>LPNX010964219.1:34529-60695 GCA_001517045.1 Pseudotsuga menziesii
ATTATTAGCATCCAAATCTTATATATTAATAACATTTAATAATATCGTTCGTTTGCTTAAGTTTTTTACAAAATTTTGTTCCCGTTAGAGTCTAGGCTTGTTCCTTTGGGGTTGTGACATAATTGACACATAAACTTGCAATTTTCTATATAAAAACCACAAATGGAAGGCATCTACACCCCAAATACACAACATATGTAAATGAAAAACTTCTTAAGACATATGCTGGAAATGGGAAGAAGAAAAATAAGTACTACTAAAGGGAACACCATTATAACTCAAATACAAAAATAAAGATATCTCTGACAAACGAAAATCTAGTGAGAATGTAGAAAAGTACCATTACAAATCAAATACAAAAATAAAAATCTCTCCCACAAATGAAAATCCAGTGAGAATGCAAAAAAGTACCATTACAACTCAAATACAAAAATAAAGATCTCTTCGACAAACAAAAATCCAGTGAGAATGTTGAAAAGTAACATCTTGGACACTCAAGTTGAAACTTAGTCTGGCATGAGAAAATTTAATTCTTGTCGAAGGAAATTTCACAAAAAGAACCTAGTAACCAACGGTATTTTTATGTTGATTAAACTAAATTTTAGTGAAAATGGAGGAAATCAATCGTCTACTTAATATTTTTGCAAAATTCAGTTCTCGTTGGAATTCAAGCTTGTTTCTTTGGGGTTGTGACATAATTGACTCAAAAACTTGCAACTTGTTTAACACAAGCCACAAATGGAAGGCATTTGCAACCCAAATACACAACACTCTTCGAGAGAGAGGATGCGACTCGACTTCTCTATCTATAAAAATAGGCATCTAGCCCCATGAACATAAACAATAATGAAGTGAAATAAAAGATATTTACAGATGCATAATACATGTAAATACATTGGAAGCAAATACATTTCAACACATTCAACATGTTCATATTAATTCATGAAACAAATACATTGCAGATAATATACAAGAGAGCACTTATCTTGATAATGAGATTCCTCACAACTAGCTATGTCGTTGCAATGCTCCACCCAACCATAGGCCAGTGTGATCATCAATCTCTCAGCACCACTCCCACCCCCAATCTGGGAATGATTTCTACAAGGAACTAGGGAACAATAGGCTCACACATAACCAAATAAATATCAAAGTTCATCCAAGCCAATCTATAGTTGGGTTTATCAGGATGCTAAGATAGTGGAAGGCTAGAATTGCTAAGCTAGTGAGCTCAACCACAGAGCCATGGAAACCTACAGAAGATCTATCTAGCTTGACATCCATAATACCTACACACCCAACACAAGGACGTATTCCATTCACTAGTACACAGTCCCTCAAGCGATACCTTCCCTTCCAGTGCTCTTCAGGGTGTTCATAGAAGAATATCCATCCCTCTTGATATTTTTATGAGGTTCCTCTCTTCACTAGGTTTATCAAGCCAATTTTGGGCCTCTTCCACTCCTAAGTCTTTCAGACCAAAACAAGGATGCACACAACAACAAAATACAAATGTTGGGTTTGTAGAAAAACGTTTGGCAACCAAAAACAAAATTGCAGATGGGGAAATCAACCCTGGGTGAGCAATTCGATTTCACAAAACGTTTATGGGCATTGCAAGGGAAAAAACGACCTCCTTAAACCCACAAATAGGGAAATATCTCTTTCCATCCACTAAGAAACACAAAAGTGGATTTCTGGGTATGCAAAAATGAGGAAAACAACAGAAATCGTCAAGGAAAACACACAACAAGCTCCCAATGCGTGAGGAAGAAAAACCCGTGGGTGAATAATGGAATGGGTAGCCATTTCTTGGAGTTTTCTTGCCCCATAAGTCAAAATTTGATTTTACAAAATTGATGGCTTGCCCCAATACGAAATTGACTTCCATACTCTTCCAATCCCAAGGCATTAACTACCTCAACCAACTTCTGGAAGAAATAAAGGATGGGGTGAATAAGACAAAAAAGGTAGTTGACAGCTTTATGGGTTCTCCCATTGACATTTGGCTCAACACTATTGGCTCAAGGGTTTGAATAATTTCCCTCCCTATTCCTGGTGAAATCATGCCCCTATCTCTTTGTTGCATTGACATAGCTGCTTGTGGTATTTTTTATTAAATTGCATATTTACATGATGTCTTAATTTATAATGTGCCTGGCTAGCACGAGAACCATAGGTATTGATTTTAATTGTCGATACATAAAACACTAAACCATGGTTGGGCCTTGGCCTTTAGCTCCTTGCCATGATTTAATAATGGTATTTACATCATATACAATTTTAATGCAATAGGGGTCAAAATCGGGATATTACAATAGCTCAAATATGAAAATAAAGATCTTTACGATAAACTAAAAATCCAGTAAGAATGCAGGAATGTAGCCTATTGGACTCAATTTGAAGTTTAGTCTACCATGAGCAGTTATAAGACTAGTTAGAGGAAATTTCGAAAAAAAAATCCTAGTTATGGACATGATTTTTCCATGGATTAAAATAAATTTCAATGAAAATGGAGAAAATTAGTTGCTTTCTTAAGCTTCTATGAAATTTAAGTTCATCGTTGTAACGTAGACTTGATTCTTTGAAGTTTTGACATATAATTGCCGCATAAAACTACAACTTGCTTAGCAGTGACGATCTTTAAATTCTACTGCATGGAAGAGATTCTTATGCCACAAATTTCACAACATGACACTTACACTAACAACAATGGCAAACCTTGTTGACATCTTAGATGATAAAAACTATAAAAACCCTCACCAACTTCTTATCATCAGGATTCAATGGCTCTCACCATCGTCACCTTTCCAACCTGCAGCCGTTGAGGTAGAGACGCCCACACTCTCTCCCCATCAGGGATAATTATAGGGGCAAATTTGAGCCCAATGAGCTATTTTTCCATGTTTTTCTCCCAAAAAAGATTCGCCATTTTGCATTTTTTGAAGGCCTGTTTCGCTCAATTTTGATGGGGTAAATTTTTTTCACCCTAAAAATCGCCAAATTATTATATAAATGATATAAAATCCTTGGAAATTAAAATATTTTTTGAAAAATATCGCCAATCATTTTATAGTTGGCGTTTTAGGAATTGGTAATATTCGCCAACATTTATACACTTTTAAATAAGTATGGTTCCTTAAAATCATCCCTGCTCCCCATAACTGTAACACTCCGGTTTTGACCTTGTGGTATTGAATTGTATATGATGTAAATGTTTTTATTTGATCATGGTGTGGAGCTCAAGGAAAAGGCCCCACCATTGATTTAGTTTCTTATGTATCAGCGATTCAAAACAATGTCGATGGTTTATGTGCTAGCCAAGAACGATATGCTTGAGACATCATGTAAAATGCAAATTAATAAAAATACCATAACTAGCTATGTGCCCCAACGTTAAAGAGATGGGGGCATGATTTCACAAGGAATAGGGAGAGGAAAATAATCAAATCCTTGGGCCAATGGGGGAAAGCCAAATGTCAAGGGGAAAACCCATCAAGCTGTCAACTACCCCTTTTTTCTCTTTTCTGCCCAACCATTCAAAAGTGGTTGAGTTAAACTAATGCCTTGGGATGGGGAAGTCCACCCATTTTTGAGGAAAAACATTTTCTTCTCTTCTTGGGCAAGTAAGAGCCCATGCTTAGGATTCCTCACCCATCCCTCATTCATGTGGGTCTCCCTCACGGGTTTTGGGGAAGGGGAAAGCCTCGGGGCATTGTTCTCGTTCGGGTGGAAGGACGTAGCTGATTTCTCCCTCACGTAGAGGATTTTCCTCATGCAGTGGGAAGCTTATAGAGCTCTCCTTTCTTACATTTTTGGGTTGTTGTGTGTGTGTGATCCCTTAGGCATTCACGTTTTTTTCTCCCTCGCGTCCTTGGAGCTGCCATGCATACTCCATTCACGTTTTTTTTGTTCCCTGTGTTTTCCCCATGGTTGGGAAGTGGTTTGTGAACATTCAATGGTTGGGATCTCTGCTGGGAGTTTTTGTGTTGATTTTCACAGTGGGAAATTTCCTTGTTATGGTTGAACAACAAATAAAAGAGAAGACCCACGACTTTTGGGTGGTTGCTGAGGTTGTTTTGGCCACGTGAAACCCATAAACGTTTCCGAGTTTGAATCCATGAGATGGGAATTTGTGAGGCTCATTTTTTCTTATGTGAATGGATGATTTTCCCCATTCACCAAACCATTTTTTGGTTGAAAAGTGTTTCCTTTGACATACCCAGCATGTGCATTTTGTTGTTGTGGGAATCCTTGTGATGGCTTGGCAAAGTAAGTCCAAGGAACCATCTATTGATTAGATGATTGTGTGTTTGATGTATGGTTTGGCTTGGATGAGTAATTCCAAGGACCCCTCCATGTTATTGGCTTGTTTCCTTAACAGTCTATGAAACCCAACGGTGTGTTGGCTTGACTATGAATGTATGGTTTTGGCTATGTGTGAGCTTGTTGTTCCCTCGTGTCGTGTGGAATCATGCCCAGCTCGAGGGTGGCAATGATGCTGAGAGATTGATGAGAACACTGGGCTATGGTTGGGTGGAACGTTAACGTAGCAAGTTGCAGGCCAACTTCTTTTCAAGATAAGTATTCCTTTGTATTTTATTTCCACAACTGTATTTGTTTTATGAATTACTACGAACATGCTGAATGCTTGAGTGAATGTGTTTGCTTCCGCTGTAGATGGCATTATGCTTCTGTGTATGTTTTTAATTTAGTGCATTTTTATGTTTATGTTCATGGGGCTATATCGCCCATTCGATAGCAGCAGCAACCTAGTCACGTCCCCTCCATTGTCGGCATGAGGGGTGTGGATGTGACAATAACTTTGCTTGCGTTACAAGGGAATGACTAGATTCACAGGGATCGAACACATGCCTGTCGTTGGTTAGAGAAACAAGGTCGACCTGCCATAACATTAAACTTATTTAAAGTCCTACGCTCACCCTTTGAAAGCACAATTAAAGGCACCATAACATTAAAGCATGACAGTTATCAACCTTAGGCTTAGCCAAATGAATTTTTGGTAGCTCGGCCTTGGAGCATGCACTGTGTTTGTCATCTGGGTAAGAACTGATGCTCTGCAACAAAAAACACTTGACTTCTCATCTTTCAAATCTATTAAACCACCACGTCTCTACATACACAACTTGCACCAGTTAAAACGTTTAAAGAGGTTGATGTCTGCTCGCCACCCAACCTCAAACAACCAATCACAGAACAAAAAATTGTCATTTTATAAAAAAAATTCCTATTTTTTTTATTATTTCCTTGTTAAATTCAATGAAGCATAGGATCATCAGCTTGCATGAATTCAAATGAAAAGATAAGGTTGCAGAAGAGAGAAAAGAATTTAGCATAGATTGATCAATTACTCATGGAAAAATTGTACACACATAGAGACAAAATTGGAATAATATGATTATATTCATGAATCAGTATTTAATATGTAATACAATGATTATACATATAGGAGAATTCAAATGCCTAAGATAGGATTCGAATCTACCAACTTGGATTGACTTCGGAGCTAACTTAGTGTGGAAAAATCATCACTTGAGCTCACTAATGCAACTCCAGAAAACTAACTTAGTTTACAATCAGTTGACTGGTGAGGGTAGGTGAGAAAAGACACACACACTCTGTTAAATCATGCAAATTGACGCTACACTAACTGATGGTATTTGGAGCATCGGTTTACAAAATTGATTACCTACCAAGGTCAACAGAAGGAGACTATTGGTGGCACTCAGAGTGGGGTCATGAATTATAGGAATTGGTCACTGGGACACCTAAACTCATGCAATTAGGTGCAGTAAGTGGCAGATGTCCCTTAGACATGTCCCCCATACATTAGTGGAGGGATGAAGACTTCCTAAGCTAAAAAGAATAGACAATTAAACTATGTGATAAAAATAATAATAATAATCCCACCTTTCCTATATTCATACTAAAGTCTATTGCAAAAATTTGACAATCATGATTAGAAGTAATGTCCTATCGACGAACTGATAAAATAATGCTAATACATCATAAAATAATGCTAGATTCACAGATTCATTCCCACAGTCATAAATACATAGAAGCAAATATGATAACTTTGATTTATGAGATGCTAAAGCTAGCATGTCTCATTGATAACTCCTAAGCGCTGCTACAATACTTTCCTGTAGCGGATGGGACTCTTGTCGCGCGCAGGGTTTAAAATAACAGTGCGCACGACCTCCCAGTGAGGCTCCCACTCGCTCCATCATTAGCGTTTCTTTGCATTGGATATCATTACCAAGTCATAGGAAAACAACAGGTAGGTTTAAAATAACAGTGCGCACGACCTCCCACTCGCTCCATCATTAGCGTTTCTTTGCATTAGATTCCATTACCAAGTCATAGGAAAACAACAGGTGGAATCAGAATCAAAGTTAACCCGAGTTACCCGATTAATTATTGTAAGCGTCAATTCGGTGATGAGTGTTTATTATGTCTGTCAAGAAACAGCTATTGGCCATGAACATACACCGACGGATCATCGACTTCCCTTACTTGTCGCCATTTGTAACTTCATCAAATACACGCAGACATCGAAGTGAAGGTACAAACTTGATCATAACAATTGTCCTGATAACTCTCATTTCTTTTAAGAAGTATCAAAATGATAGAGGAGAGAGAACAATAGTGAGCGATATCATTTGCAAGATATGTCAGAGAAGCATGTTCCCGAATCCCAATCATTACCCGAGTCGCTGGAAATAAAGAGTAATCTTTGAGATCTTCAAGCATGTCCTCGCACGGCTCATGAGTCATCTGTTCGTGACCTCCACTGTTTTTGATACTCTAGTTGTGTACATTGTCATTTGTCTATGTGTCCGCCGACACGTTTTGCCATTCCCTCTTACCAACTAGACCGACATTCTACGCTTCGGATGACGGTATCCCACACATGTATGTATTGTACAATGGATAACATATTACTTTGACCGGGTGGAGTAGGGTTGTTTATTTGGCTGCTTGTGACAAGGCCTGAAAAGTAGGCGACCTCTAGGATAGACGCTCACTCCGTCTCCTGCTGAATCACAAGTTATTGACATATCTGGCTTGCTGGTAGGTTTTTATGTTCATTGTAATGATGCATGGAATGATGTGGAAATTGGTTTGACAAATGAATTTCACAGTGTTAACACATTGTTCATGTTCTATTTGTACTGAAACACAATATGAAAAAAAACACGATGGTGACATCCCTCGCGTCTTCTGGAAAGTCGAGATCCGGTGTTGTAAAGGTGAATATTTCTCAGCTCTATTGGAACAACAAGAAGATTCAGGTATTGAAGCCTCCTTTTGGTTTCGTTATTGCCACATACGAACTATTTATTTTGAAGAATATGATGGACCCTCAATGCGATACTAGAAAAGAAATTAGATAGGGTAGCCCTTTAACTTGTGGGGAACAACTCCCATGTCTATAAATGTTAAATGCATCTTGAAACACCACATTATCATCTAAAAGTGAGTTCACATAATCCTGGTTAAAGGAGGGGAGAGGTTCATTCAAATATGTTGGAAAATATATTGTTGCAGGTTGCAGAAAAGTTGCATATTATTGTATTTACAGGAAATGCTACTCGTGTGAGGGATTTCATTTGAAGCGACAACAATAAAGCAATGCAAAAAACCAAGAAGATCATTCTCAAGAGGATTATCACACACAGAATCAATGCCAATGCTTACAAATTTCAGAGATTTACATACACACCATCCAAATTTTAAAAACAATTGAACTCCTGCGTTCTAGACTTGTGTTCATTCAGAATTTTCTGACTTGCAATCTATGATTTTGCAAGCTTATGTATTTTGATACTTATTGTTGGTTCTTTTGTGAGTATCAATTACTGTTGAATTGAATTATGATTGTTTAGAATTCAAAATATACACTTAGAATTTTTACAACTTGAGTCACAATTCCAACAACAAAAGAAAAACCATTATGACCCTCTTTTTGTTCAGAAATTTCAGCAATTTGTAAATGAAGGACCAAGTTATCATTCTAAACTTGTTTATGTTTAGACATAAAGCTAATGCATAACAAATTGTTCCTGAAAGGGGGATGAAAGAGATTTAGAAACAAATAAGATTTTGATCAAAGAATTTGTAACTTGTCTCTAAGAGGAGGGAATAAATATCTACACGTTGATGTCATGTTCCAAGTTTTAAAGTTTTGTTGCGAGCTTGTGAATTAATGGAGCATGTGAACAAAACAAATGGAAAACAAGTATGTGTAGAAATAACAACTCTATTACTATGAAGAAATAGAGCATTGATGCTAAGAAGAAGCACGTGATGTAGATCTAGCTACAAGATAATTCTCACAAGCATGAGGAAAATAGAGAGAAGATAAAGAGAAGAATAGTAATTGACTATTAATCAAATGAATTGATTATTCATTTATGATGAATATTACATTGATAATACATCCTTATAAAAGAAAATTGAGTTGTTAGAAGACAACTCATGCTAGCTCATAAAGCATACTTACTAAAATATGATAAACCCCCATATGTCATTAAAGCACTTTCCAAATATATCAAGGACCTGTTGCAGCTGCAACATTTTCCCAAAATTCCAAAAAATTTCGGGACCCTCCTTTTGCTTAGATTGGTTTAATTTTTGTCTTTGATTTAATTTAACGATTCTTCAAAAAGATTCTTTTTCTTCTGATGCTGGAAACGATCCACTATTCGTTTTTTCTTTTGAATGCGTTTTCAAACGGTTAAATCGGAAGTCTGTTTGCTCGCGCTCCCATTGTTGCGGAGAAATAATCAGCTTTAGTTTTGTCTTTTCTCCTATGCCTTTGTCTCAATCGGCTGAGTTTTTGTTTCGCGTCGGAAAGTATTGTTACTTCGCTCTTCGTAGTTGCGGACGGCAGATTGTGAAGTCCCCTGATACATTGACTTTTCAACCCCGCTTTGTTGTCTCCGCCAATCCTTAAATTTTGGGATTCCGCCATTGCAGATGGAAAAAGCACTAGCCTTCCGATCTTTTAGTCATTTTTTCTTCCGACCTAGTTTTTTTGTTTATCGCGGACGGTGATGTCCTTTACGGTTCCGCCATTACGGCTGGGCAAAGCCGTTGGCTTCCGATGCCAATGTTCTTCCGACTTCCGATTGGAAGTTTCCCGCCCGCAGTTTAGGTCTTATCTTTTCGGACTCCGATGTGCTTAGGTGTTCTCGCAGTACACGACCTGTCTTGCTGCTTAGCCGTTTTGGTTAATATAGTTTAACGTATTTTTTGATTTTATTTAAAATTCAGTCCCAGTGAATGATAGACATCGTTTGGTGGTAGGGAAATTCAAGAGGTTGCTCAAACAACTGCAGCGCGGAGGTACATTTGGGAGATAGGTGGCGGAAAGGAGCTGGGCCATTTTGGCAAAGGTTGAATCAATAACGACAGAATCATAAGGAAGACAAGCAAAGTCGAAGGCAAAGTAAAAAAAAAACAAAGGCGCAGACCTGAAAGGTCTGTCAGTTACTCAACAAATCATGAGTCTGCGCAGGAAAGAGAAATATAAAACGTTTTGAGGGACCGAAGGTCACCCGTTTAGGGGGTAGCCCAAGCGGTCTTCTGTTTTGGTTTAAATATTGGAAAGATAGAATGGAGAGGGGCTTTTTCCCCTCAAAAAACTTGTAAACTATTGCTTGTAAGAGGAACTATTTCGTTTTACAAACCAGAAATTGCAAATTTTGCCTGTTGGAGAAAGTGCTATGTGGAATGTATCAATGCGTTTAAATGAGCAATGTTGAATGGGAACTATTTCGTTTTCAACTGTGATTCATTAACTGTGAGAGCGTTCTAACTTCCTGAACCTATGTTCTTGTTTGAATGTTCTTTAGTACACTTTGTGATGTCTTCCACTATGAGTAAATGGGATTTTTAACTGTTGATGAGCTATCTTATCATGTATACTTTCATTCATGTTTATATGTTTGGTCATAAAAACAGCTATATGTGATTTGCCACAACACATGTACAGGGGCACATTACTCATAAATTAATATCCAGCTCTCTAGAGATCGTTTAGTTAGTATTTATTTTCTTGCATATATGTGATTTGGATGCTTGTGAGTTCTAAGACGAGAGGTAAGAACCTGCGCATCAAATTGTGATAGCTCTTTGCATCCTTATCCCCCTGCATGGTTAATTAGGCACGTGCATATCATACTTTAAGTCAAAAATACAAAATATATACGGTGGACTAGGCCGCAACCGGTAAAACCTTGTTTTTGTTACTTGACCTACGGTAGTCGGACCGCAAACCGGACGGATTCCCTACACCAAATAGTCACGGGCTAGTTGGGAACGTTGACTGGGGAGAATCCCTTGTTGTTGTTTCCTGCGAATTTCCAGGCCTCAACAGCTTCTGGCACTAGAAGGAGGGCCGCCAGTGCATGGCTGGCCGAGGAAACCCGTTTTCTCGAGACTATTCCACCAGTAACAGTTCTGAAAGCAGTGGGCTTCATAATCCAATTCCGGAAGAAAGGAGTAGAGAACATTTGTTTTCTGTTGACAACGAGGTTGTTAATAATATGAGAAGGCACACCAGGGCATACGTGAAGAATATTGGAGGATTTCCGATCATCCCTGAATTTCCCAGGAGAGAATATAGAAGGAAAGATCGTCCTATATTGGAAGACTCAGTGCTGGTTGGGGATTGGGAAGAACTTGTAGAAACAACCTTACAAGAAGTTGTATTTCCTTTGAATCAAGAAGGTCCAGATACTCCTCACAGTTCCCCTGCTCACACCCCAGTTTGTTCACCTCCTCACTCTCCACCCAGACTCATGGCGGGCGTCAACGTCAATCAACCACCTAACCCACAGAATCCACCACCTGCCTGGAGAGCTAGATCACCTTTAAACCTAACACCTCCGTTACATGATTAATCCTTTGAAAAGATGCTGCCCAAATTCGACCCAAGTGAAAAGATACTAGTAGATGACCACCTGCAAAGTTTTTATTTGGCAATAGAAGGGTTAAGGGCGGGGGAGTATGAAGATGTTGTTTGCAGATTATTCCCGCACACCCTTAAAGGAGCTGCAGCATCTTGTTATTTTGGTTTGCCTGCAAATTCTATCCCTGATTGGGATACCTTCAAGAGGATTTTTAGAAGTAAGTATGCAATCCAGAAAACTCATGCAACTCTCATGAAAGGACTATGCGCCTTGAAGAAAGAGAGAAAGGAAAAGGTGCATAGTTTCACCCAAAGGTTTGCAGCATATCTTAAGAATTTTTCTGAAGTTGACAGACCCTCGGACAAGGTCCTGATTGAATATTATACCTCATCTTTAGGCCCTGAGTTGGCCATGTTTGCCAAAATAAAGGCTAAGCCTACTTTGGCAAAAACCTATGAAGAGGCGGAAATCGTAGAGGCTGAAAGGGAAAGTATCGAGGATTACCCTGAATGATCAGGAGAGAGAAATGTGGGAAGGAAAGCCTTGCTGTTTAATAAACCAAAGGAAGAACAATCACTAGATTTTGAAGGTATGGCAAAAATGATGCAGAAGCTTTCTAACAGAATTATAGACTTGGAAAAAGAAAAGGAAGCTCCAAAGTTCTACAAGCCCTATTACAAGAAAAGGGAGGATAACAATCAATCCCAACCTCCTCCGCATAATTTAGCATCTATGAATTTAACAGAGGTAGGAATGGACAATTTTTGCACTTTCCACCAACAACCCCACTCTAAAAAGAATTGTCCTCAATGGATAAACTCAATGAAATTGGTTATGAATCAGCTGTTGGATTCTAAATTAATAGAAGATGGAGAGGAAGAAAGAAAAGAAAGTAACACGTCAACGAAGGAAAAAGAAGAGGAAACCATGGTTCTGTGGAATTCTGTTTCGTTATTTGATGCTGAAGAAGAAAAGAATTGGGTTTACAAGGACGTCATGGAAACCAACGTAACAACAAAGATCCAAGGGTCGGTTAAAGAAGACAGTATCATACTCCTGAAAATCAAAAGGTTGCAAAAAAATGTTAAAAAATTTCAGAATAATTCCTCAGCTGGTAAAGTTCCCGAATTCACCATTAACAGCCAGGATCCTAGGCATACTGATATGTTCGCCATGCCCGCTGAAGAAAAAATGAATGTTGATAAGCCACATCCCGCTGAACCATAGATGGATTATGACATCGTGGAAGATATAAAGAAGGCGAAGGCGAATGTTTCATTATTTGAAATGTGTAAAGTGCCGCAGCAAAAAGAAAGACTATTAAAGGCACTTGAAGCATCGGATGAGAAGCTTCCCACTGACAATCGAACCAAGGAAGAAGAAGAAATCGGAGAAACAAGCATTGGAGGTAAGTCTAAGAACAAACATCCACCTTTCCTCCTCACTTTTGAAATTTTTAATCACAACGTACATAATTGCCTGGTAGACTCAAGGGCATCGGTTAACGTCATGCCGATATCGGTCTGTAAAAGGATAATTGGGTAGCCTACACCATCTACTTGGAGAGTTGTTCAACTGTATAGGACAAATGTAAAGGTAATTGGTGAGATGGAGGATGTCCTGGTCCGCCTGTCGTCAAACGATAAAGTGTGCCAAGTTATTGATATCGTGGTGGCTGACGTACCAGACGTGTATGGTCTTGTTCTGAGCAGAAATTGGTTAACCAAACTAAACGGATATTTTGCCTCTGATTGGTCCCATCTATGGCTGCCGTATAAAGGAAGTCCAAACCAAATTAAAATTATGAGGGAGCCTCACATGAAATACAACGGTACTCAACTTGAGGAAAAGAATGAACCCGTGGATTCTGTGTTGGGAAATTATTTTATTGAATTGGAACCAGGAAATTACCAAGCAGAAGAAACCAACAACTCATCAGACGCTCAGCCTGATCTCCTTCGATTTTCTCAGGTTGATGAAATCGACTGTAATGTAGTAAACTTAGCAGTAGGAGTAGATCCGCGTACATTAGTTAGTGATTTCTGGACGTTGTTTTTTGATGGCTCTAAGACGTTAGAAGGGTCAGGGGCCGGTTGCATCCTGATCGACCCCAAGAAGAATAAACATTTTCGTTCATGTAGATTAGAGTTTGAATGTACAAATAACACGGCTGAGTATGAAGCGTTGGTGCAGGGTTTAAGGAAAGCAATTGAATTAAAGGTAAGTAATCTGAGGGTTTTTGGAGACTTTGAAATAATAGTGAAACAGGTTCGGAATCAAATACATTGTATTTCTCCTCACTTAAAAGCTTATCAAAATGAGGTATGGGACCTTCTCAAATGTTTTGATGCATTTAATATTATATCAATTCCAAGACTAAAAAATGCAGCGGTTGACTTGTTGGCCACATCAGCTGCTAGGCTTGTGCCTACTAATAATCAATGCTCCGTTGAATTGCTTTTCAGGCCCTCGGTCCCTGATATGATTACCAACTTACGAGTGTTTGATGACGATCAACAGATTATAGAATGCTTAACCAATGACGAGGTATTTAAAGGAGCAATTATAGATGATTAAGAACATCAGGCCGAGCTGAAGTATGATAATTTCATCCCTAAAGGAGTCAGAACCTTAGAAAGGATGTTCGATTTAAATGAAAAGTTCAGAAGACCAGCAAACGTGAAGACTCACAGCTCATCTCTACAGTTTGAGCTGATAAATTTAGGGACCGAGACAAATCCTAAATATGTGAATCTTGGCAAATGTTGTTCACCAGCAGAAAGAGATAAGTTCATCAGTCTTTTTAATCAATATAAAGATGTTTTCACCTAGACATACGAAGACTTGAAGACATATGACACTAGCATCATCCAGCATGTTATCCCCATCAAAGCTAGCATCAAACCTTATCAACAACCTCTGAGGAAAATGCACCCCAAATTGGAACCTCTGATCCAAACTGAAGTCAAGAAATTATTGGATGCTAGGATCATTTTTAAAGTCAGGCATTTTGAATGGGTCTCAAATTTGGTACTAGTGAGGAAAAAATCTGGAGAAATCAGGCTATGTGTGGATTTCAGGAATTTGAACCGCGCTTCAGACAAACATAATTATCCTGTTCCACCAATGGAGCAACTACTAAAAATGGTCTCAGGTTCTGAATTATTTTCTTTATTGGACAGATTCTCAGGCTACAATCAAGTACTAGCAGCTGAAGAAGACAAATTGAAGACAACATTCAGGACCAGATGGGGAACCTTCGCTTACAGAAGAATGCCCTTTGGGATTATAAACGCTGGAGCTACGTTTCAGAGAGCTATGGACATAGCCTTCCGTGGTTTGATTGGACGTAGTGCTATAGTATATCTTGATGATATTACAATATTCTCAAAGAACAGAGAAGAGCACGTGTTTCATCTTAGGCAGATTTTTGAACGCTGTCGGAAATATGGCATCTCGCTCAATCCCAAGAAGTGTGTGTTCGCTGTTACGGAAGGCAAGTTGTTGGGCCACATAGTTTCAAAGAAAGGAATATCTATAGATCCGGAAAGGATCAAAGCCATTGAACAGATTCCCTTACCCCATAATAAAAAAGGGATGCAATCATTTATGGGAACAATAAACTTCGTGCGAAGATTTGTGCCAGATTTTGCTCAGATTGTCAAACCCCTACAGCAGATGGTGAAGCAAAGGGCACAGTTCAAATGGATGAAAATTGAGAAGAACGCATTTAGCAAGATTAAAACTGCTGTAGCACACGCACCCTCCCTAAAAATCCCAGATTTCGATAAAGATTTTATTCTATATACTTTTGCATCTGATGATTCGCTAGCAGCTGTGCTTACTCAAAAAGAAGATGGGGGGGGATGAATTCCCAATATCTTTTATGAGCACTGGTCTACAAGGGTTTGAACTAAACTACCCGGCTATTGATAAACAAGCTTATGCAGTATTCAAAGCAGTGAAACAATTCAGGCCCTACATATTAAAAAATTGAACCAAGGTGATCGTCCCATACCCAGCTGTGAGGTCACTTTTTGTACAAAAGGAGCTAGGAGAAAGAAGGGGCAATTGGGTAACAGCTCTTCAAGAGTATGACCTCGAATTCAAGCCAGCTTCTATAGTTAAAGGGAAAGGTTTGTGTAAACTGATGACTGAAAATGGAAACAATGAAGAACATGCATGGGAAGATGAAGTTGAGTTACATTTGATGGATGTATGTCCTTTGTTCACAGCCCCTGAGTCTTGGTATAGAGACCTCATTCATTACCTTCAGTTAGGATTGTTGCCAGAACATTGGAATTCCAAGCAAAGAAGAGCGCTACGTCTCAAATCAGCTTCCTATCAAATCGTTGAAGGAATATTATTCAGAAAAAATTACGACGGAGTTCTTCTTAGATGCTTAGAGAAAGAAGATGCGATGAAAGTAATGACAGATTTTCCTGCTGAGGGACATTTTTCAGGAGATACCACTGCTCACAAAATTCTCAGGGCCGGTTACTATTGGACCATGTTTTTCAAGGATGCACACGCCCATGTCCGGAAGTGCGATATTTGTCAAAGGTGTAGTGGAAGGCAATCTAAAGCAGCCGCACCACTAAAGCCTGTGATGATCATAGAGCCGTTCGAACAATGGGGGTTGGATATTATTGGGGAGATAAAGCCGAACTCTTCCCTACAACATAAGTACATTCTGACTGCGACCGATTACTTCACTCGCTGGGTAGAAGCCATCTCGCTGCGCAAAATAAATGAAGACGCGGTCATCAACTTCCTGCAAGACCATATTATGACCAGGTTTGGAGTTCCAGTTTCGTTAGTCTTTGATAATGCTACTTACTTTTCATCTATTAAATTAACTGCTTTTGCTCATGAGAAAGGAATAAAGTTGCATTATTCTGCTAATTACTATCCACAAGGAAATGGCCTGGTTGAATCTACTAACAAAAATCTGATTAGAATTTTAAAGAAGACTGTGATAGAAAACCAGAGGAGTTGGCACTCAGCACTACCAAACGCCCTTTGGGCTGATAGAGTCACCCCCAAGTCTTCGATAGGAGTGTCTCCGTATACCCTTGTGTATGGTAAAGAAGCCATTCTTCCCCCCAATATCATATTACCCTCCTCCATAATAGCTCAAGAGTCTAGAGGGTCGGATGATGAAGTTTTGCAAATGAGGATATATAATCTTCTGAAAGCAGAAGAGGCCTGATCTAAAGCAAGAGAGCGCTTTAAGCAAAAACAAGAGGTAATAAAGAGATGGTTCGACAAACATAAGGCGGGAACAAAAGACTTTGAAGTAGGAGATTTGGTTCTCAAGTGGGATCACCCCCATGATGAGAAAGGAAAACACAAGAAATTCCAGCAGTTATGGGTAGGCCCTTTCTAGATTGCGGCAAAGCTTGGCCCTTCCACTTATAATTTACAAGATCTACAAGGGTGGGAAGAGAACTTACCAGTAAATGGTTTAGTTCTCAAGCCTTACTTTTCCTGAGTTTGTTTGTGATTCTTCTAACTTGTATATAAATAATCCGGCTTGGTCGTCTTTTTGAGTCATGTTTGTTTGGTTTTGTTTTAGTTTTAGTTTTACTGATTTCAATAAAGGAAACGAACCCGCAGTTACATGGGGAACATCAAAGATTTTGGGAATGATTAACATTTTTGGGTATAAGACCGTGTGTTGCTGTTAGTCGAAAAGAACTTCTTCCAGTTTAGCAGTTTTCTCAAATAGCTATGCACGCATTGAAGTCCTGCTTAACCCCTATGAAATAAACCAGAATCAAAGAGTCTGGAATACTATTTTGAGACTCCATCCATGCCACATTTAAAATGTCCTAAGGGGTGATATCCAAGGGCCCATGGAAAGGATCAAGGTAAACAGTATATTAAATACAAATGAGCCCACGCCAAGAAATGAATGCCAAAGGCAGATAAGAGTCAAAACTCCTATGAAAGAATCATATATCAAAACAAATGCTGAACCATATAAATACTAAATCGTTGAAATTTCCTCTCCGTCCGTGAGCTGAAACGTGAATATGCCTCTCACACAAAAGGACACTTGTGATAGAGGAGCCTGAATTAAAATTCAGAAAGAAAGGCATGCAGGAGGACTCATATAAAAAAAAGAAAAAAAGAAAAAAAAAGAAGACAAAAGTCCAAAAGCACAAAAAGTGCTAAAGTGGCATGGGAATGAGGAACAAATGGATATTTCTGTTTACCATATGTTACAATCCTGTGGTGTCCAAGCTGGAAGCTACCTGAAGACAGAGGTAATAATGAAAATCATATTCCAGGCCTCAAAAGAGTTATCTTGACTTTAAGATCTTGGTTTCCATTTTCCTAAATAGGACTATCGTCAATGATTAAAAGTACATATATTTGCCATTTGGGAAATCTAGACAGCTAGAAGAATTCAACATGTTGGTTTATTGTCAAAAAGTCTGTTGCTTAAAGAAGAAATTGTCCAGAGATCTAGGTTCACCAGGTAGTCGCCAATTGTTGCAGCTGCAACATTTTCCCAAAATTCCAAAAAAATTTGGGACCCTCCTTTTGCTTAGATTGGTTTGATTTTCGTCTTTGATTTAATTTAATGATTCTTCAAAAAGATTCTTTTTCTTCTGATGCTGGAAACGATCCACTATTCATTTTTGCTTTTGAATGCATTTTCAAACGGTTAAATCGAAAGTCTGTTTGCTCGCGCTCCCGCCGTTGCGGAGAAATAATCAGCTTTAGTTTCGTCTTTTCTCCTATGCCTTTGTCTCAATCGGCTGAGTTTTTGTTTTGCGTCGAAAAGTATTGTTACTTCGCTCTCTGCAGTTGCAGACGACAGATTGTGAAGTCCCCCGATACATTGACTTTTCAACCCCTCTTTGTTGTTTCCGCCGATCCTTAAATTTTGGGCTTCCGTCGTTGCAGATGGAAAAAGCACTAGCCTTCTAGTCTTTTAGTCATTTTTTCTTCCAACCTAGTTTTTTTGCCTATCGCGGACGGTGATGTCCTTTACAGTTCTCCATTGCGGCTAGGCAAAGCCGTTGGCTTCCGATGCCAATGTTCTTCCGACTTCCGATTGGAAGTTTCCCGCCCGTAGTTTAGGTCTTATCTTTTTGGACTTCGATGTGCTTAGGTGTTCTCACAGTACACGACCTGTCTTGCTGCTTAGCCGTTTTGGTTAATATAGTTTAACGTATTTTTTTATTTTATCTAAAATTCAGTCCCAGTGAATGATAGACGTCGTTTGGTGGCAGGGAAATTCAAGAGGTTGCTCAGACAACCACGGCGTGAAGGTACATTTGGGAGATTGGTGGCGGAAAGGAGTTGGGCCATTTCGGCAAAGGTCGAATCAATAACGACAGAATCATAAGGAAGACAAGCAAAGTCGAAGGAAAAGTAAAAAAACAACAAAGGCGCAGACTTGAAAGGTCTGTCAGTTACTCAACAAATCATGAGTCTGCGCAGGAAAGAGAAATATGAAATGTTTTGAGGGACCGAAAGGTCACCCGTTTAGGGGGTAGCCCAAGCGGTCTTCTGTTTTGGTTTAAATATTGGAAATATAGAATGGAGAGGGGCTTTTTCCCCTCAAAAAACTTGTAAACTATTGTTTGTAAGAGGAACTATTTCGTTTTACAAACCACAAATTACAAATTTTGCCTGTTGGAGAAAGTGCTATGTGGAATGTATCAATGCGTTTAAATGAGCAATGTTGAATGGGAACTATTTCATTTTCAACTATGATTCATTAACTGTGAGAGCATTCTAACTTCGTGAACCTATGTTCTTGTTTGAATGTTCTTTAGTACACTTTATGATGTCTTCCACTATGAGTAAATGGGATTTTTAACTGTTGATGAGCTATCTTATCATGCATACTTTCATTCATGTTTATATGTTTGGTCATAAAAGCAACTATCTGTGATTTGCCACAACACATGGATAGGGGCACATTACTCATAAATTAATATCCATCTCTCTAGAGATAGTTTAGTTAGTATTTATTTTCTTGCATATATGTGATTCAGATACTTGTGAGTTCTAAGACGAGAACCTGTGCATCACATTGTGACAGCTCTTTGCATCCTTATCCCCCTACATGGTTAATTAGGCACGTGCATATCATACTTTAAGTCAAAAATACAAAATATATACGATGGACCGGGCCGCAACCGGTAAAAACTTGTTTTTGTTACTTGACCTATGGTATCCGGACCGCAAACCGGACGGATTCCCTACACCAAACAGTCACGGGCTAGTTGGGAACGTTGACTGGGGAGAATCCCTTGCTGTTGTTGCCTACGAATTTCCATGCCTCAACAGGACCTCACGAATTGGATGAATCATGAGTGATGAAAAAACATGATAATCATGGAATCTAGAGAGAAAATCATGGAGTATGGGTTGGAAACAAAAGACAAATGCTCCTACTTGACTAGCTTTACCTTATCCACTGAAAGACAGGAATAAAGTAGGATAAAGACATAATCTGCATGAAAGCGTTGTTACTAAATTTAGAAGTCAATAAAGTGGGTAGGATCTAACCAAAATCATGATAAAGACACTCCTGAGGTATATATGGAAAGTTTAGACCAAGTGGTGCAAGTGGAAACCAACTGTCTAGGATAGTGGATAGGAAATTAATGAGAAATGATTAAATGTTGTTATCCTAAGTATTGAGTGAGTTTATAATATTCCACCACCCCCCTTTAAGTGTGACTTTATTATGGAGTTATCTAAAATAATCAGAAATATAGATGCATATAGGTGCATATAGGGCACATCAACAAGGCTATGGTCACCCTTTACAATTATTTATATCCAGAAAAGTGAGGAAAGAGGAAAAACCACATGGGGAAAATATTCCCCCAAGAAAGGATAAGGAACAAAATTGAATAACATGTCTTCAACATATATTTTTCTTCACTTGAATGAGTTGGATGAAATTATTTTGGTATAAGGATTTGATGAAGAAGTTGTGAACTCCATGATCATGCACTAGAGTGTAGTATCTGTAAGAAAGAAGAGGAGAGACTCATTCTAGCTCATCATTTAATGAAGTAGGAGAATTATTTGAATATTTCTTGCTACTATCATACTCTGGTCTGCAAAAACAATCTGAAAAAGGAAAAGAGATATGTTCATACTCATTCCCAAAGAGTAGAAAAATTAACACAATCAGTTCCTTGTATAGCTGCAAAATGGCGATGTGGATCACATATCTTCCTTCCAAATGGTTGTAGCACCTTCCCAAATATCAAATGAGGCTGAAATGACTCTGATATATCATAAATATTATCATATGGAACAAAAAAGACCAAATATCCAGTCTCTCCATGAGGATATAGGGCTAGAGTAGGAAAAGGTTGAGTAACTAGGGAAAATCGATGAGTGTAAAATTATGAATGATGGATGGACTTGATATCTAAACCATAAGTGACTATAACAGATACAAGAACGTGTAAGATAACTCCAATTATGACTAAGGTCATGGATAACTAACCAGTGAAAAAATAGACAAGACTTGAAATCATTTGATATAAGTAACACCAATAAGGAATGAACTAGTGAACTTGGGGTTTTATATTCTTAGGAGTATTGAAAGGTATGGTATATGGCATGGATGATGTCATAACATGCATATTATCTTGAAAATATTCTTATAAATCAGAATTATTATCATTTGAATGAAGTGAGGAAGATTTGCTCAAAGACAAGTCAGGATCTAGTGAAAAATCACAATCATTGGGAGATGAATCTAGTAGATTGATAGGTGGATTATTCAAGAAATACGCTAATATTTATGATTCTAATATATCATAAAGTGAATATATATCAGATATGTGAGGAAAGGATTTAACTTTGGCACTCAAGGCATAGTTCATATTACCTTGGGACTGCGCACTATGAAAATGTTCCGAGGATTCAACAGGATTCTCTAGCTTATCTGAAACTTCAATGTTATGTTTCTAAAGAAAATGAGACATGATGTATATCTTCTTATTGAAACATTTATTCTCAAGATGAAATACCTTACCGCAATAAGTGTTGGAAAGATTAAAGTAACTGAGAGGGGGGGTGAATCATTTACTTCCAAAGTGCATCCTTTTAAAAGATGTTTCAGATTTATTATGGGCATATGTTTAAACCATTCAACATATAGCAGCAAATTAAATAACAGTCAACATTCAATCATATCAATGAACACAAGGCACAATGTTTTTCACGAGGAAACAAAAAAAAATTCTTCTTAAGAATGAAAGGTAAGCTCCAACTCCTCTTTACATTCTTTTATTTTTCCTGAGCTTCAACCCAGACGAGGTTGCTACCTCTGGAAGCTCCAACTTTCAATTATACAAGCACCAACTTGTGTCTATTTTCTGGCAACAAACAGAGGGATGTTACAATACCCCAGAGAACTCTTTTCTCCCTTGCTCCACCCTACCACCCAGAGAACTCTTTGAGTTATAGAATGAATCAAACCCTTACAACCTCTCACTGTCTATGACTAGGCTTTATAAATCAGCATTTACATTATGATTCTGAATTAGACAGTATTGCAGATGTTATAATTCTATCTCTGTACATTTTCTCTGTTTATCATCAAGACTAAGCACAAGCAGAACTCACCGAGACTGTTACTGTATCATTCATGTATTCTTTCTCATCTGGACTCTTCATGCTCTGCAACTGTTAATCTCTATTCATCATCGTATCCATCTCTTCGATTCTTTTCTGCAATGTGCTCATTCTCTTATCTTCAAACTTACCTTTTAGAAACGCTCACTTTCTCGTCTGCTTGCTACAATATGTATATATATATTTTTCAGTCGATTCACATTCTCTCTGTTTATTACAGAAACGGTTACGAACGCTTTATGTACCATCTAACTGCAAATGAGAAATAGTTAATAGATTTTAATTGTCAAGACTCTCAACATCTTGAATGCTGATCGATTCATATTCCATGAATGCCATAGATTTTTAAAGTCTCTAACTAGAAAAAACTTTAAGTCCTTTGACTCTCTGCATTACGCGAATAGTCATCAATTGCTTGAATACGTTTTAAATCAGAAGATAATTTGCTTATTCGCCCGCCGTTGCGGAAAGATGATCAGCTTCAGTCTTGATATTCTTCTTCGATGCATTTGCCTTAGTCGGCTAATTGTTTGGTTTCACGTCGGAACGTATTGTTCTTTCAATCTTCGTCGTTGCGGCTCCATAATGTGCTAACCATCGGACTCATAACGTTTCCGACGCCGATAGACCTACCGGAGAGCCCGTAGTCTTCTGTCTTCCATCGTTGCGGCTCCCAAAATCCTTTATACCTCTGTCGTTGTGGCTCTCGTTCCGCTTTTCACTCCGATGTTGTGGAAGGGGATGTATTTCTGACTTCTGATGTTTTAAAGCTTCGGCGTTGCAGATGAAACCAATCATTATCCTTCCGGCTTCCGCCGTTGCGGTTGCGGAAAGCTTTATCTTTTTCGGTCGTCCATTCGTTTTAAACCCGCCGTTGCGGATTGATTTATTCTTCACAGCTTCGCCATTGCGGCTCCCAAAGTGGTTAAGCCTATGAAGTGTAAATCCTGCCGACTTCTGATTGAGAGTTTTCCCGCCCTCTGGTCGCCTGTCTATAACCTCTTTCTCTTTCGCCATTGTGGCTCGCAAATCAATTAGCCATCCGAAGTGAAACATGCTCCGCCGCCGATGCAGGTCGCTTGTCCGCCGTTGTGGATAGATAATCAGTTTTGACTTCGTTATTTTTCTTCGACGCATTGGCTTAATCGGCTGATTTGTTGCTTTCAAATCGGATCATATTATTCTTTCATTTTCCGCCGTTGCGAACTGACTTATCCTTTATGACTCCACCGTTGCGGCTCCTGATTCCATTATCATGCCGACGTTTAACCTTGTAAAGCTCTGATGTGGAGTTCTCGACAGGTAGCTTCGATGTGGGAAAATCTATATGTGGATGTCTCTGATGTGGGAAAATCTGTACGTTCTAATTTATGTAAGTAGTGGAGCTCATTTTTCCCATTGCTGCTGTGTGTGCTTTACTGTACAAAGATTCCTGTATAATATGCTGTATAATATACCTGTGCTGCAAAGTTTGACAGAATGACAACATCTTGGCCAACAAACTCCCCCTTTGACATGATGGCAAACTTTGAAAACTTTCTCCCCCTTTTGACATCTATGGTAAAGACTAGAAATACTACTCCCCCTGTGATCATGACTCCCCCTGTCACTGTTTCAATCTATACAGAATGTGTCCAGAAAACAAGAAAGCAGAAGCTGTAACCATATGCCAACAAGAAATCAGAGCCATAAAGAGCTTTGCAACCTGTAATGTGAATGAGAATATATTCATAGTGGACAAACCCCCAGCTGAGCTCGAAGCATTTCAAACTGAGATTTGGGCAATGGCTTAGTGAAAATATCAGCAATCTGGTCTTTTGTTCCAACATATTCAAGCTTAATAACTTTGGACAGCACCTGCTCTCTCAGAAAATGATATTTGATGGGTATGTGTTTAGTCTTTGAATGCATCACTGGGTTCTTTGAAATGCTTATTGCACTTGTATTATCACAGAAAATGGGAATGGGATCATCATTCTGTATGTGCATATCCTTCAACATCTACTTCATCCAAAGAATCTGGGTGTAGCATCCTGTTGCTGCTATATACTCTGCTTCAGCTGTAGATAATGAAACAGATGATTGTTTCTTACTGGACCAGCTTACCAAACAACCTCCAAGAAAGAAGGCAGCACCACTGGTACTTTTCCTGTCATCAACACATCCATCCCAATCAGCATCAGTAAATGCATATAAGTCCAGAGAGTTATCTTTTGGATACCATAAACCATGATTTGCTGTTCCTTTTAAGTATCTGAAAATCCTCTTTACAGCCAACAAGTGACCATTCTTAGGTGAAGCCCGAAATCTTCCAACCTGACAAACAACATGCATAATGTCTAGTCTAGTTGCTATAGCATAGAGTAGACTGCCAATCATAGATCTGTACATAGTTTGGTCTACATCTCTAGAGTCATCATCTTTACTGAGTTTACATCCAGTGACCATAGGTGTACCAACTGGCTTACAGTCCTCCATTTTGAATTTCTTTAGCATTTCATTAATGTATTTAGTTTGAGAGATAGAGATACCTCTGTCACATTGATTGATTTGTAATCCAAGAAAGAACTTCATTTCTCCTAGCATAGACATTTTGAATTCCTGCTGCATGCTTTCAGCAAACTTTGTGCTCAGTCTATCATTGTCACTCCCAAAAATTATGTCATAAACATAAACTTCTATAATAATCAGACTGTTATTCTCTGATTTAATGTACAGGTTACTATCTATGTGACCTTTCTTGAATCCTTGCTGCATCAAGTAGTTATATAGTCTGGAGTACCATGCCCTAGGTGCTTGCTTTAATCCATATAACGCTTTCCTCAATTTGTAAACAAACTGTGATGCATCCTGTACATGAAATCCTTCTGGCTGCTCCATGTAGACTTCCTCTTCCAAATCACCATTCAAAAAAGATGACTTCACATCCATTTGGTAGACTTTAATTTGTTTGGAGCTGGCATATGCTAAAATCAACCTTATTGCTTCCATTCTAGCAACAGGGGCAAATGTTTCACTGTAATCAATCCCTTCTACCTGTGCATAACCTTTGCAAACTAGTCTTGCTTTATTTCTGGTTACTTTTCCTGTATCATCCAGTTTATTCCTGAAAACCCACTTAGCTCCTATTACATTTTTGTTTGCAGGCCTAGGAACTAGTTCCCAGGTATGATTCTTTTCAATTTGGATAATTTCTTCCTTCATAGCATTTACCCAATGTTCATCTTTGATAGCTTCATTCACGTTCTTCGGTTCAGTCAGAGAAAGAAGTGATACCTACTTTTCAAGGATTGGTTGTTGTCTTTTACTTCTTGTCTCAACACCTGAGTTTATATCCCCAATAATCAATTCTTCAGGGTGATTTTTCTGTATTCGACTACTTGGAGATTTTGTTGAAATTGTATTTTTTGAAGGACAGTAGCATTGTTCATCATCACTTGTAGATCTGTCGCTATCATCAGCCTTAACCTCTTCTATTTCATCCTCTTCATCATCTGACCTGTGCTTTTCAAATATATCATGAGTCTCAGACTCCTTTTGCTTAGTCTTTGATTTTAAGAATGCAGATTCATCAAATGTTACATCTATTGCTTCAACGATCTTTCTTAGTCTGAAATTATAACATTTATATGATTTTCTAGAGCAGGAGTAGCCAACTAATACTCCATCATCGGTTCTAGAGTCTAATTTTCCCAAATGTGGATCTACTCGTTTGATATAACACTTACAGCCAAAAATCCTGAAATGTTTAACGCTGGCTGGTCTTCCTTTCCACATTTGATATGGTGTGATAGACTTGTTATTTCTTAGCAGACATCGATTCAGTATGTGAACTATTGTGTGAATAGCTTGAGGCCAAAGCACATTACTCAACTTTGCTTCTTGGAGCATGGTTCTAGCCATCTCTACTACTGTTCTGTTTTTCCTTTCTACTACCCCATTCTGCTGGGGTGTTTCAGTCACAGAGAAGTGTCTCTTTATCCCGTTCACATCACAAAATTTGTTAAATTCATTTGACACATACTCTCCTCCATTATCAGATCTCATGAATTTTATTTTCTTGTCACATTCATTTTCAACAAATTCTTTAAACGTTTGAAAGCAGTCAAAAGCTTCAGATTTCTTTTTCAATAAGTAAAGCCAAGTCATTCTAGTGTAATCATCTACAAATAATAAGAAATACTTTTCTCCTTTCATCCCTTTTGTTCTCATGGGCCCACAAATGTCAGTATGCACTATCTCAAGCGGTTTAGTTGTGGAGTATTCTTTTGTTTTAAATCTAACTCTTGTTTGTTTCCCATGCTGGCATTGCTTGCACACTAACCCTGAGAGATTCTTTAAAGATGGTAAATCTCTTACAGATTCATTCTTACTCATATTGATCAGATTATCAAAATTGATGTGACCTAGTCTCTTGTGCCACATCCAGCTTTCATTCTCATTACTAAGACAACATTCATTCTTTTTCTCATCTAGAATATAGACATTGCTTGCACATCTTGTGGTTGTACCTATTAGTTTATCTGTTTTCACATCTCTGATTTGACATCCATTTGAATCAAATATCATGTAGCATCCCTTATCACATGTTTGACTA
>LPNX010964219.1:61347-128223 GCA_001517045.1 Pseudotsuga menziesii
TCGAAAGACTTTTTGTATTTATTTTTGTATTGCTTTGGCTTTTTACTGCTTTCTTCCTCATTGTCAGAGTTCTTACTATATGGACATTTGGAAGCAAAGTGGCCTATTCTACCACATCCAAAACATTTCAAAGGAAGCTTACCTTTGTATCTACCTGTACCCTTTCTTAAGCTCTTGACAAAATTTGCTTCTTCTTCATCTTCTTCTGATTTTTCAGAATGATTCACTTCTTCTTCATTCTTCTTCTTCTTCTTCTTTGCTGTTTTGAATGCTGCTTCTTTCCTGGAAGAAGTCTCACCAGAAATTCTCATTTCATATGCAGTCAGTATTCCACTAAGTGTATCCATATCTAAGGTATCTAAATCTGCTCTTTCTTCTAATGCAGAAACCTTAGGATTAAATCTAGCAGGAATAGATCTAAGAACCTTTTGTACAAGATCTTCATCTTTAATCTTTTGTCCTATCCCTCTCATGGTATTGGCAAATTCATCTATTCGGAGGAAATAAGTGGCTATATCTTCAGATTCTTCCATTTTCAAACTTTCAAATTGAGATCTATATGTTTGTAATTTGGCATTTTTAACTTTATCATCCCCTTCATAGACTGTTTTCAGTTTGTCCCAAATTTCTTTTGCTGAGGAACAGTTTATTAGTTTAACAAATTCTGAAGCTACTAGGCCTCCTAGAATACCATACATAGCCTTTGAATTACTCTCATAGAGTTTTCTACTTATAGGATCTGTTGGAATAGTTGCTGGAGCATTATATGTATTTAAACAAGCTTGCCATACATCAACTCCTTGAGACTGTAGAAACAGTTTCATTCTTATACTCCAAAAGGCATAATTATGTCCATCAAATAGAGGCAGTCCATGTTTGGTAAATTTTGATTTCTTGTCCATTGTTTAGGAACTACTTTCTAGTGGTTAAACTGATTTGAAACAACCTGGCTCTGATACCAATTGTTGGACGGATTAAAGTAACTGAGAGGGGGGGTGAATTAGTTACTTCCAAAGTGCATCCTTTTAAAAGATGTTTCAGATTTATTATGGGCATATGTTTAAACCATTCAACATATAGCAGCAAATTAAATAACAGTCAACATTCAATCATATCAACGAACACAAGGAACAATGTTTTTCATGAGGAAACAAAAAAAAATTCTTCTTAAGAATGAAAGGTAAGCTCCAACTCCTCTTTACATTCTTTTATTTTGCCTGAGCTTCAACCCAGACGAGGCTGCTACCTCTGGAAGCTCCAACTTCCAATTATATAAGCACCAACTTGTGTCTATTTTCTGGCAACAACCAGAGGGATGCTACAACACCTCAGAGAACTCTGTTCTCCCTTGCTCCACCCTACCACCCAGAGAACTCTTTGAGTTACAGAATGAATCAAACCATTACAACCCCTCACTGTCTATCATTAGGCTTTATAAATCAGCATTTACATTATGATTCTGAATTAGACAGTATTGCAAATGTTATAATTCTATCTCTGTACATTTTCTCTGTTTATCATCAAGACTAAGCACAAGCAGAACTCATCAAGACTGTTACTGTATCATTCATGTATTCTTTCTCATCTGGACTCTTCATGCTCTACAACTGTTAATCTCTATTCATCATCGTATCCAGCTCTTCGATTCTTTTCTGCAATATGCTCATTCTCTTATCTTCGAACTTACCTTTTAGAAACGCTCACTTTCTCGTCTGCTTGCTACAATATGTATATATATATATATTTTTAGTCGATTCACATTCTCTTCATTTATTACAGAAACGGTTACGGACGCTTCATGTACCATCTAACTGCAAATGAGAAATAGTTAATAGATTTTAATTGTCAAGACTCTCAACGTCTTGAATGCTGATCGATTCATATTCCATGAATGCCATAGATTTTCAAAGTCTCTAACTGGAAAAAACTTTAAGTCCTCTGACTCTCTACATTCCGCGAATAGTCATCAGTTGCTTGAATACGTTTTAAATCGGAAGATAATTTGCTTATTCGCCCGCCTTTGCGGAAAGATGATTAGCTTCAATCTTGATATTCTTCTCCGATGCATTTGCCTTAGTCGACTGATTGTTTGGTTTCGCGTAGGAATGTATTGTTCTTTCAATCTCCACCGTTGCGACTCCATAATGTGCTAACCATCCGACTCATAATGTTTCTGATTCCAATATACCTACCGTAGAGCCCGTATTCTTCCATCTTCCGCAGTTGCAGCTCCCGAAAGCCTTTATACCTCCGCCGTTGCGGCTCCCGTTCTGCTTTTCGCTCCAACGTTGCAGAAGGGGATGTCCTTCTGAATTCCAATGTTTTAAAGCTCCGGCGTTGCATATGAAACCAATCATTATCCTTCCGGCTTCCGCCGTTGCGGCTACAAAAAGGTTTATCTTTTCCGGTCATCCATTCATTTTAAACCCGTCATTGAGGATTGATTTATTCTTCACGGCTACGCCGTTGCGGCTCCCAAAGTGGTTAAGCCTCCAAAGTGTAAATCCTGCTGACTTTCGATTGAGATTTTTCCCACCCTCCGGTCACTTGTCCGTAACCTCTTTCTCTTCCGCCATTGTGGCTCGCAAATCAATTAGCCACCCGAAGTGAAACGCGCTCCGCCGCCGATGCAGGTCGCTTGTCCGCCATTGCGGATAGATAATCAGTTTTGACTTCGTTATTTTTCTCCGACGCATTGGCTTAATCGGCTGATTTGTTGCTTTCTAATTGGATCATATTATTCTTTCATTTTCCGTCGTTGTGAACTGACTTATCCTTTATGACTCCGCCGTTGTGGCTCCTAATTCCATTATCATGCCGACGTTTAACCTTGTAAAGCTCTGATGTGGAGTTCTCGATGGGTAGCTCCGATGTGGATGTCTCTAATGTGGGAAAATTTGTACGTGGATGTCTCTGATGTGGGAAAATCTGTACGTTCTAATTTATGTAAGTAGTGGAGATCATTTTTCCCGTTGCTGCTGTGTGTGCTTTACTGTACAAAGATTCATGTATAATATACCTGTGCTACAAAGTTTGACATAATGAAAACATCTTGGCCAACAATAAGAACACTTTGATGTGCTCTCTTTCTTCTTGACTTTCTTCATTGAACCTTTATCAGTCGGCTTCGAATTTTCATCTTCATTATTTGACTTTGTCTTCTTCTCTTTCACTATTTGCTTCTCTTTTGACTTGGCATTTTTACTTCATTGAACTATGAGAGAATGGTCATTTTCCTTGGAGATTCTAAGAGCACCCATATTGATCAATTTATCTTTCTACTTTGTCATTGGATCATATAATGTAAGCAAAGAAGGCATTTTCCAATTAGAAATAGAAATCCTAGTAGCATGGAAAGTAGACGAAAAAACTAGGTATTCAGGACCCAATTTTGATAGGATGGAAATGATCAACTGATCTTCCTTCTTCTCAATCCCACATTTCTTGAGAAATAGAACAAGTGACTTGAATTTGGTGAAGAAACCATCAATAGAATCAAAACTGCTTGGACTCAATGAGAATAACTCATTCTCCAATTAATGCACTCTTATCTCATCTTGTACTGTAAAGAGATACTCAAATTTGGTCCATACTTTGTTTAGAGTGGTCAAACCATCTAGATGAAGGAGTATATCAAGAGAAGTAGATAGGTAAAGCAATCCATAGGCTTCATACAACCTATTATGACACTTATATTTCTCAACAATAGCATTAGGCTCATTCACTAAAGCCAAAGAAACTCTATATAGTCCTTTACTCCACAATAGAATGTCAATTTTGGATTTCCATTCATGATAGTTGAAGGAATTTTGGATTATATCTGAAGAGGAATCCATGGTAAGAAGTTGATGCACTCAATAATATACTCTCTACAACGTGAACAAATAAAAACTAGGAGAAAAACTTGTTAGCTCAATTCAAGCTCTTCTTCAGAGAGGAATAGGATACTAGATGCACTCTGATGTAGAGAATTGATAGCTGCTCAAGTATATCGAACTTAAGCAACATTGTGCTCTAATACCATATAGAAATAGAATCTCTAATACTATGAAGAAATAGAGCATTGATTCTAATAAGAAGCACATGATGTACATCTAGCTATAAGATAATTATCACAAGCATGCACAAGGAAAATAGAGAGAAGAATAAAGATATTGAATACAAGAGAAGGATAGTAATTGAATATTGATCAAATGAATCGATTACTCATTGATGATGAATATTAAATTGATAATACATCCTTATAAAGGAAAATTGAGTTGCTAGAAGACAAATCATGCTGGCTCATAAAGCAGACTTACTAAAATATGATAAAACCCTATAGGAGACTAAAGCACTTTCCAAATATATCAAGGACCTCATGAATTTGATGAATCATGAGTGACTGTCATGAGTGATGGAAAAACATGCTAATCATGGAATTTGGAGAGAAAATCATGGAGGATGGGTTGGAAATAAAATATAGCAATTTCCTAGTTGACTAGCTTTACCTTATCCACTGAAAGGCAGGAATAAAGTAGGATAAAGATAGAATATGTAGGAAGGCCTAGTTACTAAATCTGGCAGTCAATAAAGTGGGAAGGATCTAACTGGGATCTAGATAAAGGAGCTCCTGAGGTATATATGACAAGTGTTGACCAAGTGGTGGAAGTGGATGCCAACTATCTAGGCTAATGGATAGGAAATTAATATGAAATTATTAAATATTGTTATCCTAAGTATGGAGTGTGTTGGTACTAGAGTTTGTACTAGATTACAATGTACAAAGCCCTTGCATCTCAGTTAGGTATGATAAAAGATTTAGGTTCAGGATTTTCAAGTTTATTGGTGTATAATAGCAAGGAAAAAAGATAAGGTATACAAACTAGGTTTTAAATATAAAACTATAGACCCATAAGTATATGACAAAAATACAACAAGGATATTTTGAAAAACATGTGTCTAAAGATAGTAGCAATGTATGAACTAGTTTAACAATAAGTCATGTAACCAAAAACAATTAATTATATAACTGATAAATATTCTAAAGACAGAAGAACATTCTGCAAAAAGAATTACAAATATTGGTATATGTAAAAAGAAACTAGGATAGAAACACTATCTTTCATAAGAGTTATTACAGATAATCATATACATGAACAACATTTGCATGAATAGATGTGTTATCCGTAAAGTTGAACCTATACTACTGGGGTTCAAGCTCAGATAAATCTTTAAAGATAATTCAATATTATAAAATCAAAATCAAAACATAATTGGTATGTAATCAAAAGATATTGGGAAATCAAATAACCATCATAGAACTTTATGACATAAAATAAAACACAAAATTCAATAACAGGAGGAGTACGAGCATGAATTTATGAAATGAACTTGGTTCTGTCACTAAATATTAAATCGTAACTGCATTTTATCATAAGAATTATGTAATGGATTTCAAGATGACCATACACAGGACAAATTCACAATAAAAATACAATTCATAAAGAAGAACAAAATAAGTTCAAAACAATAATCATATCAAAGTAAGTCCTATATTAAAGATACAAATAGTGTTTTATGTCTTACAGTTCATATTCAAAACTGGATTCCCATCTCTGATTTCCCTTCTCACCACATCTAACTGCTAGTCCTTATATACAAAAACTTCTGAGTTTTTTAAACAATTATCAGATCCTATTTTCATGGATCGAATTTCTTCAAAAATAGAAAAGTCGATCTTCTAAAACAGACTTAATACAAGTGTAATAAAAATAGAATAGAAATAGACATCTGTCAAAACCCTAATTACTTTCAAAGCTAACTATCACCCTAAGTCTTTGTTATCTAAAGACTCTTAGAAGCTTCTGCTAAAACAGTCAGATCACTTAAAACCTGGGATCTCTTTTGCAACTTGGCAAATTCAGCATCCTTATTCTCCATTTGATTATGTGCCTCTTTACTCTGGGTCTTCATGTGTTCATATTTCTTTTGGATAGCTCTCTTCTCTTTCAATATGCCTTTAGATATTGAAAGTAGAATTTGGTAATCGGTTTCTTTTGCCTCCAAGTCTTCTCGTAACCGTTTATTTGCGGTCATTAATTTTTCATTGATATTCAGCAAAAACTTGCTTTTCTCCTTATATGTCTGTAGAGACTTTTTAATCTGGTTCAACTCTGGAACTATTTCAATAGCCTTTTCATTCATAAGAAATTCATCTTCTTGTGGAGATTTTGAGACTGAACACTCTTCATAATACACCTATTTACTTGTGCAAAATATTTCAGGTATAGATCCTGCAATGCCCTGAAGATCAACGAAATTTTCATTTTCTAAACAGTATTGATCCTTGGATGCATGTATAATTTCCTCACTAAAAGAATCATTTACAATTACAAGCTCTCCACAGTCTTCATTTCTATCCCTTGGAATATGCATTAATTCCATTTCTGCCTACATCTTGCTCCTTAGCCTAGTCCTAGGCTTTAAACTAATGCCTTCTAGATTCAAAACCTAAATTCGTTCTTCATTCTTTGAAGTTATATTTTTTATAACCATACTCAACCTTTCAGGATTTTTATGCTCTTCTTTTAGCTATTTATTTGATGTTTCATCTATAACTAAAGCTTCAGGAAACAAGTTATTCATTTGCTTTGGCTCTTCTACAAAACCCTTTCCTTCTGCTGCAATATGTTCAGTTTGCTCTTCATGATTTTCTGTTTGCTGATTCAAATCCTCTACTATCCTTTTTCCTTTTTCTTTGATCTTTTCTTCAAACCCTAGCTCTGACAAAAAACTCTCCCAACTTCATCCTTCTTTATTCAATTGTGAAATCAGCAACAATTTGATCAAACCCTGGTCATATATAGAGCAAGCAGTGTGTTCTGGATGGGTTTGAACCCATGTGACCATCTTTTGCATGCTTTTTAACAGATAAAATGGAAGATTAATTTTTAAACTTCCATTGAGATGCATTAACAACCTTAAATGACACTTGAGGATTCTATCATAGCAACCTTCACATGTGATATAATTTTGAACCATTTCCAAAGGAATTTTCCAATTGGGTTTTATTTTACTTACATGAATACCATTCTTCCAGTCCAATTTCTCAAACCCTGGCAACAAGAACTCACCATAATTTCCCTGAAAATACTGCTGCTTAAACCACCTTTCTCCTTGTGCTGGAACCCCTATTGCTTCTGCAATAGATTCTTCATCCACCGTAGCCTTCAAATTCTTGAACTGAACCACTCCCTCTTTGTAATTTTTCATGAAAGCCCGAGTCACCTCTGTATTATAACCCTGTAACTTCTCACAGAAGGAAAACCAACCCGCATTTCTAATTAACTGAGTTGATCTTGGAAATTGCATTATCCATTGTGTATTATTCGGTTCCAGTCTACAAATCAAACCTCCTGGTCTTCTTTTCACCAAAATATCTACATCTTCCTTCATTGCTACCTTTGGCATTTTGCAAATTTTTCATAATACAAATGACACAGACCCAATGAAACTTGATATAGTAGCATAAAACAGGTTTAATGTAATATATATTATGTCATTGTCAACACTGCCAATACTGGTACTATTGTCCATCATTTGAAATAATATCAAATGCCTTGACTTCATACAAAACACTTGTGAAAGCACAAAGCGTGCCACAATCAACAAGTTCATTCATCATTTAGACATGCCTTCAAAGAATAATGATAATGATTTAAACCATAGTACGACCTTTGCCATGTGTACAATCTTCGCCATGTGTTTAATATATCCATATAATTTCATTCCATTATCAAACTTTAAAATAATATCATGAATAAAACCAACTGGCAACAATGCAATGTTTTTCTTTTTAAGATATGTTGCCAGCATATAACCCATTTTATACTTAATTTTTCATAAAATCTCTTGCTCTAATACCCATTACTTTAAACAATAAATGATTTGAGCTTTCAAAAAGAAATCATAATAAAAAATAGAAATCATGACATACAAGGGTATAGAAAAGGAAAAAGGTAATACTAAACTTATGAACTGAAATAAAAACATAAAAATATAAAACCCTAGGATAAAAAATGAGAAACAACCATAGAGATAACATCTGGCTTTGACTGGGGATAAAGCTCTCCTTGTGAGGCTTTAAGAACATCTTGACCTATGCCTTCTGAAATCTGCTAATGTCATAACTTTTGTCTTATTGGGCTGGAGTCTTATTCATGAAACTAAAATGATATATATAGTGAATATGTACAATGACCTTCTGCCACTCAACATGTGTGGAAATAATTTAGAAAACGTCCATTCACTGGACCTGCAATCTCTTCACCACTCAAATTTTGTAAAACAAAAGTATTATTTCCCAGAATCTTGATTACTGTAAAAGGACCTATCCACAAATTATTGAACTTTCCATGTTTACCTTTTCATCCTTTCATGCATCCCACCTAAGAACAAGGTCACCCACTGCAAAAACATCTTTTTTAACTTTCTTATCAAAACTTTCTTTCACCTTTTTTCTGTGCATCTCAGTTGTATTTTCAATGGTTTCTCTCTCCTGTTGCAATTGGATTATCTGAAACATTCTTCTTGTTATATCATCAGGTTCTTCTTTTATTTCCTGCAAGAATTTAATTACCGGGGAAGCTAATTGAACAGGAAACAAAGCATCAACTCCATATACCAACTAAAAAGGGGATGTCCCAATTGACTTCTTTATAGTTACTCTATAAGACCAAAGAGCAAATTTTAATTTAGTATGATCCCAACTCCTTTTATTTTCAAATAGCATTTTCTTGATACTATTCACAATATTTTTATTACTAGACGCTGCTAACCCATTACCATGTGGGTAATATGGTGTGCACTGTTTCAAGCTAATATTAGTTTCTTCACAAAATTTCACCATCTTTTTTTATTTAAAAGCAGGAGCATTATTAGTAATGAATTTCCTAGGGCATCCAAATCTACTAAGAATATTTTCCTGAAGGAAATTAATTATTACTTGTTCAGTTGCTCTCCTTGTGGGGATTGCCTCCACCCACTTAGTGAAAAAATCAGTGGCAGTTAAAATCCATTTGTGTTGACCACTAGAAGGAGGATGAATTTCTCCTATGAAATCTAAACCCCACTGTTGAAATGGAAAGCTTACTGTTATAGGTTTCAAGGGTAATGACTGAAGTTTATGCTTACCTACAAACTTTTGACACTCCACACATGCTCTGACATGATGATATACATCTGAGAAAAGAGTAGGCCAATAATATCCCACTCTTAGGATTTTAAATGCAGTTTCCTTCCAGTACTTGTGCCCACCACATACTCCACTATGCAATTCAGCAGTAACAACATCAACCTCTGATTTTTCCAAACACTTCAACAATGTTCCTCCAGGATCTTTCTGGTACAGGACCTGATCTATTAAAACGTATTTCATTGCTTTAAGTTTTAATGATCTGCATTAATTTCTATTCAATTCTAGAGGGCATTGTAAGTATAAAAGGAAATATACAATTTCATTATACCAAGAAGAATCACAATACTTGTTATAAATCTGTTGCTTACTGTATTCTACTGCCATATCTTGTTCTAAATTTTCTGCCATCAAATGAAGATTTAATACCTGACAATTTGAATATGTTAGAAGCTTAGCTAAGCCCTGGATTTTCACTAATTTTGTTGGTTTAATTTCCACGTGATATTCCATAACCTTTGCTATCCATCTGCCTCTTTTTCCCTCACTGTCAGGTTGTACTAAAATCTCCTTAACTGCTAAACTTGGAACATATGCCAAAATTATGGAATGTAAAACATATATTCTGAAAATTTTGAGAGCTTTAAATAATGCATATGCTTGATTTTCCATTGTATTATATTTAAGCTCTGAATCTCTTAATGTTTTACTGAAAAAAGAAATTGGTTGTTCCAAGCCATCTGAGTTTTTCTGCAATAACACAACAGCAATGGTATCTTTAGATGCAAATGAAAAAATTGCAAAATCCTCAGTATAATCTGGAGATATCAATACTGGTGCTTCTATCAATGCATGTTTTATTGCTTCAAATGACTATCTATCTTGATCTGATCATTTAACCTCCTTATCCTTCTTAAGCATCTTAGTGATATGTTTGATAATTTCTGCGAAATTAGGAATGAACCATCTTAAAAAAATAATTTTCCCAATGAAAGATTGAATTTCTTTTTTATTTGTAGGAATAGTAATTTTTAAGATGGATTTTACTCATTCTGGATCTATTTTGATTCCTTCAGCAGAAACAACGTGCCCTAACAACTTACCTTCTGTCATACCAAAGTGATATTTCTTGGGATTTAATGACAAACCAAATTTTTTGCACTTAGTAAAAGCCTGTCTTAGATGTTTCAGATGATCTTCATCAGACTTGGAGAACACTGTGATATCATCTTGGTATATTACTACAAATTTTTCATCCTTCCCCACAAAGGCTATGTCCATAGCCCTCTGAAATGTGGCACATGCGTTCATAAGCCCAAAAGGCATTTTGTCGTACATAAAAGTCCCCTATGGAGTTGTGAATGTTGTTTTTTCTTTGTCTTCAGGCTATACTACAATCTGGTTATAACCAAAAAAACCATCAATCATTGAAATTGTATGAGATCCTACAACTCTCTGCAAAATCTGATCAATTTTAGGTAATGAATAATTATCTTTCAAACAAGATCTATTCAAGTTGCAGAAGTCAACATAAAGCCTCATTTCTCCATTTTTCTTACGTACAGGCACCAAATTTGCAATCCATGATGAATATCTCAGAGGTACAATAATTTTTGCATCTAATAATTTCTTTACCTCCTTTTCAGTTACTGGTAGCAATGCTAGGTTAAGCCTTCTATTTTTCTGTTTAAAAGGCTTAATATTTGGTTTCAAAGGATTTTTATGTTGAATTATGCTAGTGTCATAAGTTCTTAAATCTCGATATGACCAAGCAAAAATGTCCACAAATTCTTTCAATAAACTAGTATATTTTTTCTTTTCCTTTTCTGACAGTGATTTTCACATTTTGATAATTTTAGGTCCAGCTTCAGAACAAATGTTATAATCCATAATATTTTCTTCAGTGGTCTGCAAGGTGGGATTCAACAACGTATCATCCTTTGAAAACAACCTCTCAAGTGGAACAAGTCCCTTAGGAATGAAATTTTCTTTTAATTCAACGATCTTATGACTAGCTATTAAATCATTTATACAAGGTTCATTTTCCATTAATTCAAAATCCTATTCTTGATCAACTAAGTCATTTGAGAATTCCCCTACTAACTCCAGAAATTCTTTTATCTCCTGAATCCTAATCATCATGAAAAAATTTCGAGTGTTTAATGTCATTTTGAACAGATGGTTTGTATCTCACATCAATTGGATACTTCAAATGTGTCACTTTTGGAACCTTAAAATAGGTTGTTTCTAAGGCTAGGGAATCAACTGTTTCATTATATTCTCTTGGAACAAAAGTTATATTGAAAGCTATAAAGAAATTTTCTATTAAATCCCAAGCCTCATTTCTATAAACTTTCAATAAATGTTGCTTTACCTGGTAAATATTCTTTACTTGCTGGATTACTAATTCAGAGTTGCCAAACACAACAAGCTCTTGAATACCCAAGTATTTTGCTGCTCTTAATCCTAGAATCAAAGCCTCATACTCAGCAGTATTATTGGTTGTTTTAAATTCCATCTTGTACATAAGAGAAATGACCTCACCTCCAGCTGAAATCAGTAACACTCCTGCTCCTGCTCCCTCCTTACTTGAAGAACCATCAAAATACATCTACCATAAACCATCTGGTTTTTCTTTCTTTATCTGAACTGGAATATCTTTATGTACTTGTAAAACTCCTTCAACCTCATCACTTAATTGCAACATACAAGAACCAAGGTTGTCATCAATTGAATAAATTGTATGATTATTAGGGTGTTTACTGTCACTTACCAAGTTTTCCATCTGTACTTCTCTGTAAAGTCTTTTGAATTCTCCTCCAAACACTGGAATTGTAGGATATGAAAGATCCATTTGCATAGTTCCTCCCACTCTCTTTGCCCAAGATCTAGACAATAGCATACCAAATTTAGGAGAAATATCTGCTACAACTATGTCCATCAATACACTCTTCATAGGTACTTGAGTCAAATTCACCACTAGATATTTAATAACCCCAATACACTTCACTGCCCTAGAATCAAATGCATACAAATCATGATATGGTTTAGTAACACTCATCCCTAAAGCTTCCATGACTACTTTTGGCATGAGGTTATGTGAAGCTCCTGAATCTAGAAGATAATTGTGTACTAATTGCTCATGCATTGAAAGAGTCACATAAAAAGGAGGAGGATATTCTAAATTATCATTAGGCTGATCAAAAGTTTTAGAACCCACGGTGATAGTAGGTTTTTCATCTTGCAAATTGATTTCATCAGATGGGATAGAATTCACTGCATTTTTAAAAGTTTTAAAAGTTGCTTCCCTGTAAAACTTGTTTTTAATCAACTTTATTAAAGGAATAGGGATATTAAAATTATTAAGTTCATTCTCCAAATTAAACCCACCTACAGCTTTATTCACTTCCTCCAGACTTACCACTTCATCTCTTTTCTCTTTTACAATTTCTTTCTGATTTGAAGGCATATTTTGTTTAGGAGGGTGAACTTTCACAATCTTCATAGCCTGTGCTGCATATTTTACCCTTGATCTAAGACCATATGATTTTTGTGGAATTTCCTAACAAATTTTAGGCATGGACATTTGATAATCATTTTCTTCATAATGATCCAGTATTGTAGCATAATGATAATCATATTTAGTCAAAAAATGAGAAGAAGAATCATCATCAAACTGACTAATATTATGTTCCTGTTCTTCCAAATCATCTAATTCTCCTTCATCTGTCTCATATGACTCATCATCTCTCACATTATTATTTTGAAAAGGAGGTTGAATCCTCTGTTCTTCATTTTCTCTCCTCTCCCTCTGAATATCATTATTTCTTCTTTCTCTTGGCAAAAAACTAGGGACAAAAGGTCTTCTAATTTGGTTTTGATTTCTTTCTCCTTCAGGTATAGGCTTGTTTTGATTTTTATTTCCCAACTCCAACCTATCAATCTTAACAGATAAATTTTTAATGATTTTATTCATTTCATCCATTTTACTGTCTGAAGCTCTTCCTGTAAGATTGGATGGAATGATTTATTTTTTACATTTTTTTATCTATAGTTTGATACTATGTTTCCTCTTTGAGTTTGTTTGAAGCTAAAATATTAGACTCTACTTCCAATGCTGCATCTTGCATATTTAGAAGTGACACAAACTTTCTTTCCCTCAACAACAAAGAAAGCGCATGATCAAAAGAGTTTGCATAAGTTAACTTTGCTGATGTCTATGAGGGTTTTATTTCAGCTGGTATTCTACTGTACATTTTATTGAACCTTTTAGAAAAATCTCCCACAGCTTCATCTGTCTTTCTTTTCAATGATCCAAACTCTATAATGTAGTATAAATAATCTTCAGTATCTCCCCATTGTCTCGTGAACACCTCTTCTAAAGCACCTATACCATCTATAGAGTTTGGTGGTAATTCTCTAAACCATTTTCTAACTTCACCATCTAAACTTTGAACAAAAACCCTCATCCAAACATCTTCATTTTCAAAATTTTAATTGTCTGCATAACTCAAGTATGTATTCCAGTGCTCTTCTGCTGTAATATCTCCTTGATCATTAAATATCGAAAGATATTTCTGGTAATCTCCTCCTGGAAGAGCATTGAGAGGCTATGGCAAGACTAGTGGGGTATATCTTGCTGCTACCATGGCAGCCATCCTATTTGCTACCATGGTAGCCATCCTATTTTGAGGCTGAGCCATTCTAGGGCTGGAAATAACAGATCTAATTCTTCTTTTCCTTTCTCAGAATGTGGATCAAAAGAAGGAATAGGGAAAAATGAAGATTCAAGAATCTCCAAGGCTGAAGGATGTTTAAATTTTTCTAATCAAGTAGAGCTTAACCTTCACCTAGCTTCTTTTAATATCTATTCAGGACCTGAGACTCCTGGATTTAAAGGTGATGAGGGATTTCCTCGAGTTCCTATCCTTTTTTAAGCCACTGTAACTTTCTATAGGTGACTGATATAATCTATAACAGGTCTCACTGAACTTGTTCACCTTCCAAAATTAGATACATAAAGATGTTGAATACCCAGGGAAAATGTGCGTTTGTTTTTTCGTCCCCGGCAACGGCGCTAGAAGATGTTATCCCTAAAGTTGAACCTAGACTACTAGGGTTCAAGCTCAGAGAAATATTTAAAGATAATTCAATATTATAAAATCAAAATAAAAACAGAATTGGTATGTAATCAAAAGATACTAGGAAATCAAATAACCATCATAGAACTGTATGACATAAAATAAAATACAAAATTCAATAACAGGAGGAGTACGAGCATGAATTTATGAAATGAACTTGGTTCTGTCATTAAATATTATATGGTAACTACATTTTATCATAAGAATCATGTAATGGATTTCAAGATGACCATACACAAGATAAATTCATAATAAAAATACAATTCATAAAGAGGAACAAAATAAGCTCATAACCATAATCATATCAAAGTAACTCCTATATTAAAGATGCAAAGAGTGTTTTATGTCTTATAGTTCATATTCAAAACTGGATTCCCATCTCTGATTTCCCTCCTCACCACATATAACCTCTAGTCCTTATATACCAAAACTTCTGAGTTTTTTAAACAATTATCAGATCCTATTTTCATGGATCGAATTTCTTCAAAAATAGAAAAGTCAATATTCTAAAAAAAACCTAATACAAGTGTAATAAAAATAGAATATAAATAGACATCTGTCAAAACCCTAATTACTTTCAAAGCTAACTATCACCCCAAGTCTTTGTTATCTAAAGACTCTTAGAAGCTTCTGCTAAAACAGTCAGGTCACTTAAAACCTGGGAGCTCTTTTGCAACCTGGCAAATTCAACATCCTTATTCTCGATTTGATTATGTGCCTCTTTACTATGGGTCTTCATGTGTTCATATTGCTTCTGGATAGCTCTCTTCTCTTTCAAGATGTCTTTAGATATTGAAAGTATATTTTGGTAATCAGTTTCTTTTTCCTCCAAGTCTTCTCGTAACCTTTTATTTGCAGTCATTAATTTTTCATTGATTTTTTGTAAAAACTTGGTTTGCTCCTTATATGTCTGTAGAGACTTTTTAATCTGGTTCAACTATGGAACTATTTCAATAGCCTTTTCATTCATAAGAACTTCATCTTCTTGTGGAGATTTTGAGACTGAACAATCTTCAGAATACACCTATTTACTTGTGCAAAATATTTCAGGTATAGATCCTGCAATACCTTGAAGATCATTGAAATTTTAATTTTCTAAACAATATTGATCCTTGGATGCATGTATAATTTCCTTGCTGAAAGAATCATTTACAATTACAATCTCTCCATAGTCTTCATTTCTATCCCTTGGAATATGCATTAAGTCCATTCCTGCCTACATCTTGCTCCTTAGCCTAGTCCTAGGCTTTAAACTAATGCCTTCTGGATTCAAAACTTGAATTCGTTCTTCTTTCTTTGAATTTATATTTTTTATAACCATACTCAACATTTCAGGATTTGTATGCTCTTCTTTTAGCTGTTTATTTGATGTTTCATCTGTAACTGAAGCTTCAGGAAACACATTATTCATTTGCTTTGGCTCTTCTACAAAACCCTTTCCTTCTACTGCAATATGTTCAGTCAGCTCTTCATGATTTTTTGTTTGCTGATTCAAATATTCTGCTACCCTTTTTCCTTTTTCTTTGATCTTTTATTCAAACCCTAACTCTGACAAAAAACTCTCCCAACTTCGTCCTTCTTTATTCAATTGTGAAATCAACAACAATTTGATCAAACCCTGGTGATATATAGAATGAGCAGTGTGTTCTGGATGGGTTTGAACCCATGTGACCATCTTTTGCAGGCTTTTTAATAGATAAAATGGAAGATTAAGTTTTAAACTTCCATTGAGATGCATTAACAACCTCAAATGACACTTGAGGATTCTATCATAGCGACCTTCACATGTGATATAATTTTAAACCATTTCCAAAGGAATTTGCCAATTGGGTTTTATTTTACTTACATGAATACCATTCTTCCAGTCCAATATCTCAAACCCTGGAAATAAGAACTTGCCATAATTTTCCTAAAAATATTGCTCCTTAAACCACCTTTCTCCTTGTGCTAGAACCCCTATTGCTTTTGCAATGGATTCTTCATCCACCGTAGCCTTCAAATTCTTGAACTAAACCACTCCCTCTTTGTAATTTTTAATGAAATCCTGAGTCACCTGTGTATTATAACCCTGCAACTTCTCACAGAAGGAAAACCAACCCGCATTTCTCATTGACTGAGCTGATGTTGGAAATTGCATTATCCATTGTGTATTATCCGGTTCTAGTCTACAAATCAAACCTCCTGGTCTTCTTTTCACCAAAATATCTGCATCTTTCTCCATTGCTACTTTCGGCATTTTGCAATTTTTTCACAATACAAACTACACAGATCCAATGAAACTCGATATAGCAGCATACAACAGGTTTAATGTAATATTGATTATGTCACTGTCAACACTGTCAATACTAGTACTAGTGTCCATCATTTGAAATAATATCAAATGCCTCGACTTCATACAAAACACTTGTGAAAGCACAGAGTGTGCCACGATCAACAAGTTCATTCATCATTTAGACATGCCTTCAAAGAATAATGATAATGCTTTAAACCATAGTACCATCCTTGCCATGTGTTTAATATATCCATATAATTTCATTCCATTATCAAACTTTAAAATAATATCATGATTAAAACCAATTGGCAACGATGCAATGTTTTTCCTTATAAGATATGCTGCCAGTTTATATAAGCCATTTTATACTTATTTTTTCATAAAATATCTTTCTCTAATACAAGCCCATAACTTTAAACAATAAATGATTTGAGCTTTCAAAAAGAAATCATAATAAAAATATAAATCATGACATATAAGGGTATAGAAAAGGAATAAGGTAATACTAAACTTATGAACTCAAATAAAAACATAAAAAGATAAAACCCTAGGACAAAAAATGAGAAACAACCATAGAGATAACAATATGTCAAAAATTGGCTCATCTAATATCTTTTATCCTTCATATAACTTTCAAAATATACTTACAATATTTAACAAAGTTAAGATTCAAAAAGATATCCAAAAGGAACTATCTAACTTCACTTCTATCTCCCACACCTTTTCCTACCTTAAACTCCTATATTTATACAAAAGTAACATCTCCTCAAGACTGTTTATGGATCCCCACATGTAAGACCAAAATAGTTTGAAACAGTTTCTTGGATCCAAAATTATAGGATCGATACAACTTAAAAATAGAAAAGGTTTAATTACATCAGCAACAAAAACTAAGTTAAAAATATATTATGCCACCTAGTCAGATCAAACTCTAAATCAAATTATTTTTATCTTGTTCATCTAGTTGTCTTATGAATCATCAAGCTTTCCCAACATGTCAAAGAATTTGAGCAGTATCTGCTACTATATTCAAGCCATATAGCGCTTGATATCTCTTTCGAAGTCGAACTAACTCCTCCTCCATAGCTGTCAATTTGCCCTGCAATCTCTGATTCTGTTCAAGTAACTTTGAATTTACTTGCTGGGACATTTTCGTTCTTTTTATGGCTTCTTCGGACACCTTAACCAACTCAATATAATTAGCATTTATATCCTCGAGGTCCTGCCTAATCATACGATTTGCATTTACCAATTGATCATTCAGATGGTTAAGGTGTGAATTCAGATTTTTGTAGTGCTGCAAAGCTTTATTAAGATTTGAAACCTCTGTTTCTTCTTCCCTTTATAGATTTACATCTGAATTATCTACTTCTTGGTTTACAGTATTCTTTGCGATTTTAGGAAATGAAACCCTATTTTCCTCATCTAGATTTTTACAATCTAAATCTTGAACATCTTCCATAGTTTCCTCAATACATGTCTATTTTATATTTGTTTCTTCATTGAAAGTAGACATGACCCATTTTCCTTTATCTATGAATTTTTTTACTGAAATATCTGGAATAGACTTAATATTCTCTTCTATGCTTTTTGATATATTTTGAAATCATACCTTCAATTTGTTTAGATTGGGTTTCTTATTCACTAGAGGAGGATTCTTTGATTTCGATTAACTTTTCTTTTTGAATATTCAAATTTAATAACTTCTTCATATTCAGATGTAGCTTGTTCGTGGGTCTGGTCTTAGGCATCCATATTGTTGTTTCAAAACCTTTAGCATGAGCATAGGTATTTTTTATGACTGGTGTTCCTGGCTGTTGTAAGCTTTTTGTCCCCATGCCTTCCTCTACAACACTTGGACAACTGATAGTTTCCTCCATTTATTCTACCCCTGCATTCATTTTAGTATGCACATCTGAACACCCTTCAAATCCTACATCTTCATACTTTTACTATGATTTTGTCTCTTCTTTCTTCTTATTGCTACTCCTAAGCTTTATTTTCACCTATTTACCCTCTTGCGACTTTCTGTCAGTTTTAAAACCAGACCAAAACAAAAAATGGGACCAAATCCATACATTTTTCTCCAACTCCTTTTCAATCAATAGCTTGATCAAGTCGTGATGGAAAACAATGTGGGAAGTGTGATCTGGATGGCTCTTAACCCTAGCCGACATTTTAGATGAGCTCTTCAACAAATAGAAAGGTAAATTTAATTTTGAAACTCCTGCAACATGAAGCAAAAAATTCATATGATATTTGTAGATGGTTGTGAATCCAGTGGTTTCTCCTATGGACTATTCAGAGATTTCGAAGCTGATACTACTAAACTCAACCCTTGTGCCTGTAAATTTTCTAGCAAAATCCACAGAGACTTCCACGTTAAACCCTGTGATATTCTCAAAGAACACAAACCAACCTATGTTTCTAAGCAACTCTACACATCTTGGATGGTCTACAACTCATCGAGTATCAGTTGATTTAAACCTATGTGGTCTACTGCTTGTTTTCTTCATGATTTCAATGATAATAAAAAACACAGACCTTGAAACCCTTCTAAAAGAAAAAAACAATAGAAAATACCCACTATCGTAATACAATGAATGTAAATTTTTTTGGCACAACCCCGATCCATCGCCAAAATTATCTGTATCCACCTGTCATTTTCTTTCATGATGAAAACATGTACTTTGTACAACACTTGATCCACGTACTACCCCTTTCAATAATTCATGATTTGTAAAAGCTGCTTTAGAAATCCTAATAAAATTTTGGCAACGCTCAAACTTTCAAATATTTAATACAAGTTTCCAGAACATTCAACTTTGGAAAAATGAAAAGCATCAATTCATCATATAATATATAATGAAATCTTACAAGAATGGATGAAAAATAAAACTATGAGCCAACTTATTAACCTCTAATCTAACAAAATATGACACTCAATGTATATACAAATAGGGTTTTCAAGAAACACTTTAATGTTACCTAGGGATATACAAGAAAGATAAGTTTTACAACTCCAGTACCAACACCTGGCTCCATTTAGGGATGAAATTTTCTCTGTAAAAATTCAAGAACTTCCAGACCAGATTCCTTTAACTGAAACTGAATTTATTGTACTCAAATCAAATTGCATTATGTGTACATCAATTGGGAAGGAGTCTTTATTCAAAACATAAAACTATACTGATATATACAACGAGGTGAATTTTTTCCTTGACTTCAACCTATGTAGAATTGTTTTAAAAACCGCCCATTCATAGGGCCTGAAATTTCCTCACCTCCCAAGCTTTGCAGTACAAATGTATTGTTTCCCAAAATTTTAGAAATCTTAAAAGGACCAAACCATAAATTATCAAACTTACCTTGTTTTCCCTTTTCATCTCTACGTGCATCCCATATAAGCACCATATCATTCACCAGAAAAGTGTCTTCTTTAGCCTTTTTGTAAAATATTTCTTTGACTTTCCTTTTAAAAATCTCATCCTTCTCTATCAAATCCTCTCTTTCTTGTTGCAACTGAACAATCTGAAACATCCTTTTGTTCACTTCTTTTTGTTCTACTTTTATGTCCTGCAACAATTTTATGACTGGAAAACTTAACTGAATAGGAACAATTGCATCTACACCATACACTAACTGAAAAAAGAGACATACCAATGGAATTTTTGGTCGTGACTTGATCAGCCCAGAGAGCATATTTTAGCATTTTATCCCAATCCTTCTTTTTCTGAGATAACATATTTTTAATACTATTGATAATGTTTTTATTCATGGATTCTGCTAAACCATTACCTTGGGGATAATAGGGTGTATAATTCTTAAGTGTGATGCCATTCCTTTCACAAAATTTAACCATGGATTTACATTTGAATGTTGGAGGATTTTCAGCGACCAGTTCTCTTGGGCATCCAAATCTACTCAATATACTTTCCTGCAAGAAATTTACGATGACTTCATCTGTTGCTCTTCTGGTAGGAATTGCTTCCACCCATTCAGTAAAGAATCCAGTAGCTATCAAGATCCATTTATGTTGACCACTTGAAATAGGATGAATCTCTCCAATAAAATCTAAACCCTGTTTTTGAAAGGGAAATTACTAGAAATAGGTTTTAAAGGTAGAGATTGCAATTTATGTTTTCCTGCAAACTTTTGGCATTCAAAACAAGATTTCACTTGCAAATAGACATCATTGAAAAGGGTAGGATTTCATATGTTGTTTCTTTCCAATACATGTGACCTCCACATGCACCCCCATGCAATTTTGTAGTAACTGCATCATCTTCTAGCCTTTCCAAACATTTCAATAACATTCCTCCAGGGTATTTCCAATATAATATTTTATCAATCAAGACATGTTTCATTACTTTGAAATTTAATGATATGTATTCACTTTTTGTTACATTAGGAGGACAATGCAGAAATAACAGAAAATAAACTATGTTACCATACCATAAAGAATCAACATATTCAGCATAAATATGCTCATTATTTTGTCCCATTGGTAACCCTTCATGTACTGATTGATCTTATACCAGATGAAGTCCCAAAGCTTGACAGTTGGAATAAACAAGAAGTTTAGCTAAACCCTGGCCTTTAATCAATTTAGTAGGTCCAATTTCAACATCATATTCCATAATTTTTTCTATCCATCGCCCCCTCTTTCCTTCACTATCAAGCTGTGTAAGAATGTCCTTAATTCCTACATTAGGTACATAAGCAAACTTTTTTGAATGCAACAAATAGATCCTAAAAAAATTAAGAGATTTTACTAAAGCATAAGCCTATTTTTCTAGCGTACTGTACTTAAGTTCTGTGTCTCTCAAAGTTTTACTGAAAAAAGAGATAGGTTGTTCAAGTCCTTTTGAATTTTTTTGTAAAAGTACAAGAGCTATACTATTTTCAGAAGGAAAGGAGAAAGTGAAGAATTCCTTTGAAAAATATGGGCTTTCCAATACTAGATCTTCAGTCAAAGCCTATTTTATCTTTTCAAAAGTCAATTTAGCTTCCGTTGTCCATTTAACCTCTTGATCCTTCTTCAACATAACTGTGATTTCTTTAATAGTTTCTATGAAATTCAGAATAAACCATCTTAAAAATTTAATCTAACCAATAAAGGACTGAATATCCTTTTTATTCCTGGGAATGTTGATATTTAAAATGGCTACAACACATTCAGGATCTATCTGAATTCCATCAGTTGAAACTATGTGCCCAAGCAACTTCCCTTCCTGCATAGCAAAATGAGACTGTCTAGGGATTAAAGATAATCCAAATTTTCTACATTTAATGAATGTTTTCTTAAGATTATTAATATGTTGCTCATCTGACTTAGAAAATACTATTATATTATCTAGATATATAACTACAAATTTCTCCTTTTCTCCAACAAAGGCTATATCCATAGCCATCTGAAAAGTTACCCCTGCATTCATAAGACCAAAGGGCATCTTATCATACATGAAGCTTCCCCAAGGAGTAGTGAAAGATTTTTTTCTCTATCATTTGGATGCACTACAATCTGATTGTACCCTAAAAACCCATCAATCATTGACATTCTTTGAGCCCGAACTACCTTTTGTAGGATCTCATATAGCTTTGGCAATGGGTAATTGTCTTTTAAAGAATATTTTTTCAGATTCCTAAAATCAATATAAAGCCTAATTTCAACATTTTTCTTCCTTACAGGCACAAGATTTGCTACCCAAGTAGAATATCTAAGAGGAATAATGATTTTCGCATCTAACAGCTTTTTGACCTCTTTTTCAATTATTGGTAACACAATAGGATTTATCCTTCTAAGCTTATGCCTAAAAGGTTTTGTATTAGGCTTTAAAGGAATCTTATGTTGAATTATATCAATGTCATATATCTTTAAAACCTCATATGACCATGCAAAATATCTATAAACTCTCTTAAAAGTTTAATGTATTTAGTTGTTTCTTCAATTGAGAGAGTTTTAGAAAATTTTACCATTATAGGTTCAGCTTCTGTGCCAATATTACAACTGATAACATTTTCTTCAGAAGATTGTATAGTGGGCTTTGATAATACATCATCTTTCGAAAACAATATTTCAAGAGACACTAGACCCTTAGGAATGAAATTCCCTTTCAACTCAATAATGTCATGATTAGCAATTGAATTTTATGAAAAATGGAAGAGTCTCACCTATTTCAAAAATTTCATCATCATCAATAGTAGAAGTTGAGAATTCACTTGTTAACTCAACAAAATGCTTGATTTCTATATCATCATGAAACACCTTCCAGTGTTTGATATTATCCGGAACACAGGGTCTATATCTTACTTCAATGGGATATTTGAGATGTGACACTTTTGGAATTTTAAAGTATGTTGCTGCTAAATCCAAAGAATCAGTTGTTTGGCTATGATCTCTTGGGATAAAAGAAATATTGAAAGATATGAAGAAATTAGCAATGAGATCCCGAACTTCATTTCGATAAAATTTTAATAATTGTTGTTTAACCTTATAAACATTCTTTACTTGCTATATGATCAATTCAGATTTTCCAAATATAGACAACTGCTGAATGTTTAGATATTTTGCAGCTCTTAGACCAAGTATCAATGCTTCACACTCTGCAGTATTATTATTGGTTTGAAATTTCAATTTGTACATCAAAGAAATGATTTCTCCTCAGCGTGAGATAAGCACAACACCTGCTCCTTCTCCCTATTTACATGATGAGACATCAAAATACATCTACCATATTTCATCTTCCACTTCTCTTTTAGTCCGAACAGCATGATCTTTTTCCACTTGTAAACCCCTTCACAATCATCATTTAATTGCAACATACAAGAACCAAAATATTCATGTACTGAATAAATTGGATGATTATTTGGATGTTTACCGTCACTTACTAGATATGCCAGTTAAACTTCCCTGTAAAGTCTTCTATGTTCACCTCCAAACACTGGTAGTGTGGCATAAGAGAGATCCATCTGAAGAGTTCCTCCTACCCCTTTTCCCCATGATCTAGATAGAAGCATGCCAAACTTAGGAGAAATATCTATATGACCACATCCATTAGTACACTCTTCATTGGTAGCTGTGTAAGGCTCACCACAAGATCTTTAATGAATCCAATGCACTTTACTGCCCTAGAATCAAAAGCATACAGACTATGATATGGCTTAGTGACAGTCATCCCTAAATATTCCATGACTTCCTTAGGCATGAGATTATGTGAAGCTCCTGAATCAAGGAGAGAATTATGCAACAACTACTCATTAACTGTAAAAGTAATGTAAAATGGGGGAGGATATTTAGAATTGTCACCCGAGTGATCAACAGTTTTAGATCCAACAATAATAGTAGGGTTCTCATCTTCCAGATTGATTTCATCTGAAGAAATAAGACTCATTGAGGAATTAAGAACTTTAAGAGTTGATTCCCTATATGACTTATTTTATCATCTCAGTTCATGTTCTAGACTAAAACCAACATCATTTTTTTAACATCTTCTGCCACTTTATCCATGCTTTCATGTATTACTCATTTTTGTTTTGAATGTGGCCTTTGCTTGGTAAGGACATTCTTTGCAATTTTCTTACCTTGTGTTGCTTGTTTTTTTCCCTAATCTGAGACTGTATGATTTCTTTGGAATCTCTTGAAAAATATATGGCATGCATTTTTCTTACTCAAAATCATCTACTTCCTAATAATTAAGCATCTTAGAATACTGATAATCAGTAACTATGAATTTACTTGCTGGGCCATTTTCCTTCTTTTTATAGCTTCTCCAGAAACCTTAACTAACTTAGTATAGTTAGAGTTTATATCCTCAAGGTCCTGCCTAATAATACAATTTGCATTTACCAATTGATCATTTACATGGTTAAGGCGTGACTTCTGAGTTATGTAGTGTTGTAAATATTTATTAATATTTCAAACCTCTGTTTCTTCTTTCCTCTGTGGATTTACATATGAATTATCTACTTCTTGGTTTACAGTCTTCTTTGTGATTTTAGGAAATGAAACCCTAATTTCCTCCTTTATTTTTTACAATCTAAATATTGAACATCTTCCATAGTTTCTTCAATACATAAATGTTTTATATTTGTTTCTTCACTGAAAGTAGACATGACCCCTTTTCCTTTATCTATGACTTTTTTTACTGAAATATCTGGAATAGACTTGATATTTTCTTCTATGCTTTCCAAAGCTTTTGAAATCATACCTTCATTTGTTTAGATTGGTTTTCTTCTTCACCGGAGGAGGATTCTTTGATTTTGATTAACTTTTATTTCTGAAGCTTCGAATTTAATACCTTCTTCATATTCAAATGTAGCTTGTTTGTGGGTCTGGCCTTAGGCCTCCATCTTTTTGTTTCAAAAACTTTAGCACATGCATAGGTATTTTTTATGACTGGTGTTTTTGGCTGCTGTAAGCTTTTTGTCCCCATGTCTTCCTCTGCAACACTTGGAGAACTGACCGTTTCCTCCATTTCTTCTACCCTTGCATTCATTTTAGTCTGCACATATGAAAACCCTTCAAATCCTACATCTTCATACTTTTGCTATGATTTTTTGTCATCTTTCCTCTTATTGCTACTCCTAAGATTCATTTTCATTTGTTTACTTTCTTGCGACTTTCCATCATTTTTAAAACCAAACCAAAACAAAAATGGGACCAATTCCATAACTTTTTCTCCAAGTCCTTGTCAATCAACATCATAATCAATTCGTGATTGAAAATGGTATGGGAAGTGTGATTCAGATGGATCTTAACCATGGTCGACATTTTAGACAGGCTCTTCCACAAATAGAAAAGTAAATTTAATTTCAAAACTCCTGTAACATGAAGCAAAAACCTCATATGATATATGTATATGGTTGTGAATCAGCCCTCACATGTAGCATACCTTTGGATGATACTCAGAACCTGCCACCACTCTTCTCTTAAGAAATATCTGTGAATGCCTTGACTCCAATTTGACTCTTTCATATCCAGGCGGGAGGAATAAATTTAAATCCAATTGAAAGGGTAACTTCTTGAACTATTTTTCTCCTTCTGTGGATAATTTAGTGGCCTTTTCTATGGACTATTTAGATATTTCGAAGCTGATACTGCTATACTCAACCCTTTTTCCTGTGATTTTTCTAGCAAACTCCATAGAGACTTCCACATTAAACCCTTTGATCTTCTCAAAGAACACAAACCAACCTGTGTTTCTAAGCAACTTTGCACATCTTGGATGCTCTACAACCCAGTGTGTATCAGTTGATTCAAACCTATTTCTGCTTGTTTTCTTCATGATTTCAGTGGTAATAGAAAACACAGACCTAGAAACCTTCCTGAAAAAAAAACAATAGAAAATGCTCAATATCGTAATACAATGAATGTAAAACAATTTGGTACAACCACAAGTCATTGTCATAATGATCTGTATCCGCCTGTCAGTTTCTTTCATGATGAAAACATGTACTTTATACAATAATTGATCCATGTATTACCCCTTTCATTAATTCATGATTTGTAAAAGATGCTTTAGAAAGCCTAATAACATTTTAGCAGTGCTCAAACTTTCAAAGATTTAATACAAGCTTCCAGAACATTGAACTTTGGGAAAACGAAAAGCATCAATTCATCATATAATATATAATGAAATCTTATAAGTATGGATGAAAAATAAAACTATGAGCCAACTTATTAACCTCTAATCTAACAAAATATAACACTCAATGTATATACAAATAGGGTCTTCAAGACACACTTTAATGTTTCCTAGGGCTATGCAAGAAAGATAAGGTCTACAACTCTAGTACCAACACCTGGATTCATTTGGGGATGAATTTTTCTTTGTAAAACTTCAAGAACTTCCAGACCAGATGCCTTTAACTGAAACGGAAATTTATTGTACTAAAATCAAACTGCATTCTATGTACATCCATTGGGAAGGAGTATTTATTCAAACCATAAAACTATACTGATATATACAATGAGGTGATTTTTTCCCTTGACTTCAACCTGTGTAGAATTGTTTTAAAAACCACCCATTCACAGGGCCTGAAATTTCCTCACCTTCCAAGTTTTGCAGTAAAAATGTATTGTTTCCCAAAATTTTAGAAATCTTAAAAGGACCGAACCATAAATGATCGAACTTACCATTTTTTCCCTTTTCATATCTACATGCATCCCATCTAAGCACCATATCATTCACCAAAAAATTGTCTTCTTTATCCCTTTTGTCAAATATTTCTTTGACTTTCCTTTTAAAATTCTCATCCTTTTCTATCAAACCCTCTCTTTCTTGTTGCAACTGAAAAATATGTAACATCCTTCTGTTCACTTCATTTGGTTCTTCTTTTATGTCCTGCAGCAATTTTATGACTAGAAAACTTAACTGAATAGGAAAAATTGCATCTACACCATACACTAACAGAAAATGAGACATACCAATGGAGTTTTTTGGTTGTGGCTCGATCATCCAAGAGATAATATTTTAGCATTTTATCCCAAGCCTTATTTTTCTGAGATAACATATTTTTAATACTACTTATAATGTTTTTATTCATGGACTCTACTAAGCCATTACCCTAGGGATAATAGGGTGTAGAATTGTTAAGAATGATGCCATTACTTTCATAAAAGTTAACCATGGATTTAGATTTTAAAGCTAGAGCATTATTGGTCACCAATTCTCTTGGGAATCCAAATATACTTAATATATTTTCCTGCAAGAAATTTATGATGACTTCGTCTGTTTCTCTTCTGGTAGGAATTGCTTCCACCCAATTAGTAAAGAAGTTTGTAGCTGTCAGGATCCATTTATGTGGACCACTTGAAACATGATTAATCTCTCCAATAAAATCTAAACCCATTTTTGAAAAGGAAAATTACTAGAAATAGGTTTTAAAGGTAGAGATTTCAATTTATGTTTTCTTGCAAACTTTTGGCATTCAACACAAGCTTTCACTTACAAATCAACATCATTGAAAAGGATAGGCCAATAATAGCCTGCTCTTAGGATTTTGTATGTTGTTTCTTTCCAATACCTGTTAGCTCCACATGCACCCCATGCAATTCTGTAGTAACTTCATCATCTTCTGGCCTCTCCAAACATTTCAATAACATTCCTCGAGGGTCTTTCCAAAACAAGATTTTATCAATCAAGACATATTTCATTTGTATGAACTTTAATGATATGTATTCACTTTTTGTTACATTTGGAGGACATTGCAGAAATAACAGAAACTAACCTGTATTAACATACCATAAAGAATCAACATATTCATCATAAATATGCTCAATATTTTGTCATGTTGGTAACCCTTCATGTACCGATTGATCTTCGACCAAATGAAGTCCCAAAGCTTGATAGTTGGAATCAGCAAGAAGTTTATCTAAACCCTATCGTTTAATCAATTTAGTAGGCCTGATTTCAACATCATATTCCATAATTTTTACTATCCATCGCCCCCTCTTTCCTTCACTATCAAGCTATGTAAGAATGTCCTTAATTGTTGCATTAGGTACATAAGAAAAAGTTTTGAATGCAACGAATAGATCCTAAAAAACTTAAGATCTTTTACTAAAGCATAAGCCTGTTTTTCTAGCATATTGTACTTAAGTTATGACTCTCTTAAAGTTTTACTGAAAAAAGAGATAGGTTGTTCAAGTCCTTCTGATTTTTTTTGTAAAAGTACATTAGCTATACTATTTTTTAGAAGCAAAGGAGAAAGTGAATAATTCCTTTGAAAACTCTGGGCTTGCCAATACTAGAGCTTCAGTTAGAGCTTGTTTTATCTTTTAAAAAGACAATTTAGCTTCAGCTGTCCATTTAACCTATTGATTCTTCTTCAACATAACTATGAATTCTTTAATAATTTCTGTGAAATTTGGAATAAACCATCTTAAAAAATTAATCTTACCAATAAACGACTGAATATCCTTTTTATTCCTGGGAATGTTGATCTTTAAAATGGCCACAACATGTTCAGTATCTATCCAAATTCCATCAATTGAAACTATGTTCCCAAGCAACTTTCCTTCCTACATAGCAAAATGAGATTTTCTAGGGTTTAAAGATAATCCAAATTTTCTTCATTTAATGAACGTTTGTTTAAGATGCTTAAGATGTTCCTCATCTAATTCAGAAAATACTGTTATATCATCGAGATATATAACTACAAATTTTTCCTTTTCTCCAGCAAAGGCTATATCCATAGCCCTCTCAAAAGTTTACCTTGCATTCATAATACCAAAAGGCATCTTATCATACATGAAGGTACCCCAAAGAGTAGTGAAAACAATTTTTTCTCTATCATCTGGATGCACTGCAATCTGATTGTACCCTGAAAACCCATCAATCAATAACATTTTTTGATCCCCAACTACCTTTTGTAGGATCTGATCTATCTTTGGAAATGGATAATTTTATTTTAAAGAAGATATATTCAGATCCCTAAAATCAACACAAAGTCTAATTTCACCATTTTTCTTCCTTACAGGCATAAGATTTGCTACCCAAGTAGAATATCTAAGAGGAATAATGATTTTCACATCTAACAACTTTTTGACCTCTTTTTCAATTACTAGTAACAAAGCAGGGTTTATCATTCTAAGCTTCTACCTAAAAGGTTTTGTATTAGGATTTAAAGGAATCTTATGTTGAATTATATCAGTGTCATATATCTTTAAATCCTCATATGACCATGAAAAAAAATCTATAAACTCTCTTAAAAGTTTAATGTATTTAGTCCTTTCTTCAACTAAGAGAGTTTTAGAAATTTTTACCATTCTAGGTTCAACTTCTGTGCCAATATTACAACTGATAACATTTTCTTCAAAAGACTGCATAGTGGGATTTGATAATACATCATCTTTCGAAAACAATATTTCAACAAGCATTAGACCCTTAGGAATGAAATTCCCTTTCAACTCAATAATGTCATGATTAGCAATTGAAATTTCTGAAAATGAAAGAGTCCTGTCTATTTCAAAATTTTCATCATCATCAATAACAGAAGTTGAGAATTCACCTGTTAACTCAAGAAATTGCTTGATCTCTAGATCATCATGAAACACCTTCCACTGTTTTATATTATCCGTAATAGAGGGTCTATATCTTACTCTAATGAGATATTTGAGACGTGACACTTTTGGAATTTTAAAGTATGTTGCAATGGCCTCAAAGACCAACTAGATCAAAGACTTCAACTTACAGGCTAAATTTCTGATTGAAATCTTCTTTCTATCCTTTAACTCAAGTTCTCCGCAATTTTGTCATTCTGCAACTCCTTTTCATCAACACTGAGGATTGCGGGATGCAGCTTTAGAAATTTTATTTTTTTAAATTGAACTTCCACAACTAGTTGCAGCCACAATGGTCTATCCTGCATGTGGGTTGTGGAAGTTGAATTAACAAAAATTGAGTTCCCGCAATTTCCATGATTCCCGATTTCTGCAATTTTGAAGTCTTCTGCATCGTCGATTTTTGTGGATTAGTTATCGCCCATTGATTTGTCTCCAGATGCGGAACATATTGTAACCATTGATTTCCATCTCAATCTTTCTTCATTTTTTTATCTTCTCTAAGATATTTCTTCATAGCTCGCCAAATTGATCGCTGAAAGGATCAATTTCTATGCAATTCAGAAACTTAAGGATTTATACACATAATTATATGGAGTGAATGCAGGATGAATTCATACCTCTACAGATTTATATAAAACTAGGAATCCATCAAAATACACACGTAATGTAATCCTCTATTCTTTATTCAACTTGATCAAAAATTCAAACACACATAATTCAACTTATTCACTCCTTCTGTGCACACTTTTTATTCTCTTGTCTTTTACTCATTTTTCCTTTTCCTTCTGCCCTCTCACTCCCTCTCTGTATATCTATTACACTCAAATTAATTTATAACACTTAGAAAAATGGTCAGATTCGACTAAGTTGGACCTAAGAACCTAATAAAAGAAAACCCTATCAACAAAGATCAGTCCTTGAGAAATCTACAAAGGGATCAAGGAGAACAAAGGACAAATTGGCACTTATTAAAAATTTAAAACTAATTCTATCTACTTGTCATTGAACCCTATCCGTCTAGAACTTGATTACAAGGAAAGATGACTCATTATTAAATGAACTTCGAGCTGGATGCTAAGATGATTCATCATGCAATGAACTTCGAGTTGGATGCTCCTGCATCATACTCTTGGGGAAGAAAAGATTTTTTCATTCAGTCTTTAGGCAATAAATTGTACTTGGAAATTTCTTTCTCTATCATCTAGACTACATCTTCAGTAGGATGATTTCTCCATTTGACTAGGTGTTGAAAGAAGGTTTTGTTCCTGATCTTCCTTAATATTCTTTTGTCAAGGATGGCTTCAATCTGAGGTTGTTCTTTTTGTGGAATTTGTCCTTTCCAATATATAGATGGATCATCTATATCTAAATGTACACCATCTGGTTGGATACCTGCATCTCTAAAAGGATACAAATCTGAAACATTAAAAATGGGTGAAATCTGAACGTCAGAAAGAAGCTCAATTTCATAAGCATTTGCAAAAAACTTCCTTAAAATTTTACAAGGTCCATTTTTTTTAAGCTTCAACTTATTATAAGTTCCTTTAGGGAACCTTTCCTTTTTAAGATAGGCCATCACTAAATCTCCAATCTAAAAATTCTCTTCTCTCCTCTTTAGGTCTACTCTCTGTTTATACTTCTTCGCACTTTCCTGTAATCTCTTCTTGATGTTTTCTTGTAGCTCATGCATACTAACTACAAATTCTTCACCCTCTACACTTCTCTTTTCCTGTTTTCCCAAATCTCTAAGTTCATATACACCTCTTGGATGCATCCCATAGACAATTTGAAAAGGACTCATACCTGTACTTCTATTGGGTGAATCTTTGTATGCGATTCATCCTGAGCTAAAGCTAAGTCCCACTGTTTTGGATGTTCATACACCAGACTTCTCAATATATTTCCCAATCTCCTATTTACCACTTCAGTCTGTCCATCAGTCTAAGGATGATAAGCAGAACTAAAATTGGGATTAGTCCCCAATTTCTTCCATAGAGTTCTCCAAAAATGCCCAACAAATTTTGTATCTCTGTCAGACACAATACTCACAAGAAAACCATGCAACTTTACAATTTCTGAAAAGAATAGATTAGCAATGTTTGTTGCATCATTAGTCTTTTTACATGCATGAAATGAGCCATTTTTCAAAATCTATCTACTACAACATAAATTGAATCATGACCTCTCTGAGTTCTAGGTAAACCTAAAACAAAATCCATGCTTATTGAATCCCAAGGCCTAGCTGGAATAGGTAATGGTTGATACAATCCTGTGTTCTGACTTCTCCCTTTTGCATGTTGACAGACTCTATATCCTTCAACAATTTTCTTCACATCATGCTGCATCTTTGTCCAAAAAATAAAAACTACTCACCATAGCAAAAGTCTTGTCTTGTCCAAAATGTCCTGAGAGATCCCCGCTATGATTTTCTTGAATTGAATTTTCCCTCATTGAACATATTGGAATACACAACTTATTGTCTTTAATAAAAAATCCTTCATGCATTACCAAACTTATCCTGCTCAAAACATCAACAACTTTCTTAGACTTACCACTTGTATGTTTGATAACGAAGGTAAAGTTCTGCAAAACTTCTACCCATTTAGCATGCCTTTGATTTAATTTACAATGGTTGTTGATGAACTGCAAAGCATGATTGTCAGAATACAAAACAAATTCCCTAGGCATTAAATAATGTCTCCACTTTTTAAGAGCTTGCACAACAACATATAATTCTTTATCATACGAATAGTACTTTTGTTTAGCTTCATTCAACTTTTCACTAAAATATGCCACTGGCCGCTGTTCTTGACTTAAAACAACTCCCACTACTGCTCCACTGGCATCTGTCTCCACTTGAAACACTTTATCAAAACTGTGCAAAGCCAAAACATGATTCTCAGTTATTTTCTTCTTTGATAATTTAAAATTTCTATTAACTTCTTCATTCTATTGGAAAGGTTGTTTACTTCCTATGAAAGTATCTATTAAAGGTGCAGAAATCTGACTAAAATTCTTAATGAACTTCCTATAGAAAATAACAAGTCCATGAAAACTTCTTACCTCATAAGCATTCCTTGGAAGTGGCCAATTTAAAATTCCTTACACTTTATCAGAATCCATTTTCAGTTCTTCTTCTGAAACCACAAACCCCAAGTAGACCAATTCTTTTTTCAGGAAGCTATACTTCTTCAAATTTATCAGCAACTTCTCCTTCTGCAAATTCCTCAAAACCAACTTAAGGTTCCTTAAATTCTCTTCTCTTTTCTGACTAAAAATCATGATGTCATCTAGATGTACTATCACAAATTTTCCAGTAAATTCTTTCAAAACCTCATTCATCAATCTCATGAAAGTACTGGGTGCATTTGTAAGCCCAAATGGAATCACTAACCACTCATATAGACCATAATTAGTTTTAAATGTTGCTTTCCATTCATCCCCTTCCCTTATTCTAATTTGATGATATCCACTTTTCAAATCTATCTTGGAAAAATATTTTGAACCACTTATACAGTCCATTAGATCATCAATTATGGGTAAAGGAAATCTATACCTGATAGTGATCTTATTGATTGCCTTAGATTCATTACACATTCTCCACCCACTATCTTTCTTTGGAATTAGCACAATGGGTACGGCATAAGGACTCAAGCTCTCTTTCACCAATCCCTTCTCTAACAACTCTTGTACTTGCTATTTGATTTCTTCATTTTCTAGAGGGGTTAATCTGTATGCTTCTTTGTTAGGTAAACTTGCACCAGATATTAAGTCAATGTGATGACTAATACTTCTTACATGAGGTAATTCATTTGGCAATTCATCCACAATAATGGAAGCATATTCATCAAGCAAAGTTTTAACTTCATATGGAAAATCATCTAAATCTCTAGAAGTTAAAATTACCTTTGGCTTACCAATAAGAGTAAAATGTAGATCCTTTTCATCTGAAATTCATGTAAAAGTTCTTTTCCAGACATCAGCAGAATGCTTGATCCTGAACTTCCTTGAACTGCTTCCTCTTCTAAGGGTGACAAGGTATGTCTCTTCCCATCTTTCTCCTGAGAATAAGTATTCTTCCTCCCATCATGAACAATTTTCTTGTCATACTTCCATGGCCTCCCTAAGAGTATATGGCACACATCCATAGGCATTATATCACACAATATTTCATCCTTGTAAGTACCAATATGGAACTCCACATTACACTGCTCATTCACCAAGAGTTGATGTCCTTTTTGTAACTAGGACACTTTGTAAGGAGTGGGATTCTTCATCCTTTTCAATACCAGAGTCTCTACCATCTCTGTGGAAAACAAATTATTAGTACTACCACTATCAATAACCATTTTACAACACTTACCTTGTGACTTACACCTTGTTCTGAACAGACTTTTCCTTTGGACTGGTTCATGTACCTATTTATTTGTCTTCACCAAGACTCGTTTCAACATAAGATCCTCTCCATCCTCTAGAGGATTATTCACCTTTGTTTCTTCTTTTGATTCTTCCTGATCTTTTGTAACATTCACATTTCTCTGACCTATAGATTTATTTCTTGGACAATCCCAAGACATATGTCCAATCTCTCCACAAGTATAACATCATACTTATCTATTTCTACCTCTTCCTCTACCTCTTCTAAATCCTCCTCTCTAGAATGATTAACTGCTACTTCTAGAACTTTCAGCTTCATATTTAGAAGTTATACCTCCTATGTTTGGAACACCTCTGCCTCTTACCATGTTCTTTCCTTTGTTCCGCTGGTTTTGCTTTCTTAGCAATTTCTCTTCTATCTTTAAAGATACCTGATATGCATCTTCTACAGTTTTAAAATTTAATAGAATGAGTTCATCCTGTATATCATATCTCAACCCATTGATATACCTAGCTACTCTTTCTATACCTCCCTCTATGTGTCCAGATCTAATATTAAGTCTAAAAAACTCTTCTGTATATTCCTTTATTGTCGTATCCTTCTATCTAAGATTATGTAATTGTCTAAGAAGATTTAACTAATAGTTCTTAGGCATAAATTGATTTTTAATCTTATACAACATCTTATCCCAAGAGTTAATTTTTTTCTTACCTCTTCTTTCTTGATGGATCTGGAGCTCATTCCACTAGATAGTTGCATGTCCCTTCAATATGGTAGCTGCATATCTTACTTTCTTCTTGTCTTCTATCTCTTCAAAATCAAAGTATTTATTCATAGCATTAATCCAATCCATAAGTCCTTCAACATATAAGTTACCTGAATACATAGGTACTTCTAATCTTGGTTTGCCATTGGTTTTCATCAACATCTTCAAGATTTTAACTTCATCAGGATCTTCTTCTTCTTCCTTAGAGGATTCAGATTCAGCTTCTTCATCACTATCATTTGAATTGTTTGAATGGTTCTTTCTTTCCATATATTCTAACCATTCTTCCTGTATTCTCATGTTTCTTTCCATTTCTGTTTCTGCAGGTTGTCTTCCTCGACCACGTCCTACAAGAACTCGATGTATGCATCCCCTTCTTGGCGGCATATTTCTTCACAGACTCAACTGATCAACTGAGCTACTATGCAGAATCTTTGTTCTGCTTTGATACCACAACTGATGGCCTCAAAGACCAACTATATCCAAGACTTCAACTTACAGGTTCAATTCCTGATTGAAATATTCTTTCTAACCTTTAACTCAGGTTCTCTACAATTTCTTTGTTCTGCAACTCCTTTTCTGCAACACTACGGAAGCAGGATGCATCTTTACAAATTTTATTTTTTAAATTGAACTTTCGCAACTAATTGTTGCCGCAACAATCTATCCCACATGCAGGTTGCGGAACTCGACTTATCGAAAACCGAGTTCCTGCAATTTCCATGTTTCCCGATTTCCGCAATTCTGAAGTCTTCCGCACTGTCGATTTTTGCGTATTAGTTCTCGCTCGTTGATCTATCTCCAGATGCAGAACAGATTGTAATCGTTGATTTTTTTTGTGATCTTTCTTCATCGTTCGATCTTCTCTGAGATATTTCTTCGTAGCTCACCAAATTGATCACTGAAAGGATCAATTTCTCTGCAATTCAGAAACTAAAGGATTTATACAAAGAATTATATGGAGTGAACGCAGGATGAATCATATATCTATAGATTTATATAAAACCAGGAATCCATCAAAATACAAACGGAATGTAATCCTCTGTTCTTTATTCAACTTGATCGGAATTTAAAACACAAAGAATTCATCTTATTCACTCCTTCTGTGCACACTCTTTATTCTCTCCTCTTTCACTCCTGTTTCCTTTTCCTTCTTCCATCTCGTGCCCTCTCTGTAGATCTATTACACTTAAATTAATTTATAACACTCAAAAAACCTGTCAAATCCAACTAAGTTGGACCTGAGGACCTAATAAAAGAAAACCCTATCGACAAAGATCAATCCTTGAGAAATCCACGCAGGCATCAATGAGAACAAAGGAAAAATTGCCACTTATTACAAATTTAAAACTAATTCTGTCTACTTGTCATCGAACCCTATACATATAGAACTTGATTACAAGGCAAGCTCACTCATTAGTAATGAACTTCGAGTTGGATGCTAAGTTTATTCATCAATCAATGAACTTCAAGCTAGATGCTCCTGCATCGTGTTGCTGCTAAAGCCAAAGAATCAGCTATTTGGTTATGATACCTTGGGATAAAAGAAATATTGAAAGCTATGAAGAAATTATCAATGAGATCCCACACTTCATTTCGATAAACTTTTAATATATGTTGTTTAACCTTATAAACATTATTTACCTTCTATATGATCAATTCAGAGTCACCAAATACATACAACTGCTGAATGTTTAGATATTTTGAAGCTCTTAGCCCAAGTATTAATGCTTCACACTCTGCAGTATTATTAGTTGTTTGAAATTCCAATTTGTACATCAAAGAAATGATCTCTCCTCTGGGTGAGATAAGCACAACACCTGCTCCTTCTCCCTCTTTACATGATGATCCATTGAAATACATCTGCCATATTTCATCTTGCACTTCTATTTTAGTCTGAACAACAGGATATTTTCCACTTTTAAAACCCCTTCACAATCATCATTTAATTGCAACATACAAGAACCAAAATCTTCATGTACTGGATAAATTGGACGATTATTTGGATGTTTATTGTCACTTACCAGATATGCCAACTGTTCTTCCCTGTAAATTCTTCTGTGTTCACCTCCAAACACTAGTATTGTGGCATAATAGAGATCCATCTGAAGAGTTCCTCCTACCCCCTTTTCCCATTATCTAGATAGTAGCATGCCAAAATTAGGAGAAATATCTGCTATGACCACATCCATTAGTACACTCTTCATTGGTAGTTGTGTAAGGCTCACCACAAGATCTTTAATGACTCCAATGAATTTTACTGCCTTGGAATCAAAAGCATACAGATCATGATATGGCTTAGTGAAAATCAGCCCTAAATCTTCCACTACTGCCTTAGGCATGAGATTATGTGAAGCTCCTGAATCAAGGAGACAATTATGCAACAACTACTCATGAAATGTAAGAGTAATGTAAAACAGGGGAGGATATTCAGAATTGTCATCTGGCTGATCAAAAGTTTTAGATCCAACAATAATAGTAGGGTTCTCATCTTGCATATTGATTTCATCTTAAGAAATAGGACTTGATTGAAGACTTAAGAACTTTAAGAGTTGATTCCCTTTATGAATTATTTTTTATCAGCTTAGTTAATGGAAGAGGAATCTTAATATTATTAAGTTCTTGTTCTAGATTAAAACCAACAACATTTTTATTAACATCTTCTTCCACTTTATCTCTGCTTTCTTGTATTACCTATTTATGTTCTCAAGGTAGCCTTCACTTGGAAGGGGCATTATTTGCAATTATCTTACCTTGTGTTGCCTTTTTAATCCCTGATCTAAGACCGTATGATTTCTGTGGAATATCTTGACAAATCTATGGCATGCATGTTTCTTACTCAAAATCATCTGCTTCCTGATAATTAAGCATCTCAGAATACTGATAATCATCCTTAGTTAAGAAATGGGAAGAAACATCATCATCAAATTGATCAATATCATGCTCATGCCATATTCTAAATCCTCCATTTCTCCTTCATCTATCTCATAAGATTCAACATCTCTTATAAGATTATTTTGGAAAGGAGGTTGAATTCTTTGATCCTCAAGATCTCTCCTTTCTCTCTGAATATCATTATTTCTTCTCTCTCTAGGTAAGAATCTAGGAACAAAAGGCCATCTAAATTGGTTTTGATTTCTTTCTCCTTCTTGCATAGGCCTTTTTTTATTTTTGTTTCCCATATCTAACCTATTGACCTTGGCAGACATATTCTTAATTAACTTATTCATTTCATCCCACTTGTTTTATGATGATTTTCCTGTAGAAGTTGATGGCATCATCTCTTTTTGACCCTTTTTATCATGTACAGGAAATTCTGATTTATCTTTAAGTTCACTTGATGCTAACAAATTTGAATCAACTTCTAATGCAACTTCCTGCAGGTTAAGAAAAGTTACATACCTTCTTTCTCTTAAAAGCAAAGAAAAATCAAGCATGTCCTCTGAGATCTTCAAAGCATGTCTTTGCACGGCTCATGAGTCATCTGTTCGTGACCTCCACTGTTTTTGATACTCAAGTTGTGTACATTGTCATTTGTCTCTGTGTCTGCCGACACGTTTTTCCATTCTCTCTACCAACTAGACCGACATTCTACGCTTCGGATGATGATGCTTCGGATGACGATATCTCACAATTGATTGATAACATACTACTTTGACTGGGTGGACTAGGGTTGTTTTTTTGGTCAGTTGTGATAAGGCTTGAAGGGTAGGTGACCCCTGGGATAGAGGCTCACCCCGTCCCTTATTGAATCACAAGTTACTGACATATCTGGCTTGCTGACTGTTGAATATACCCTTGAAAAATTGTTGTTCCCATAGTCTAAAAAAACATATTACTTTGACTTCACCTTACATATTAAGGTTTAAGTTCGTTATGTTACTCTAATACTCGTACTTTTAAAAGTCAGTTATATATATATATATATAATGAAATAAATTTAATGATTTAACAATAATATCATAGCTCACGAAGATCATGCCCTAGTTATCAGAGCATGAATAATCCAAAGGGCGGGGTGGTGATGAGTGTCGGACGTTCGTGATGGATGAATATAGATAAATCACTTTGATGCTTCAGGTCTGGTTGATGTCCATGGTGAAACCGTCGTTATGACTTGTAACGGAGAACATTCATTGCTGAGGTCAATGATTGTGCCACCAGATCTTTTGTTAAAAGGAAGCCCGCTGCTACTTACGTGAAGAAAAATATCGCTGCAAACAATTAAGAATATTTCGCACGAGGAGGAATTCTTGTACCCAATTCACATAAAGATGGGAGAGTAAGAATCTTTATATTTTATTTTGCATTGGTATATATTTTATTGGAAGTGATCGCATGGTCGAAGTGAAGTATCTCATATTTACTCTTAAATATTTTCATATAAACAAATGATAAGTAAAGGGATGACATATGCATACGTCATTTTAAGATAGGGTAATTTGAATTTTCATGTTGTGATATTAAAAAAAAATCATTGGAATTTATAAGGGTTTATATTCCGTCATATTGAATTTTGTCAAAGATGGTAAGAAAGGAGAATAGTGTTGCCAAAAGTCATAAAGAATAGTAGCATTAGGTTTTCATGTGCATTGTAATGATGCATGGAATGATGTGGAAATTGGTTTGACAAATGAATTTTACATTGTTAACATATTGTTTATGTTATGTTTGTACTAAAACATAATATGAAAAAAAATATGATGATGACCTCCCTCGTGTCTATTGGAGAGTCCAAATTCGGTGTTGTAAAGGTGAATATTTCTCAGCGCTATTGGAACAACAAGAAGATTCAGGTATTGAAGCCTCCTTTTGATTTCATTATTGCCACAGATGTTATTGATTTTGAAGAATATGATGGACCCTTAATGCGATACTAGAAAAAAATTAGATAGGGTATCCCTTTACCTTGTGGGGAACAACTCCCATGTTTATAAATGTTAAATGCATCTTGAAACATCACATTATCATCTAAAAGTGAGTTCACATAATCCTGGTTAAAGGAGGGGATAGGTTCATTCAAATATGTTGGAAAATATATTGTTGCGGGTTGCAAAAAAGTTGCATATTATTGTATTTACAGGAAATGCTACCCTTGTGAGGGATTCCATTTGAAGCGACAACAATAAAGCAACGCAAAAAGCCAAGAAGATCATTCTCGAGAGGATTATCACACACAGAATCAATGCCAATGCTTACAAATTTCAGAGATTTACATACACACCATCCAAAATCTTAAAAACAATTGAACTCCTGCATTCTGGACTTGTGTTCGTTCCAAATTTTATGACTTGCAATCTGTGATTATGCAAGCTTATGTATTTTGATACTTATTGTTGGTTCTTTTGTGAGAATCAAATACCGTTGAATTAAATTATGATTGTTTAGAGTTCAAAAGATACACTTGAATTTTTACAACTTGAGTCACAATTCCAGCAACAAAAGAAAAACCATTATGAACCTCTTTATTATGTTCATAAATTTCAGCAATTTGTAAATGAAGGACCAAGTTATCATTCTAAACTTGTTTATGTTCAGACATAAAGTTAATGCAGAAGAAATTGTTCCTAAAAGGGGGATGAAAGAAAGTTAGAAACAAATAAGATTTTGATCAAAGAATTTGTAACTTGTCTCTGAGAGGGACGAATAAATATCTACACTTTGATGTCATGTTCCAAGTTTTAAAGTGTTGTTGTGAGCTTGTGAATTAATGGAGCACGTGAACAAAAAAAATGGAAAACAAGTATGTATAGAAATAGCAGCTCTATTACTATGAAGAAATAGAGCATTGATGCTAAGAAGAAGCACATGATGTAGATCTAGCTACAAGATGATTCTCACAATCATGAGGAAAATAGAGAGAAGAATAAAGAGAAGAATAGTAATTGACTATTAATTAAATGAATTGATTATTCATTTATGATGAATATTACATTGATAATACATCCTTATAAAGGAACATTGAGTTGTTAGAAGACAACTCATGCTAGCTCATAAAGCATACTTACTAAAATATGATAAACCCCCATATGTGACTAAAGCACTTTCCAAATATATCAAGGACCTCATGAATTGGATGAATCATGAGTGATGGAAAAACATGCTAATCATGGAATCTAGAGAGAAAATCATGGAGGATGGGTTAAAGTAGGATAAAGACATAATCTGCATGAAGGCATTATTACTAAATCTGGAAGTCAATAAAGTGGGTAGGATCTAACTAGAATCAGGATAAAGACACTCCTGAGGTGTATATGGCAAGTTTAGACCAAGTGGTGCAAGTGGAAGCCAACTATCTAGGATAGTGGATAAGAAATTAATGAGAAATGATTAAATGTTGTAATCCTAAGTATGGAGTGAGTTTATAATATTCCACCACCCCCCTTTAATTGTGACTTTATGATGGAGTTATCTGAAATAATAAGAAATATAGATGCATATAGGTGCATATAGGGCACATCAACAAGGCTATGGTCACCCTTTACAATTATTTATATCTAGAAAAGTGAGGAAAGAGGAAAAACCACATGGGGGAAATATTCCCCTAAGAAAGGACAAGGAACAAAATTGAATAACATGTCTTCAACATATATTTTTCTTCACTTGAATGAGTTGGATGAACTTCTTTTGGTATAATAATTTGATGAAGAAGTTGTGAACTCCATGATCATGCACTCGAGTGTAGTATCTGTAAGAAAGAAGAGGAGAGACTCATTCTAGCTCATCATTTAATGAAGTAGGAGAATTATTTGAATCATTCTTTCTACTATCATACTTTTATATGCAAAAAAAATATGAAAAGGAAAAGAGATATGTTCACACTCCTTCCCAAAGAGTAGAAAAATTAACACAATCAGTTCCTTGTATAGCTGCAAAATGGTGATGTGGATCAAATATATTCCTTCCAAACTGCTGCAACACCTTCCCAAATCTGAAATAAGGCTGAAATGACTCTGATATATCAGAAATGTTATCATATGGAACAAAAAATACCAAATATTCAGTCTCTCCATGAGGATATAGGGCTAGAGTAAGAAAAGGTTGAGTAAATGGGGAAAATTGATGAGTGTAAAATTATGAATGACAGATGGACTTGATATTTGAACCATAAGTGTTTAGAACAGATCCAAACATGTGTAAGATAATTCCAATGATGACTAAGGTCATGGATAACCAACTAGTGAAAAATAGACAAGACTTGAAATCATTTGATATAAGTAACACCAATAAGGAATCAACTAGTGAACTTGGGGTTTTATAGTCTTAGGAGTATTCAAAGGTATGGTAGATGGAATGGATGATGTCCTAAAATGCATATTATCTTGAAAATATTCTTATAAATCAGAATTATTATCATTTTAATGAATTGAGGAAGAGTTGCTCAAAGACAAGTCAGGATCTAGTGAAAAATCACAGTCATTGGGAGATGAATCTAGTAGATTTATAGGTGGATTATTCAAGAAATACACTAATATTTATGATTCTAATATATCAAAATGTGAATATATATTAGATATATGAGGAAAGTATTTAACATTGGCACTCAAGGCATAGTTCATATTACCTTGGGACTTCGCACTATGAAAATGTTCTGAGGATTCAACAGGATTCTCTATCTTATCTGAAACTTCAATGTTATGTTTCTAAAGCAAATGAGACATCATGTCTATCTTCTTCTTGAAACATTTATTCTCGGGATGAAATCCCTTACCGCAATAAGAACACTTGTATGTGCTCTCTTTCTTCTTGAATTTCTTCATTGAACCTTCATAAGTAGGCTTCGAATTTTCATCTTCATTATTTGACTTTGGCTTCTTCTCTTTCACTATTTGCTTCTCTTTTGACTTGGAATTATTACTTCATTGAACTGTGACAGCATGGTCATTTTCCTTGGAGATTTTAAGATCACCCATATTGATCAATTTATCTTGCTACTTTGTCAGTGGATCATAGAATGTACTCAAAGAAGGCATTTTCCAATTAGAAATAGAAATCCTAGTAGCATGGAAAGTAGACAGAAAAACTAGGTATTCAGGACCCAATTTTGATAGGATGGAAATGATCAACTAAAATTCCTTCTTCTCAATCCCACATTGCTTGAGAAATAGAACAAGTGACTTGAATTTGGTGAAGAAACCCTCAATAGAATCAAAACTGCTTGAATCCAATCAGAATAACTCATTCTCCAATTAATGTACTCTTATCTCATCTTGTACTCCAAAGAGAGACTCAAATTCGGTCCATACTTAGTTTGGAGTGGTCAAACCATCTATATGAAGGAGTAGATCAAGAGAAATAAAGAGACAAAGCAATCCATAGGCTTCACACAACCTATTATGACACTTAGATTTCTCAACAATAGAATTAGGCTCATTCACTAAATCCAAAGAAACTCTATATAGCCCCTTACTCCGCAATAGAATGTCAATTTTGGCTTTCCATTCATGATAGTTGAAGGGAGTCCGGATTATAGCTGAAGAGGAATCCATGCGAAGAATTTGATGCACTCAAGAGTATACTCTCTGCAACGTGAACAAATAAAAACTAGGAGAAAAACTTGTAAGCTCAATTCAAGCTCTTCTTCAGAGAGGAATATGATACTAGATGCACTTTGATGTAGAGAATTGATAGCTCCTCAAGTATATATAACTTAAGCAAAATTGTGCTTTGATACCATATAGAAATAGAATCTCTAATACTATGAAGAAATAGAGCATTGATTCTAAGAAGAAGCACATTATGTAGATCTAGCTACAAGATAATTCTCACAATCATGCATAAATAAAATAGAGAGAAGAAAAAATATACTGAATACAAGAGAAGGATAGTAATTGACTATTTATCAAATGAATCGATTATTCATTGATGATGAATATTACATTGATAATACATCCTTATAAAGGAAAATTGATTTGCTAGAAGACAAATCATTCTAGCTCATAAAGAAGACTTACTAAAATATGATAAACCCCCATAGGTGACTAAAGCACTTTCCAAATCTATCAAGGACCTCACAAATTCGATGAATCATGAGTCAATGTCATGAGTGATGGAAAAAAATGCTAATCATGGAATTTGGAGAGAAAATTATGGAGGATGGGTTGGCAACAAAATATAGCAATTTCCTAGTTGTCTAGCTTTACCTTATCCACTAAAAGGCAGGAATAAAGTTGGATAAAGATAGAATCTATAGGAAGGCACAGTTACTAAATATGACAGTCAATAAAGTGGGAATGGTTTAACCAAAATATGGATAAAGGAGCTCTTGAGGTATATATGACAAGTGTTGACCAAGTGGTGGAAGTGGACGCCAACTATCTAGGCTAATGGATAGGAAATTAATATGAAATTATTAAATATTGTTATCCTAAGTATGAAGTGTGTTGGTACTGGAGTTTGTACTAGACGACAATGTACAAAGCCCATGCATCTCAATCAGGTATGATAAAGGATTTAGGTTCAATAGTTTCAAGTTTGTTGGTGTATAATAGCAGGGCAAAATGATAAGGTATACAAACAAGGTTTTAAATCTAAAACTATAGACCCACGAGTATATGAAAAAATGCCAACAAGGATATTATGAAAAACATGTGTCTAAAGATAGTAGCAATGTATGAACTAGTTTAACAATAAGTCATGTAACCACAAACAGTTGATTATATAACTGATAAATATTCTAAAGACAAAAAAACATTCTGCAAAAAGAATTACAAATATTGGTATCTATAAAAAGAAACTAGGATAGAAACACTATCTTTCATAAGAGTTATTATAGATAATCGTCTACATGAACAACATTTACATGAATAGATGTCAAAAATTGGCTCATCTAATGTCTTTTATCCTTCATATAACTTTCAGAATATACTTACAGTATTTAACAAAGTTCATATTCAAAAAGATATCCGAAAGGAACTATCTAACTTCACTGTTATCTCCAACACCTTTTCCTACCTTAAAATCCTATATTTATACAAAAGTAACATCTCCTCGAGACTGTTTATGGATCCCCACATGTAAGACCAAAACAGTTTGAAACTGTTTCTTCGATTCAAAATTATAGGATCAATAAAACTTAAAAATAGAAAAGGTTTAATTACATTAGCAACAAAAACTCTAACTTAAAAAGATATTCTGCCACCTAGTTAGATCAAACTCTAAATCAAATTCTTTTTTATCTTGTTCATCTAGTTGTCTTATGAATCATTAATCTTTTCCAACCTGTCAAAAACTTCGAGCAGCTTCTGCTAGTATGGTCAAGCCATATAGCGCTTGATATCTCTTTTGAAGGTGAACTAACTCCTCAACCATAGCTGTCAATCTGTCATGCAATCTCTATTTTTGTTCAAGTAACTTTGAATTTACTTGCTGGGATATTTTCCTTCCTTTTACATCTTCTTCAAAAAGGTTAACCAACTCAGTATAATTATCATTTATATCCTCAAGGTCTTGCCTAATCATACGATTTTCATTTACCAATTGATGATTCAGATGGTTAAGGTGTGAATTTAGATTTTTGTAGTGCTGCAAATATTTCTTAAGATTTGAAACCTCTGTTTCTTATTCCCTCTACATATTTACATCTGAATGATCTACTTCTTGGTTTACAGTCTTCTTTTTGATTTCAGTAAATGAAACCCTATTTTCCTCATCTAGATTTTTACAATCTAAATATTGAACATCTTCCATAGTTTCCTCAATACATGTCTGTTTTATATTTGTTTCTTCACTTAAAGTAGACATGACCCATTTTCCTTTATCTATGAATTTTTTTACTGAAATATCTGGAAGAGACTTAATATATTATTTTATTCTTTCCAAATATTTTGAAATCATACCTTCAATTTGTTTAGATTGGGTTTCTTCTTCATTGGAGGAGGATTCTTCAATTTGGATTAAATTTTCTTTCTGAAGCTTCAGATTTAATAACTTCTTCATATTCAGATGTAGCTTGTTCAAAACCTTTAGCATGAGCACAGGTCTTTTTTGTGACTAGTGTTCCTGGCTGTTTTAAGCTTGTTGTCCCCATGCCTTCCTCTGCAACACTTGGAGAACTGACAATTTCCTCCATTTCTTCTACCCCTACATTCATTTTAGTCTGCACATCTGAACACCCGTCAAATATTGCATCTTCATACTTTTACTATAATTTGGCTCTTCTTTCCTCTTATTGCTACTCCTAAGCTTCATTTTCACCTGTTTACCCTCTTGCGACTTTCCGTCAGTTTTAAAACTAGACCAAAACAAAAAATGGGACCAAGTCCATACATTTTTCTCCAACTCCTTTTCAATCAACAACTTGATCAAGCAATGATGGAAAACACTAAGGGAAGTGTGATCTGGATGGCTCTTAACCCTAGCCGACATTTTTGATGGGCTCTTCAACAAATAGAAAGGTAAATTTAATTTTGAAACTCCTGCAACATGAAGCAAAAAACTCATATGATATCTGTAGATGGTTGTGAATCGACCCTCATAGGTAACATACCTCTGGATGATACTCAGAACCTTCCTCCACTCTTCTCTTAAGAAATATCTATGAATGCCTTGACTCCAATCTGAATTTTCATATCCAGGACAGAGGAATAACTTTAAATCCACCTGAAAGGGTAACTTGTTGAACCATTTTTCTCCTTTTGTGTATAATCCAGTGGGCTCTGCTATGGACTCTTCAAATATTTTGAAGCTGATACTTCTAAACTCAACCCTCGTGCCTGTGAATTTTCTAGCAAAATCCATAGAGACTTCTATGTTAAACTTTGTGATCTTCTCAAAGAACACAAACCAACTTGTGTTTCTAAGCAACTCCGCACATCTTGGATGGTATACAACCCACTGTGTATCAGTTGATTCCAACCTATGTGGTATATTTCTTTTTTTCTTCATGATTTCAGTGGTAATAAAAAACAAAGACCTAGATACCCTGCTAAAATTAAAAAAAACAACAGAAAATACCCAATATCGTAATACAATGAATGCAAAACAATTTGGTACAACCACGATCCATCGCCATAATGATTTGTATCCACATGTTAGTTTATTTCATGATGAAAACATGTACTTTGTACAACACTTGATCCACATATTACCCCTTTCATTAGTTCATGATTTGTAAAAGATGTAATTGGAATCCTAATAAAATTTTGGCAACGCTCAAACTTTCAAATATTTAATACAAGCTGGAAGAACATTGAAGTTTGGAAAAATGAAAAGCATCAATTCATCATATAATATATAATGAAATCTTACAATTATGGATGAAAAATAAAACTATGAGCCAACTTATTAACCTCTAATCTAACAAAATATGACACTCAATGTATATACAAATAGGGTTGTCAAGAAACACTTTAATGTTTCCTAGGGCTATACAAGAAAGATAAGGTTTACAACTCCTATACCAACACCTGGCTGCATTCTGTGTACATCAATTGGGTAGGATTCTTTATCCAAACCATAAAACTATACTGGTATATACAATGAGGTGAATTTTTTCCTTGACTTCAACCTGTGTAGAATTGTTTTAAAAACTGCCCATTCACAGGGCCTGAAATTTCCTCACCTTCCAAGTTTTGCAGTACAAATGTATTGTTTCCCAAAATTTTAGAAATATTAAAAGGACCAAACCATAAATTATCAAACTTACCTTGTTTTCCCTTTTCATCTATGTGCATCCCAACTAAGCACAATATCATTCACTCGAAAAGTTTCTTCTTTATCCCTTTTGTAAAATATTTCTTTGATTTCCTTTTAAAAATACCAGCCTTCTCTATCAAAGCCTCTCTTTCTTGTTGCAATTGAACAATCTGAAACATCCTTCTGTTCACTTCATTTAGTTCTACTTTTATGTCATGCAACAATTTTATGACTGGAAATGTTACACCCAAATCTCTTCATCAACATGTGATAAGATCCTAAGCATCTATGTTTTCCCTGATTCCCAAATCTTGAAGTGAAAACCCTGATCCAAATGTCAAACTTGCACATAAAAAGCTAGCACCGCTTCTACCCTTAAGCTTAGGAGTGGTGCCTTCTTCAACACCGCATGAGTTGTGTTGAATACAGGTGGTGGCACTGTCTTTATTCTTTGTTTGAAGAGTGGTTCTTCCTAACACCACTCTGTCATTGAGGAGCAGAAGTAGTGCACTTGGTAAAAAGTGAAAAAGAGAAGCTTCATGAAGCTTCTAGATCAAAATGTTCGTGGCAGGCCTTATCCTTATTCACCCGGGTCAGTTGAGCTCAATATCCATGCTTTGGGGATCTCATTTCCACCTCACCCACCAAAATATCAACCATCCCAATCTATTTGAGGCCTATATAAATAGGCCCATAAACCATGGTTGAAGAGAGAGCAAAGTCATGCTGCCATTTTGACATTCTGGCCTGATTCCTTAAGAGTGAGCATGGAGGAGCAAGTTGGAGCTATTGGGGATAAGATATCAGTTTTTTGAAGAAGTGTATTCAACACTAAGGAGCAGGTTGTAACTCTTTCATCATTTATCAATGCAAAGTTGGTTTTCTTCCCATATAACTTGTCTTGTTTAATATTGCATGTTTATTATTAGATTCCTTAGTCACCAATATAGATCTATAGATAATACTTTGGTAGTTTTGATCTTTTGTGTTTGATGTGTTTTTGTAGGTATCTTCTTGGATATCTCTTGCCATAGGTGAAGAGCCACATCAATCTCTAAAGATTTCATTCCAGGTGTCTGTAGTTTCCAGGAGAAGTCTATCAGTCTTGTTGTGACTTATTTGTTATGGATCTAAACCATTCAGACCAGAGGAACAACTTCTATCCACTGAAGGTGTAACGAAATTCCTAACAACAAATTTGGAAACTCTAATGGGGAAGAGCTTTAGCAGATCTAGTCTTCCTTAGCCTTCGGACACTTGTCCGAATCCAAGCTCCAACTTTCTATCATTTCAGTCAGATATACTATCTGACCTAGTTAGGTTTTGGTTTGATATCATCATATCTCTTCAGATCTGATCCATCCTGACTTTCTATGCTCTTTATTACTATTGATTCATATCTTTTAATGCTAGTTTGTAGAAGTTTGAATTTGTTTTTTTCGCTCTCATTTTGTTTTGAACACTTGCAGAGAACCACGCCTGTGCAATGAGCAAAACGCGGTGCCACCGCCTGTGTGTAGATAGCAAGAAGTAGTGCCCCCTCCTATCAGCAGATAGAAAGAAGTGGTGCCCCAACCTACCAGCAGTTAGCAAGAAGCGGTGCCTCCTAAAAAACGCTTTGTCAACAACCTCTACAAGCGATGCCAAGTAGTTTTTTTCCAGACCTATATTTTTTTCAAAATTTTTAAAAGAATTTGTGATTTTTAGATTTTTTGTCTTTAGTTGGCATTGTCCAGGCTTGTTTGAAAATACCTGAGTGTTTGAAATATGAAATTTTTGATGTGGTAAATGCTTGTTTGTTAGAATCAAAAGGCTAAGTTAGGTTCATCATCGTTACTGTATGTGAGTTTAATTGTTTTGAAAGGAGTGCTTGGAAGCCTTAGCTTGGTTAGATCTCTACCTGCTATAGGATAATACTGAAAAGGAAAACTCATTTGATTGGTTTGTTTGCTTCCATTTTTTCATTAAGTTAGTGAAGGACTTCTTTTTTTACTCTGAAAAAAGAATTTTTTTTGGTTGAGATTCATTTATATTGTTGTTTAAGGACGAATTCTTGGACCTCTGATTAGCCTCGTAAGCTTTCAGATTTCCATTTTTCTTCCCTTTATTTCATATTGTCATCTCATCAAAAGAAAAATAGTGATAGTTTTAGGTTAGATCTTTCCAGTTTAATAGAAAAATAAAAAAATATCGAATATGCCTTTGATTGTTGTTTGTTTTTCTTCTTAGGAAAGAGATCTTACCTTATCTACTTGATTTCAAAATATTTGATTTGAAGAACCATTGTTTTGTTTGTGTTCTTGGGAAAATATTGTTGTTATTTGGGAATTTTTTTGTTTCAAAGCAAAATCGAAAAGAAAAATACTGTCTCTCCCTCCCATAATTAGGCATACTTTGAACGGTAAAGTGAATGAACTTGCATTTCATACTTGCATGGTTTTAATTTTCTATCAAAATTCCATGCATTCACCTAACCATCCACTTTTAAATTAATGGTAGTTATAGGCTTAAAATTGTATAGAAATTTGAGTGATAGGTTAGAGACGTGTTCGGGCATTGTAAAACGTAGGAGCTGTTGTTATTTGTTTGCACTACAATCTGGGACTCGCGCGGTTCTTCCACGTACCGTTGGTATATTGAACTACCTTTCACATACCCTTGAGTTATATAGAAAGGTACTTCACATACTTCAGCCAACTTACAACCCTACTGGTGGATACATGCCTTATCAATACTACCAGTATGTGGAGCCCAATCGTCAATTACCTTTCCTAGAAAATTTGGACTTACCCAATTTATCCAAATTGATAAATGATCCCATTAGGAAAAACCCTTCGTGGCCCTCAATTCCGATAAAGTTTCCATCGAACATTCCAAAATTTGATGGGAAGCAGGGAGACGATCCAAAAAACCATGTTATGACCTTCCATCTATGGTGTTCATCGAACTCCTTGATGGATGATTCTATCCGTTTGAGACTCTTTGAGCACAGATTGACTGGTATGGCTGCCAAGTGGTACATTGAACTTCCACAACATGCATTTGTGGACTTTAGTTCTCTGGAAACTGTCTTCCTCGCACACTTTCAGCTACCCATTAATTATAAAACGGGTACAAACCTTTTGACCTCTCTACCTCAAAATACCTCAATGCACATATTTGATCACATCCATGAGTGGAGAAGGAGGAGAAGGCTCATTAAAGATCCTAACCAGGAGCAACTCTTAGCTGATTGGTTTATGAAGTCTTTGTTGTCACCCATCGCCTGAGATGTGGCTATGGGGGGTGTTGTCATTGAGGAGAAGGCTATCAGTCGTGCTCAGTATCTGGACTTGGTGTATTCCCAATCCGTAACTTTGTATGACCTTATTCCTCAAGCTCCTCGTCCCAGCATGGACCCGGTTAAGCCACCTGCAGAAACTTCTGTCGATGGGGTTATCGGTTCAATCTAGCTCTTGTCGATGGTAAAATATGCTAAACAACCCAGTCCTTCTGGTACTGCTCCTTCTAATCCTATGGTATCCATCAAGGTGAATGCTATTCAAAGTATGCAATCATCCGGTAAAAATAAAAAGGGAAAAGGTAAAAATAATAAACCCAGAAACCAACAGGGAAATCCCAAACCCACGGCCCCGAAAAATGACAATAAAGGAAAAAGGAAATCCAAATATCCCTGTTGTGTGGTGGCGATCATTTCATGGAGTGTCCCCGACGTGATGAAATTAACAAATTTTTAAAAAGTAACCCCACACTGGCAATCCTCACTGATCATTTTCCTTCTCAGCAACAACTAGTAGACCACATGTCTAACTAGGGAAATTCAAGTTCCACAGAGGAAATTCAAATGATGTCATCGAAAACTATTAGTTTAACAACTCGTATTTAGTCATACGAAAAGCTTGAGGAGAAAAAAAATGAAAATCCTTCTCCAGATAGAGCTCCTTCCAATGGTTCTCCCACATCCTCGTCTAATGGCCCCCTAACTATCGAGAAGCCTAATCTCGACATGATTTTGTGTCCACCCAAGATTACTCTTAGGAAAGTTGTTTTTAACCCTAATGCCTAAGCCACATAGTTCTATAATGTTTTTGAAGACCTCGATCAAGCACTGCATACAATGTCTACCTTAGAAGTACTCCAAATCCGCCCCACACAATGTAAGAACTTGTTAACTTCCTTAGGAGCCCTGGACCCGGATAATACGAATTTGATCCATTTCAATGTCGAGAAATACAAATATAGATTACCTCACTAACTGGCTTTCCAGATCGTAACAAAAGTAGTTGGGAAAAAGTTCTTTAGGACTGTTCTAGATGAAGGCGCTTCAACCTCAGTCTTGTCCTTAACCTGTTGGAAATCCATTGGCTCTCTTGAGCTCATGAAATCACCAACGACCCTAAAATCCTTTGATGGAAGTGGTTTCCAACCCCATGGTCTCATCCTAGCACTTTTAGTTGAGCTAGGGGGAAAAACTGTTTCCATTCAGGTGGAAGTAGTGGATGCCCCGTTAGACTACAATCTCCTCTTAGGAAGAAATTGGTTTTATTCTATGACCGCTGTCACTTCAACGGTGTTTAGAACTCTCTAGTTTCTGCATTTGGCAATAATTGTGACAATTGATCAACTCAATTTCTCCACGCCATATGTTACTGCCCCTATGACAAATAACATCCCTATGCTAGGTCAGTCCCCTCCTCCTTACCAGTTGATTGGGGTAGGTATGCTGAAAGAATCCACCCTCATGGGTGTGTTCCCATCAGCTCCTTCTAGCACAGAGACGGTGACTGTCAATATTATCTCTTAGTTTGGCTATGATCCCAAGGGTAAAAAAGTTGTTGAGTCATCTTCCCATATCCTGCATGAAGCAGTTTATGATGCAATCCAATCCGTTTATGATGACTATATAGATTATCTTCATCTTATGGCTTCAGATCCCTACCACTTTCCCTGCTGGTTAGAACCCTCTCTTCCTACTCTAGATTATCTCTCCCAGACTTTTCCCTTGGATGAATCCATCATAGAGATTATGAGTACGAAAGAATCAGTATGGGAGGATCATCATCACAGATCCTCGTTCCTCCCCAGTACCAGTTCGACAGATAATGATTTTGTGTCTCTCTTAGGTACTGATATTGTCGACATTTCGCAAACACCTGTGTTGTTGCAAGATTCTGACTCTGAAGGAAATCTATGCAACATTACTAAAACATCTTCGATCGACATATTGGTCAATCCTGGAATTGTTGAACATGTTCATATAGGGTAGAACTGTTCAATGGAAGAAACTGAAGAATATAAAGCACTTTTCAAGGATTTTCAAGATATTTTTTCCTGGTCTTATGAATAAATTCCTGGGATAGACCCATCTATTGTGGTCCATGAGATAAAAACCTATCCCACAGCGAGACCGGTTAGGCAAAAATTGAGACAAGTCCATCCCCAGAAGGTTGCGGCTATTAAAGTTGAAGTCGAAAAACTTCTGAAGGTAGGATTCATCTATCCTGTACCCCTAATGAAATGGGTATCGAACATCATTCCTGTGAATAAAAAGAAGATTACCATTCAAGTCTGCATCGATTTCTGAGACTTGAACAAAGCTTGTCGCAAGGACAATTTTTCGACTCCACATATCGATCAGATTATCAACAACTATGCCAGAAGTGTCATCTTCTCATTGATGGATGGATTTTCTAGCTACAATCAGATTGAGATATTTCCTGCCAATCTGCACAAGATGAAATTTATCTACCTGTGGGGAACCTTCACCTATAGGAAGTTACCCTTTGGCTTCAAGAACGCCAGAGCCAAATTTTAGCGTGCCATGTCCTATGCGTTTCATGACATTAAGAAAATCATGGAGCCGTAGTTGGATGACCTCCCTACACACTCATGACAATAGGAAGACCATCCTCAGCATCTTAGAGACATATTCCTGACATGCTGCCTTTATAAAATACGGTTGAACCCACACAAATGTGTTTTTTTGCATTGAGACGGAACGCCTCTTAGGCTTCATGGTTTCTAAGGATGGTATCCAGATTGATCCTTTAAAAATTGCTTCTATACTCACCCTACCTGCGCCAACCAACATCCTTGAAATCCAAAGTTTGCAAGGTAAGGAAAACTTTCTTCGTCGTTTTGTTTGTAACTTTGTGGAGAAAATGCATGGTTATATGCGTCTCCTCAAGAAGGAAACTCCATTCTTTTGGGATGACCAGGCCTAGCGAGCCTTTGATAATCTTAAGCATGCTCTCACCCATTCACCCATGATACACCCATCAGATTATTCAAAGGATTTTCTCTTATATGTTGCTGCCTCTACTACTACCATCAGGATGGTTCTAGCCCAAGAGGATCAGAACGACCAAGAACACATGATATACTATGCTAGTAAGAATCGTCTTTATTTTGAAACTTGATACTCACACGTGGAGAAGTTAGCATTGGCTACGGTCATTACTATCCAAAAATTTCGTCATTACGTCTTGCTTCGCACTGCCACCATGCTCGCAGACCAAAACCCTATGTACTACATCTTGACTCATTAGGTGCTAGGGGGAAAATACTCCCGTTGGATTGTCATCCTGCAGGAGTTTGACCTTGAGCTTGTTAAAGCTAATTTAAAAAAATTATTGGTCTTTGTAGAGCTAGTGTGTGACCTTCCTTGTGCTTTGATGGATTCTGAGCCTAGTGATTCATTCCCAGATGAATTTCTGTTCCTGATAAGCACTACCAACCCGTGGTATGGAGATTTAATAATTTATCTCTAGACACAGAGATTTTATCCCAATCTATCTTGTGATGATTGTTGCCGTATCCGTCACCACGCAAAATATTACCTTATCTTGAATGATACATTGTACAGGCATGGTATAGATTCCATTCTCCGACGATGCCTCACCCATGAAGAGGCTGAACAAGTTCTCAATGACTGCCACTCTGGAGCATGTGGTGGTCATCTTTCTGGGATTGATACAACCTAGAAAATCCTTCGCACTGGCTATTTATGGCCCTCAATATTCAAATATTTTCATGAGGCTGTTAAGAAATGCCCACCCTGCCAACATTTCTATCCAAAAAAGTGCACCCACCCTGCTCTATTACACTCCATCATTGCCATTGGCCCTTTTTCCAAATGGGGGATAGATTTTATGCATTGTAAGCCTACCTCAGCCGGGGGGAATGGTTACATCATAGTAGCCGTGGATTATTTTACTAAATGGGCCGAGGCTATGCCTACATATGTAGAGGATGGTAAGACTGCCTCCCTCTTCCTTTTCAATCATGTAATAGCTAGGTTTGGAGTTTCTCAGTCCATAGTCACTGATCACGGATCACATTTCTAGAATTAGATGATGAAAGAGTTGAGTGCTAAGTTAGGTTTTTGCCATGAAAAATCAACTCCCTATTACCCGCGGGATAATGGTCAGGTCGAGGCCATTAACAAAGTATTGAAAACTATGCTACGTCAGATGGTTGGAGATCACAAATCCAACTGGAACCAGACTCTCTTTTCTACTCTTTGGGCTTATAGAACTTCGGTTAAAACAACGACTGGTTTTACACTCTTTCAGTTAGTATATGGACTAGAAGCTTTCCTACCTATTCAGCGTCAGACTCTATCTTTGAAACTTGTCGTTGAACTTCTCCCCAATACTTCCACTGAAGAAGAAATATTTTTATACCTGAACAATCTTGACGAAGCTAGACAAGATGCTGCCTTAGTCAATGAGGCACATAAGAAACGCGTCAAGGTGCAGTACGATAAAACTATCCAACCTTGTGGGTTTGACGAAGGTGACCTAGTGCTAAATTATGATCAGAAACATGATAAACTAGGAAAAGGGAAGTTCGAATCAATGTGGTATGGTCCTTTTATCATGTCCAAGTTTTTAGAGAAAGGGGCCTATGAGCTCGTTGATTATGATGGTGTTAATTCATGAATTTGTTTTCTTCAGTCTTATATTTTGTTTGTGTTTTTTGAAGCTTGCTCATTTGCTTACTTCTAGGAAATTTTGGTTTAGAGTTCAATTTTGAGTTTATGCCATTAAGTTTTCATTATTTTTGTTTTCTTATGACCTGAAGGGTTCTATAGGGTATATTTTGATTAATAGTTTCATGAATAGCACTAAGATCAAGGTTTAACCATATAAGCCTAATTTAAAGTTGAATTAGTGATCAAATAACACAAAATTTGATTTTTGAACTTTCTTGTAGCGCAAGGGTAAAAATAATGCACTGGCACGCTAAAAGAAAGTCGCGGGTGCTCAATTTATCTCTTTTCACGCTGATTTCTTCAATGATTTCATTCTTGGGGTGACTAATCACATCAATAAGCAGGTTTGATACGTGTCTCGTCAGGATAATCATGCAAACAAGTGTTGGTTATGACGTGAGGGAGATCATGGCAGTCATAGGTAAATGCATGGTAAATCATGACAGACAGTGGAATAAGGTGAGATTGACGGGAAAGAGGTTCTCGAATTGAGCATTACGAAGCTGGTGGAGACGCTGGGGGGAGACACATTGCTAAAAAATTGGAAATTGGTAGTTGAAGGAAATTAGGGTTTCACAGTGTGACAGTTAGAGGTGAGCTGGAGAGTTGAAGACACCTGGAGCGTTCAATTCATCTTTAAGCCAGTCCAGGAATCAACTTTTAACACCTACATCAAGCTTGGAATGAGGTGCCTTGCGTGACCTTGGTCATGGCCTGTTAAATTGGGGTTTTTTCTATTAAGCCTTATAATGTCAAATTGTTAGAGGAAAACATAAATTCATGTATTCAACAAACACCCAATGGTGAGATATCAATCTAAAAGGTCTAAATAAGCATTGTTTGATGTTAGTAAAGTTCAGTAACAACCCTGTTAAAGATATTTGGTGCTCTGTTTAACCTAAATTATTCAAATTGGGCATAAAACGTTCCCTGAATTGATAATAGAATAGACTGTATAAAATCAAGGACAAGCAGCCTGTGAGAGTTCAAGGGAGAATTAACTGCCAAGACTGTGAAAACTTGAAGAAAATAGGCTGTGAAGTCACTAAAAGGTTCTGAAAACCACACAGAAGATGAAGAGGAGTGGGAAGACTAACAGGGCCGAGCCCATTGAGTTGAATTGGATAGACAAATTTCTAGGATGTGCTGAACTCTTTGAGAATGCTGGATGGTTGAACTTCTTTAAAAAGATTGATGGATATAATACTGAAGTTTCTCACAAATTTGCTCAGTGTTATAACAAAGATATAGTATCATTTGATACTTTGAAGTTCAAATTGACTACAGATTTGGTGGCTGAAGCAACAGGGGTCAAGAATGAAGGATAACTTTGGTTCAAAAAGGTGCCATTTCCTTTCAATGCCCAAAGATATCTATTGCCTGGTATTGTTCCAGATTGGGGCAAGGGAGTGCCCATCCATAATTTCAGAGCTGAATGGGTAGAGCCTATCAAGGTTCTACAAAGCTACATTACATGTGAAGGAAGGTATGCCTTCGTCTTCAAGTATCATTTCAGGTTCCTTCAACACCTTAGTGGTGAATCAAGGATGAGTCTGCCTTTCTTCCTGCTAAAAAGCTTGCAGAAAATGTCCAATAGGATCAAAGAACACCAAGACCACACTAGTCAGTCCATATTTCACCATGGGCTAATTAAACTTATTATTAACAGTGTTCTGCAGAAAGAAGGAAAGACTTGGGAATACTTTCTCTTTTGGTCAGGGTTCCAAAACAGCCAAGAAGAACTGCCTACCAGAAAGCCAGCTGATAAGGGAAAAACCCTGATCAGAAAACTAAGACAAAAAGTGAAGGTTGAAGATGAAGAATGTGTCAAATTAGAGGAGGTTGCAGAACCTACAAAAGAAGATTGTGAATCTAAGCAGCATCCAGATGACAGTGAGGACCAAAATCTGCAATTTATTCATAAGGAGACTCAGCCTGTTCATAATGAAGCACCAGCAGAAACATTCATTGATGAAGAGATTATTTTCACAGAGAAGGTTTCAGGTGATGAAGAAAATACTAAGGTCCAACAGCAAAGTCCGATTACAATCTTATCTGAAGATGAAACATACTTGTTAGAAGAGGATAAGCTGACTATCAGTGATAAGATTAGGGTTGGCACAAAAAAGGAGTTTTATAGTCAGGAGGATAGGACAGCAGTACCAAAGAAAAATAAGCTTAAAGTTATGGAATTTTCCACTGTCATCCATCAAGGAAAAACTTTAAAAATGGTAGGAGAACTTGCTCAAGGGTGGAGACCGAAGACTAGACCTAAGAAAAAACTAAGGCTAAACATGAAGAAGCTACTAAACCCTAAGTTGAATACAAAAGAAGTAACTGTGCTTGATAGTTCTTCCTCTGATGAAAAGCTAGATATTGGCAAGGGTAACAGCAAAGGGAAAAATCCATTGAAGTCAGAAGAAGAATCCAGCTTCACTGAGACCAAATTGTCTGCTGTATTTTTGGAAATACGAGGTCAAATGTTAAAAGAACAACACAAGGATGAAATAGAGGTTTCTCATTCAAAAAACAAACTGTTGGTTGATGAAAATGTTCCTGCTGAAACTGATAATCAAGAAAACCAAAGTTTTCATGATACTTCCACAGAGCTGCTGCCTGAGGATGAGGAAATCTTTAGAAAGCTTAACATTCCATGGCTTCCTAGTGAGCTGCAAAATACAGCTAGAAGCAAGGCATTTGACTCAGAGAAAGAAAATTTACAGAGAACTATCAGGCAGTATAAACATCAAATAGAGTATATGCAAGAGACAAGTGATGGTTTGATTATAGCTAATAAAAGACTCAGAGAAGACCTAGAAGAAGTGAATAATCACTACCAAGAACTAATTGCAGTCTCCAAAGAGGCCTTAAAAAGGAAAAGAAGCACAGATTTACAATTTGCAGGATTAAAACAGACTATCAGAGACTTGCAGCAACAAAATGAAGAGCTTACTAGAAGAATGACAGAGATGGAAGCAGAGCAGCAGAAAGCTAGGAGAAAGGCCCAAGCCTTAGAGGGGATATCCCAAGCCTTAGAGGGGATAGCTTTGTTAGCAGAAGCTGCTAAAGATCTATGAGAATTGTTAGCAAAATCAGTTACTTGTTATGTTTTGAAGAATATTTTACTTTTGTAATTATTATTTTGATAAAAACCATTTCGATGAGTAGGCTGAAAAGCAGTTAGGGTTTAGACTCTAACTGAATTTTGAAAGATAGTATTTAGGAAAGTTACAAACAGAACTAAGGGTTCGACTTTTGGCTGGCTAGAGGAGGTCTCCTGACTTGTTGATAAGCTAAGTATATGACTCTCATGTGTATTTGAGGAACTGATTATGAAATATATGCTCCATTTTACCCTTCAGTCTATTCTTTGGCTTCATTTCTAGCTTGTTTAGCTACACAATTGGTAAATTCATTGCTGGTCTATAGTTTTTATGTTTGTAGTGCTTGCCATTTTGTGGATGAACTTCAATGTTATTTTCTGTTGGATACATGGTTATTATGTTGTGCATCTCAGTTTTTCTTTACTTGTGATTTATTTTTTATTTAGATTATGAATGTATTCCCTCTTGTCACCAAACTTCACAACCAGAAAACCTTTTAAAAAACCCTAAAAACCTAGTTTTGTTTGATTGAATATTTGAGATTGTGTTGGCTTGTTTCTTTGTAGTCTGGAAACAATTTCTGGCACTAACATCTTTGGTTCCGTTGTCGGGGAACGAAGTTGAAAATAGATTTTTCCCTGGGATACTTATCATTTCACTGGTTTTAAGAGGTGAACTTAAACCAACATATCTTTAAGACTACTTTTCACCAGTTTGTCGTAGTGGCTACTAGGGGAATTGGAACTAGAAACAAACCTATTTCACCATTGCAGTTGGGTGTTACAGACCCTGAACATATATTGAATACATCAAGGAATATTAGAAGGTCTCAGTCATTACCATCCCTATGTGACCCTGACCAGTTGGATGGTTCATCCCCTTCATCTGTGTTGAGAAAAGAAGAAGAAACTTCACCTTCGTTAAAGCCTATAATTCATGTCAGTAACTTTCAAATTTTCATTGATCCTCAATCTTTCAGAAAAGCTAAAACAGTCTATCCTAGTAAGATACCTTTATTCCAGTTGAAAGTAGGTAAAAACCCCTTTCAGACAAGTTCCAGCCAAACCCCTTCATCACCAAAGTCAGTCAGCCTTAAAATGGCAGCCCAAAATCAGCCTATAGACATGATGGACCGAATGGTTGCAGCCAGGTATGCACCATTGGTTTTGCCTCGCCCTTTAAATGCACTACCTGGAGGTGACTATCAAAAATACTTGCCTAGGTTTAATGGATAGGGTGAAACTACAGTTGAAGAACACTGGGAAGATTTTCTTAGCTACGCTGATAACCAAACATTGAAGCCAAGGACGTATGGATGAGGTTGTTTGTGCAGAGCCTTGATGGAGATGTCAGGAAATGGTCTAGGGAGTTGCCTGCTAACTCTATCACTATCATTGAAGAGCTTCAGGATCTCTTCACGAGACAATGGGGTGACACCAAAGACCATACTTATTACATAACTGAGTTTGGAGCCCTTAGGAGAAAAAAGGACGAAACTATTGGAGACTTTTCAAAGATATTTAACAAAATGTACAGCAGAATACCTGCAGAGATAAAGCCTTCAGAAACATCTGCAAAAATTACATATGCAAATGCTTTTGACCACGAATTTTCCTTACTACTAAGAGAAAGAAGACCTATTTCTTTACTGAATATGCAGGATGCAGCATTGGAGGTGGATTCTAACATATTGGCTTCCAATAGATTGAAAAAGGAAACAACTCAGCAAATGCATGACAGGAAAGGGAAGAAAGAAGCAGCTCCAGGAGGTTCAGCTTCTCATCCTGCAGAAGGGAAAATTGATGAGATGGCCAAGTTGGTGAAAATTTTGACTGCAAAATTAAACAAATTAGAACTAGAGAAAAATTCCAGTAAGCCTTTTCAAGAAGGTGAAATAAATCCTAATAATCAGAATCAATTCAGAAGACAATTTGCTCCTCGTTTCATACCTAGAGAATGAAGGAATAATGATATTCAATGATAAAGGAGAGAAACTAAGGACCAAAGAGTACCACCACCTCTTCAGAACAATGTTGTTGATGAAGAAGAGATTGATTAAGACCTGATATTTGAAGACACAGATCAGGATATGAACCATTTTGAAGAAATAATGTCTGAGGGTTTTGTCACTGAGGAGGAGTTTGTAAATGCAGAATGCTATGATGCTGATATGTTCAAAACAGAGGATGATTTAGGTCTGAAAATGACTGTTGTAACTGCTGATGTCTGTCAAAATGAACTCAAGAAGACTGTGAATCTGAGGTCAGGTCCAAAACAAGTAGTACAAAGCCCAAAGAAGAAGGTAGTTGTTCCAAATAAATAGCAATTTGATCCTGTGTCAACTAAACAACATATTCCAGAAAAACAAAGGAAGAACATGGAGGTTGAAGAGGTAAATAAAAATGTGCAGAATTTCATCCTGGAAAATGAATTAGGCAAGTTAAAGATTCCTGTGCCTTTAACTAAATTAATGAAAAACCCTTCCTATAAAGAATCAGTTCTTAAGATGATTAATTCAGCAAGCAATCAACCTATTTCTGATACAGTGAATTTGCAAGAAGAAAATCCTAGGATTTTCATTGGATCAGCCTTGGCTGAAAAAACTGAAAATGAAGCAGGTGCTTCACCTCCATTCTACATTACTCTGACAGTTCATGAACAAATGATACATATTTTTTTGTTAGATTTGGGAGCATCACACAATTTAATTCCGAAGGTTGTTATGGAGGCTTTAGGTCTGAGTATAACCAAACCCTATCATGATCTGTATGCATTTGATTCATGAGCTGTGAAGTGTTTAGGGGTAATAAAGGACATGGTTGTCAGTTTGGCTCAATTACCCATGAAAAGTGTGATCATGGATGTAGTGGTAGCTGATATTACACCTAAATTTGGGTTACTTCTCTCTAGGTCTTGGGAAAAGAAAGTCAGTGGAACCTTACAAATGGATTTATCATATGCTACTATTCCTGTGTTCGGAGGAGAAAACAGAAGGCTGTACAGAGAACTTCAGTTTGCCTATATTGTAACAGATGACAAGAACCCTACCAACCATCCTCTGTATGTTGTTGATAAGGATCTGCGTACTTGCATGTTACATTTTAGTAATGATGACAATACTGCTAGTTTGTTACAGGTTGAAAGGGAACAACCAGTAAAATGTAGCAGGGAATAGGAGGATGAGCTTTGGCAATTATACTTTGATGGATCCTCTTGTAAAGAAGGTGTTGGAGTAGGGGTTCTTCTTATATCCCCTAGAGGTGAAACAGTAAAGCTGATGTATAAATTAGAGTTCATTACTACAAACAATACTGGTGAATATGAAGCTTTGCTGTTAGGATTAAAAGCTGCCAAAGATTTGGGTATTCAATAGATTTCTGCATTTGGCGACTCCGAATTAGTTGTTCAGTAGGTGAAGAGCAACTGTCAAGTGAAGCAGGGTTTGCTGAAAGTCTATCAAAATGAGGTATGGGACATGTTTGAAAATTATTTTGTAGCTTTTAACATTACCTATATTCCAAGAGATCATAACCATACTACAGATTCATTAGCCTTGGCTGCTACACACTTTAGAATCCCCAAAACTACACAGTTGAGATATCCCATTGAAGTTAGGTACAGACCATCTATACCTGATAATGTAAAGCAGTGGAGAGTGTTCGAATATGACATTGAAATTAAAAGGTTTTTAGAACTTACACATGAGTTTTCTAATTCCCTGATTGATCAAGAGGAAGATGAAGGGGATGGAGAGGTGGAAGAGATTGCTGAAAATGAAATAGCTGGACACAAAATCATTGAATTAAAAAGTAATTTCATCCCAAAAGGTTTGGTACCTTTGGAAAGGATATTTTCAAATGATGATACACTCTTAAAACCTATTGTACAGTCCTCATAAGAAAATGTGGTGGATTGTAACATCGGCTCTGTAGAACATCCTAGAATGGTAAAAATTTTGAAAGCACTTACAGCTGAACAAAGAAACAGGTACATAAAATTGTTAAAGGAACATGTTGATGTTTTTGCATGGTCTTATGAAGAATTGAGAACGTATGATACTGGAATTATACAACACAAAGTACCTTTAAAACCGAATGTTAAACCTTTTCGTCAGAAATTAAGGAGGATTAATCCAGCCTTGTTTCCTGTTATTGAAAAATAAGTGAAGAAGTTATTGCATGCCAAGATCATAGTGCCCCTCAGGTACTCTTCATGGGTGGCTAATCTAGTTCCTGTTAGGAAAAAGAATGGAGAAATCAGACTATGTGTTGACTTTAGAAATTTGAACAGATCTTCATTAAAGGATAATTATTCTCTGCCTAAAATTGAGCAAATATTGCAGAAAGTGGTCGGGGCACAGAGGATCTCAATGGTTGATGGTTTCTCAGGGTACAATCAGATTTCTATGCATCCTGATGATAAGGAGAAAATAGCTTTTACCACTCCTTGGGGAACTTTCATGTATGATAAGATGCATTTTGGTCTAATGAACGCTGGAGCCACTTTTCAGAGGGCTATGGATATTGCTTTTGTCGAAGAAAAGGACAAGTTTGTGGTAATCTACTTAGATGATATTACTGTTTTCTCACAATCAGATGATGAACATCTAAATCATTTGAAGCAGACTTTCCTGAAATGTAGAAAATTTGGCTTGTCCTTAAATCCAAAGAAGTCACACTTTGCTGTACAGGAAGGCAAATTACTGGGTCATTTAGTTTCTGCTGATGGTATAAGGATTGACCCCGAAAGGGTGAAAGCTATATTGAAGATAAGTCTACCAAGAAGTAAAATGGATGTCCAATCTTTCATCGGTAAGATTAATTTTTTGCATTGGTTTATACCAAATTTTGCTGAGATTATCAAGCAGATTACAGCCATGCTTAAAAAGGATCAAGAGGTCAAGTGGACCACTGAAGCAAACAATGCATTTGAAAAAATCAAAATGGCTCTTACTGAAGCTCCTGTATTAGTAATTCCAGATTTCACCAGAGAATTTCTAACATTCTCATTTGCATCAAAGGATACACTAGCAACTGTTCTATTGCAGAAGAATAAGGAAGGTTTGGAGCAACCTATTGCATTCTTCAGCAAAACTCTCAGAGATTCTGAATTAAAATACAGTATCTTGGAAAAATAGGCCTATGCTTTGGTAAAAGCTTTAAAGTTTTTCAGGATCTATGTTTTGCATTCTAAAGTTATTTCATATGTGCCTAATGCTACTGTAAAAGATGTTTTGACACAGCCTAATAGTGAGGGGAAAAGAGGCAAGTGGATTGCTAAAATCATGGAGTATGATGTAGATATCAAACCTACCAAACTAGTCAAGGGACAAGGTTTAGCCAAGTTGCTGGCTGAATCAAATTGTCAAGCTTTGGGATTGCATGTGATGGCTGAAGAGTTAGCTCAGGAAAAAGATCAAGCAATGTTGAAAAAAGAAAAGATTATGGACTATTATTCAGCATCCACATGGTACACAGACATTGTGTATTTTCTGTTGCATTTGCAATGTCCTGAGCATTTAGATAGAAAAGATGCTAGATCTTTGAAGCTAAGAACTACTAATTATTGTTTAGTAGAAGAGAATTTATTCTAGAAGGACCCAGGTGGAATTCTACTCAGATGCTTGGATAAATCTGAAATTGAAGGAGTAATTTCTGAATCTCACGAGGGTGCTTGTGGAGGTCACAAGTACTGGAAGGCAACAACATACAAGATTTTAAGAGTTGGGTACTATTGGCCCTCTTTATTTGCATATGTGTGTCAGCAGGTAAGAGCTTGTATCCCTTGTCAAAAGTTTGCTGGCAAACAAAAATTGGTGTCATTGCCCCTAAAACATATTGCAGTAAGTGCTCCTTTCCAACAATGGGGTCTGGACTTTATAGGAGAGATAAGTCCATCTTCCTCAAGTCAACACAGGTGGATTCTAACTGCAACAGACTTCTTTACCAAATGGGTGGAAGCTATCCCTTCTAGGAATGCCACAGACAATGTCATAATGGAATTTAATGAAGAAAATATCCTTAGTAGGTTTGGGTGTCCTCAGAAAATAGTAACAGATAATGCAAAGAATTTTAAGTCTAAGGCAATGGAAGCATTTTGTGAAAAGAATGGTATCTTGCTGAAACATTCAACTCCTTACTATCCTCAAGGTAATGGTTTAGCTGAGTCCTCGAATAAGAACATCATTCAAAGTATTAAAAAATTGCTTAAGCATAATAAGAGATCATGGGATTCTATGCTTAAATATGCATTATGGGTTGATAGAATAACAGTTAAACAAGCAATTGGAACTTCTCCTTTCCAATTAGTGTATGGCACATATGCAGTTTTACCTATTCAGTTGGGCATCCCAGTGATGAAGTTCTTTTAGAATTGCCAGGAAGAACCAAATGATAGGCAGAGAAGGATTTATGAGATGATAGAGTTGCAGTAGAAAAAGGAAAAAGTGGAAGAAAAGACACAGTTATATAGATTGAAGATTAAAAACAGAATTGACAGGAAAATCAAAGATGACACTTTCTCAATTGGTGATATGGTTCTGATGTGGGATGCCAAGAAAGAGCAAAAAGGGAAACATGGAAAATTTGATAATCTCTGGTTTGGCCCTTTCCTGGTGTCTAAGATTTTGGAAAATAACACTTTTGTCCTGCAGTCTTTGGAAGGTGAGAAATTGTCAAGTCCAGTCAATGGACGATTCCTCAAGCATTTCTACAGTTTTTAAGTGGAATTTTAATTTTTCATTGTATATACTGGTGTGAGTAAAACACAATAAGGACTCCATAACCCAACGAAAATTTTGCAGACTAGTAGGTAGCAGAAAAGAAGGCACTGGTCTACAGGTTCTTGAAGCCTCACAGGGAGGACTTCATCCCGCAACTGGAGCCAGATGTTAAGTCATGAATTTGTTTTCTTCAGTCTTATATTTTTTTTGTGTTTTTTGAAGCTTGCTCATTTGCTTACTTCTAGGAAATTTTGGTTTAGAGTTCAATTTTGAGTTTATGCCATTAAGTTTTCATTATTTTTGTTTTCTTATGACCTGAAGGGTTCTATAGGGTATATTTTGATTAACAGTTTCATGAATAGCAATAAGATCAAGGTTTAACCATATAAGCCTAATTTAAATTTGAATTAGTGATCAAATAACAAAAAAATTGATTTTTGAACTTTCTTGTAGCGCAAGGGTAAAAATAATGCATTGGCGTGCTACAAGAAAGTCGCGGGTGCTCAATTTATCACTTTTCACGTCGATTTCTTCAATGATTTTGTTCTTGGGGTGACTAATCACATCAATAAGTAGGTTTGATACGTGTCTCGTCAGGATAATCATGCAAACAAGTGTTGGTTATGACGTGAGGGAGATCGTGGCAGTCAGAGGTAAATGCATGGTAAATCATGACAGACAGTGGAATAAGGCGAGATTGACGGGAAAGAGGTTCTCGAATTGAGCACTACAAAGCTGGTGGAGACGTTGGGGGGAGACACATTGCTAAAAAATCGAAAATTGGTAGTTGAAGGAAATTAGGGTTTCACAACGTGACAGTTAGAGGTGAGCTGGAGAGTTGAAGACACCTAGAGCGTTCAATTCATCTTTAAGCTAGTCCAGGAATCGACTTTTAACACCTACATCAAGCTTGGAATAAGGTACCTCGCGTGACCTTGGTCATGGCCTGTTAAATTGGGGTTTTTTCTATTAAGCCTTATAATGTCAAATTGTTAGAGGAAAACATAAATTCATGTATTCAACAAACTCCCAATGGTGAGATATCAGTATAAAAGGTCTAAATGAGCATCCTTTGATGTTAGTAAAGTTCAGCAACAACCTTGTTAAAGATCTTTGGTGCTCTGTTTAACCTAAATTATTCAAATTGGGCATAAAACGTTCCCTCAATTGATAATAGAATAGACTATATAAAATCGAGGACAAGCAGCCTGTGAGAGTTCAAGGGAGAATTGACTACCAAGACTGTGAAAAATTGAAGAAAATAGGCTGTGAAGTTCCTCGAGTTCCTCTTCTACCATAGGGGCTTTCTTTTTCTTCCTTTTAGACATCTCGTACTCGGAAAGATTTCCCTGTCATACACAAAAATATTTTAGGTCCTCTTGATCCATTCACCCAATATTCAAAGAATGAAGACAAACTACATGAGCATTTACCTCGTTCATTCTAGTCATGATGGAATCTAGGTAAAATACATAAACAGATTTAACTACCAAGTATTCCTACACAAAACAAATCTGCAAAAAACTAAATCCTACCTACAACTAAAAATTGGAGTGATCAACCAAATACATCGTGGCTTTGTTAACAATAAATAATCCCCCCCCCCCCCCCCCCCCCC
>LPNX010964219.1:128337-170137 GCA_001517045.1 Pseudotsuga menziesii
GACCCTAGTCCCAAAAAAAAAATGCAAGCGACCCAAAAGACTGGAAAACCAAAACTTTCAGCACTTCGAATCAAACAGGAAAATGCCCTCTTATGCAAATGAATACGAAACCACCCTCTCTTGGATGGCCATACACAAACTGGAGGGAACTGGTGCAGACAGCGTAACGCTCGTCTGCACCATTTTCCCAAACAACTGGGTAAGGTTCGCAAACTCACGACAGTACCAAAATTAATCATTAAGGAAACAAACCCCCCCCCACCAAACGACCATACTGTCGAGATGAATTAGATATATGCTAAAGAAAACCATAAACCTAGGTGTTCATTAACCACAAAGGTGGAAAATAACCAAGGATGACAACCCTAGTTCAACAATTAAAAAGAAAGGGTAGAAACGAGAAGAATGGCCTACCTGGAAAGGCACTGTGCAGCTGACAAGAAGAATCCACAAAATTCCACGGCAGCACCACCTACGAATGAGATACCGATAGCAAGTACAATGTCCCATTTGAAACGGAAACAACAGCGCAGGCATGGGTTCACAGGTAAAATAATAGAAAATGTGCCCCAAACCCCCAATATATACATCCCAATAAAAACAAACACTCGGTGGGAAAACATGACTATCGGGCGGTGGAGTGACTAAGGGATCGACGATCAAGTCAGCTACATCTTCGCAATGGCGGAAAGTGAAAAACCTGTGAGTTCCTCAGTGCCAAGCGAAGCATCGATGAGAAAAATAGAAAATAACTTCGCATCGGATCTCAACTAGACTAAAACCTCGGACCAATTAGTTGGTTGGAACGCCGCAATGGAGAAAACCATAAAAACAATGAGTTTCATAGAGTAGTCAAAATCGGAGAGAAAACAAACATGACTTAAGCGAAAAAATCGGCAAAGAGACAAACATAAACCAAACCAAATCAGAAGAATAGTCCCTTCTAGAGCCGCAACGGTGGAATCCAAAAAGACTAAGGTCTTGCGAATCAAAACTGACGGGAATCAGAAAAGATCAAAACAACCATCACGGTGCTTCACAATATGTCATCCGCAACGGTGGAAGCTATTGAGACAAAGAGTTCCGATGGTATTCCAATAAGGCCGCTGATAATAAAATAAAATAAAGCACATCGGAGGCAAGTACACCTTGGATCAGATCGTCATTCCATTTTATCTCTGCAATGGTGGGCGCGTAGTTGACTGTTGTTTCGATCCACAACATCAACAACTTCTGACAGCAGGGTAAGAAATCAATGTAAGTCATAAAAAAGCATTGGCATAAAGATATTCCTTGACCAATCATCAGTAAAATCAAACAAACCCAAACAAGCTGAGAAAAACAAAATTAAAAGGAGGGTCCCAAAAAATTTTAGAATTTAGGGAAATTGTTGCAGCTGCAACAATTGGCGAATACCTGGTGAACCCCAAATTTCTGAATCAACTCTTTTCTCAGTAAATTACTGTTTAGTCATTAAACTCATAGGTTGAATTCTTCTAGATGCTTGTATTCCTATAATGGCAAACACATGCATTTAAATAATTGATGACAGTCCATTTCGGAAATGGGAACACCAAAATCTCAAAGTCCGGATAACTCTTTTAAGGCTTAGTAGATGAGTTTTATTTTACCTCTGTCTTTGGATAGTTTCCAGCTTGGACACCATAGGATCGTAACATATGGTAAACAAAAAAATTCATTTGTTCCTCATTCCCATGCCATTTTGCACCTTTTGCGCCTTTTGAACCTTTTGTTCTTGTGAGTTCTCCATGTGCCTTTCTTTCTGAATTTTTTATTCAGGCTCTTCTATCCATAGTGTCCTTTTGTGTGAGAGATGTATTTACTTTTCAGCTCACAGACGGAGAAGAAATTCTAGCAAATTTGAATTCACGTGTTTCGATACTTTCCTTTGATATGTATTGCTTCTTTTAGGAGTTTTGACTCTTATCAGCCTTTAGGATTTTAAATCTCGGCATGGGATCATTTATATATAATAAATTGTTTACCTAGCTTCCTTTCCATGGGTCTTTCGCTGTCACCCCCTAAGACCTTTTATATGTGAAATGCATGGAGCCTCGAAATAGTATTCCAGACCTTTTGATTCTGAGTTATTTTCAGGGTTAAGCAGGACTTCAAAGAGTTCATTGACATTTAGGAAAACTACTTACGAGAAGAGATTCTATCAGTTCAAACAAGAATACACAGTCTTATCTGGATATTTCTGTTAATTGAGAACCCTGATGCTTTCCATGCGACCAATATTTTGCCTCTTTTATTCAAAACCAAAACAAAACTAACTAGAAACAACAGCGACAAATCAAAGTGAAAACCGCGTCAAATTATTTATGTACAAAGCCATAAAATCCAAAAGAAAAAAGGTACAAATTTGAGAACTAAGTCAACTACCTAATCAGTTCTCTGACCACCCCTATAGATCTATCAACTTGTATGTCAAGGGTCTAGGCTCAATTGCAGATGTGAAATACCTAACCATTATCTAATTTTGCTATTTTTGAAACCAAAACTACATCTACCAATTTACAATCAATCTCATCAGCCCATGAACATTGAAGGAGATCAGGATGAGTGTCTATTATATTTCTGGCTTCTTCTAATATAGGATGTCTTAGTTCAAGATCAATTAGATAATTTGCCAAAACAGAATTTGCTGATTCATCTTCTTCTCCCAACTTAGTGACAGTGTGTTTCATGTATGGTTCCCTTAAAATTTTGATCTGATTTAGGACTCCTTTATGAGGCATCCATAGATGTGACCCAAAATACCCCTTTAACCTAGTGTACCAGTCTCAGTTCAAAATAAGTCCATAACGATTAGGTATGTGTACCACCACACTATCAATATATTGACATATCTTTTCACCTGCGGATAAACAAATGAGAACATTCTCCATTTCCCCCACTACTTTCACATTAGTTCTGTCTAATTGAGTAACTTCCCAAGCAGTAGGTTTTGGCTGTCCATTAATTTTTTTGCAAACTGCGAGTGGCATAACATTCACTGACGATCCAGAGTCTACCAAACAATTATGCACCTTATGATTCAAAATTTCCAAAGTCAAAAGGAAAGGTGGGGTTTTAAACATAGTTTTCCCTTCTCCAATTGCTTCAACATCTTCCTCCACATGTTGGTTTTCTATGGGTAATTCTTCCTCTGGTTCTTTAGGCTTTTTAATATTTTCCTTGTCATTACATACTTGGTCCTCCATAGGCTTAACAGGCATGTCGATTTTCTTTGGATCTTGGTTGATAATGGTAATTTTAGGTACTTCACCATCAACATTGTTCTTTGGTTGTTTCCTGACATTCTCTTGCAACTTCTTAATCTTCGAGAGCATTGAATTGTCTTTATTCACCAAATCCAGGCCTTTTGTTGTCATTTTAATTTCTAGTATACCCTCAGGTTTCAGAGTAATTCTTTCTATATCAAAAAGCGAGACACAATCCCATAAAAACATGGTATCATTCTCTTGTCTTCCTGAGGTCTTACCACCCTTTTCCTCTTCATCATTGTCCTCAGTTAATTTAGAATCCAACAACTGATTCATCACCAATGTCATCAAATTTATCCATTGAGGACAATTCTTTTCAGAATGGGGTTGTTAATGGAAAATTAAAAAGTTATCCATCCCTACTTCTGTTAAATTCATCGATGTTGGACTGTATGGAGGAGGTTTGGATTGGTTGTTATCCTCTCTTTTCTTGAAATACGGCTTATATGCTTTCTGAGCTTCCTTTTCTTTCTCCAAATCTATTATTCTGTTGGAAAGTTTTTGCATCATTTTTAACATCCCCTCAAAATCATGTGGTTGCTCCTCTTTAGGTTTAGACAGCAATAAGGCTTTCTTCCCGGAAGGTTTTTCTCCAGACTACTCAGGATAATATTCTATACTTTCCTTTTCAGCATCTACTCTTTTATCTTCTTCATAAGTCTCTGATAACGTAGGCTTAACCTGAGCTTTTGTGAACATAGCCAAGTCAGGACCTAAAGCTGAGGTATAATACTCAATCAGAACCTTTTCAGAGGGCTTATCAGTTGTAGAGAAGTTCTTAAGGTAAGCATAAAATATTTGAGTAAAATTATGTACCTTTTCCTTTCTTTATTTTTTTAGAGCACTTAAACCTTTCATTAGTGCTACATCTGTCTTATGGGTTGCATATTTTCTTCTGAAAATCCTTTTAAAGGTATCCCAGTTCGGGATAGAGTTTGCAGGAAAACCAAAATACCATGATGTTGCTGCTCCTTTAAGGGTATGGGGAAAAAGTCTACAAACTACATCCTCGTGTTCCCCAGCCCTTAATCCTTCTATTGCCAAATAGAAACTTTGCAAATGGTCATCTACTAAAATATTCTCATTTGGATCAAACTTGGGCAGCATCTTCTCAAAAGCTTGAGGTAAGTCATGCAACGGCGGCGTTAAGTTCAGGGCTGATCTGGATTTCCAAGCAGGTGGTGGATTTGGTGGGTTAAGTGGCTGATTTGCATTTACACTTTCCATGAGTCTAGGTGGAGAGTGAGGAGGTGAGGGAACAGGAGTATGCACAGGAGAACAGTAAGGTGTGTTTGGGCCTACTTGATTCAAAGGCTGAACAAATTCCTATAATGCTACTTCTACTAATTCTTCCAAATCCCCAACCAACACTGAATATTCCAAGATGGGACGATCTTTCTTCTTGTACTCTCTTCGGGGTAAATCAGGGATAGTGGGTAATCCTCCAATACTCTTTACATACGCTCTAGTGTGTCTCCTCAAATTACTAACAACTTCATTGTCTACATAATACAAATGTTCTCTATTCTTTTCGGTATTTGGATCAGGAAATAAACTGCTTTCAAAACTATCACTGGTGGAGTAATTTCAAGGAAATGGATTTCCCCGGCTAGCCATGCATTGGTGGCCCTCCTTCTAGCGCTAGAAACTGTTGAGGCCTGGAAATTCATAGGCAGCAACAACAAGGGATTCTTCCTAGTCAATGCTCCCAACTAGCTTGTGACTATTTGGAATGGGGAATCCATCCGGTTTGCGGTCCAGCTACCGTAGGTCAAGTAACAAAAAACAAAGGGTTTTACCAGTTGCGGCTCAGTCCACCGTGTATGTTTTTTTTATTTTTGACTTTAAGTATGATATGCAAGTGCCTATCTAACATGTAGATTGATAAAGAATACAAGGAGTGATCACAATGTGAGGCGTAGGTTCTTACCTCTAATCTTAGACTCTCTTGCTTCTAAATCACACACAAATGAAAACAAGATTAACTAAGCTGTCCCTAGGGAGCAAGATTATCAACTAATGAGTAATGTATTACTGCTCATATGTTAAGATAAATCATAAATAGTTTTTCTTAGAATCAAAACACATAAACATGAATAGAGATATACACAACAAGATAGCTCGTCATCTGTTAGAACATTCATTACTCATAGTGGAAATTATCACAAAATAAACCAGAGAACATTCAAACAAGAACATAGGTTCAGAAAGTTAGAACGATATCACAGTTAATGAAACATAGCTGAAAATGAAATAGTTCCCCTTCAACATTGTTCATTTCATCACATTTGAACATTCCACATAGCACTTTCTCCAACAGGCAAAATTGTAATTTTATTATTGCAAAATGAAATAGTTCCTCTTACAACAAGTAGTTCACAAGTCTCACTGGGAAAAATCCCCCTCTTCTATCTAATTCTGCTATATTTATACAAAAGCAAAACTGTTGGGCTGCCCACAAATGACTCTTGGGCTTCCCCAATGCTTCACCTCCCACAATTTTCCCACATTAAGTGCTTATATAATTTACAATATATTACAATAAAACAAACTAATAAAGCACTTAGGTGAAGGGCCCCGCTTGATTGTTCAAGAAATTTGTCCATGCTAAAGCTTATGAGGCAATATTTTCAAACTCAAAAGGTTCGAGAAAAAGAATATTGATTTCAAATTTAGTAGCCTGATTTGTTATTACTTCGATCCTGGCTGAGCTCAAGCGTAGTTGATATTCTAGCAACTGTACACTGACCGCTGAATGAGCTACCTCATTTCTCAGGATCTGCTCGTCTAGGGCCTTGATCTACTAAATTCTGTGTTCATCTTCCTGATATCTACTCTGCAACATCTCTAAAAATAGGTGGTGATCTGGAAATGTGTCCATTTTCTGGTCAGCAGCAACCTGGAAATGGTTGTAAGTAATCAAAAGTCTCCTACAGAACTTTGTGCAAGCTCCCTTTGTCTTCTTTACAGCCTTCTTAAATTCTTCGTCTATGTTTATGGAAAACTCCAATAAGTAATAGTCTTGTTTCAGGCCTTGTTGATATTTTGCTAGCAAGTCTGCAGGTATCTCCTCATTGGCCTCTAATCTTGCTATTCTTCCCGTTAGGACTTCTAAAATGTCCTGCGATCTGTCCACGAAATATGAAGAAGTTTCCAAAATTTCTTCTAGTCTATTATCTACCTGCAAAACCTTGCACCTCTCTTATTCTATGGATACTTTCAACTTGTGCATTTTTCTTCTTTGTGGTAAAACATGTTCTTTGAATGGTTGAATGTTGGCTTGTTGTTCCCTGGCTTCTTCTAAAGCTATTGCTAATGAAGCAACTTGTTCTTTAAGCTCTGTTGCTTGCACCTGAGATTGTCTCTTTGACTTCTCCAAGGTAGCTTTCTGTAACTCCAGCTCCCCTATCTTACTTAGCAGCTGATCCTTTTCTGTATGAAGACTTTCACATACCGTTTTCAACCCATCCTTTTCTGTCATTAACCACTGACATTCCTACTGCAATTTTGCTAGACTTTCCTGGGAAACCTCCAAAGACCTCTTCTCTACTTGGAGGAACTGGAGTTCTACTTTTGAAGACTTTATTTCATGTTGCATGTCTTCAAACTTCCTTTTCAATTTATTACTTTCCTCTCTCTCCCTTTGTAGCGTATCCTTTAGTTGGGCAGCAGATTTCCTTGACTGTTCAAGGTCAGTCATTATCCGATCCACATTGTCCTCAAAAGCATGGATCAATGTTGCTCTAGCTCGGATAGTGAATCTTGGGTCCTTGTCAGTTCCATGCACCATGGTTGTATCATTTATCACTTTCCCTGACTACCCCCCGGTCTCGATTTTCCTCTCAGTCCTCTTCACAATCCTTTTCGTTTCTTTGTCATAAAAAGTAGTATTGAAGTCTGGAACTTATTCTCCTTTCTTTTGTTTGAAAGGGATCAATCTTAGGCTAGAAACAACAACCTATCCTAAGGTGCTGCTAGCAATTGCCTCAGGGTCTTGAGAATCAGCATTACCCAGATCCTGAACCTGAATGTCTACAAGATCGAAATCTTGTTGCTCTGTCATGGACCCTGTTAGTTTTAGTCTTTTTTCTTCCCGCTTCCTGAGTTCCTCATCCCTTTTCCTTTTCCTTTCTTCTTCTTCACTTGTGGCAGCTTCTTCTGCAATTCTAGCTACTTCTTGTTCAGCTTTCCTCTTTTCTTCCTCCTCAATTCTAAGCCAACTTTCGGCCTCCTATGCCAGTCTCCTAGCATCTTCATCTCTTTTCCTAGCCTCCTCTTTCTCTGCTTTCTTCTACTCATCTTGTCCTTTCTTGCCTTTAGTAGTGATCTTCTTCTTGAATCTTCTTTTAATGCAGTTATGTTTTCTTCATTTCAGAAAATTGATTCATATTTATCCCAATGGCTTGTATACTCAAAATGTACGTTTGATTCCCTGTAGTGTTCTGCCACTTTATTCCAGGAATCATTCCTATGAAAGTTTATTTCTCCAAAATGAAATTTCTCCAATTCTTCTACAAACTCATCTTCTTTCTTAACTCTTTAGAACTTATAACTTCCCAATCTGAATGGTATGGGAGGATAAGTAGCCTTCTTATGCTCAAATAAAAAAATCCCTATGCCATCCAAGAAGACCTGCCAGTTTGCCTCCTTGTGTACCACATAATCAGTGGCGTATTTTGGAAGTAGTGAAGGTGCTCTTGAGCAGCCATACATTCTATTATAGAGTCCATCCTCAGTTAAGTAATACTCAACATACTCTTCAATGACCTGCAATGCTTCCTCAAACATGCAATTGCATTCTTTTAAGAAAATCATTGTATATAATGGCATAATGAAGTGTTCACACACTTCTTTGTAGTGACTGTAGTACTTATGTGCCCACAGTGGCTTGTAGGCTGAGTATACTGGTGTTCTATCTCGATCCCAAATAGACCTCAGGTTTGGGAATGGCTGGTTGCACAGTATGCAATCAATCAGTATGGAGCTCATGTAAAAGTCTAATTTTTCCTGGGACACCCCTCCCAAGGCTGAAGCAATGCAAGCCGAGAGACTGTTTGATACAATTTTTTCCCAATTGAACACAGTCCCTTGGGTGGAAACACAGAATATGATAGGAACCCACCCCAACTTAAAAATTTTGTCGTAGGCTCTCCCAAAGATCATGTTTAGCATTAAGGCAATGAACCTATAATGGGTCCTTAAGGTGGCTGTGTCATATTCCCCTGATGGTCTAGTTCTAAAACTCTTTCTAGGTACTAGCATTCTTTTCAATGTCTCAATTAGGTTGAGATTAATCTCCTTTAGCCAATCCTCAGTAAAGTAAACCTGGGCTTCTGGTAAGTGGTAGGATAATGATACATAACTAGGGCTATAAGCAGCATAACCTTGTTTGTTAGTGTTGGAAAAAATCATGGTAGTTACACCTGCCCTGGGAAGAATCCATTTAATTACCTCTGAGCATGGAAAAAGCTCAAGTCTGGTAGCAATCTTCATTAAATCCGATCTCTCAATATTTTCATATATGGTTTCTTCCTCAAAACCAGTGTCAGGTACTTCATGGTGTGATGTCAGCCTGTAAGTTCCCCCCCACTTGTATTCAGGATCCACTCCTGTGGTGCATCTAGTATCTTCGTAAGTATACTCAACCCTTGTGACAAATTCTACCTCGGGTTCCTCTTCCACCATAGGGGCTTTCTTTTTCTTCCTTTTAGACATCTCGTACTCGGAAATATTTCCCTGTCATACACAAAAATCTTTTAGGTCATGTTGAGCCCTTCACCCAATATTCAAAGAATGAAGACAAACTACATGAGCATTTACCTCGGTCATGCTAGTCATAATGGAATCTAGGTAAAATACATAAACAGATTTAACTACCAAGTATTCCTGCGCAAAACAAATCTGCAAAAAACTAAATCCTGCCTACGACTAAAACTTGGAGTGATCAACCAAATACATCGTGGCTTTGTTAACAATGAAGAATTTTTCCCCCTGTCAAGGAAATTGAATGTCAAAAATATACCCTCGGCACTATGATTCCAAAATAAATCGTCATATTCCCAATCTCATTCGAAATGAGGTGCACTTCAAAACCACGACCCTAGTCCCAAAAAAAAATGCAAGCGACCCAAAATACTGGAAAACCAAAACTTTCGGCACTTCGAATCAAACAGGAAAACACCCTCTTCTGTAAATGAATAGGAAACCACCCCCCCCCCTCGGAAATCCATACACAAACTGGAGGGAACTGGTGCAGACAGCGTAACGCTTGTCTGTACCATTTTCCCAAACAGCCGGGTAAGGTTCGCAAACTCATATCGGCACCAAAATTAATCATTAACAAAACAAAACCCCCCCCACCAGACGCCATACTGTCGAGATGAACTAGATATATGCTAAAGAAAACCGTAAACCTAGGTGTTCATTAACCATGGAGGTGGAAACTAACCAAGGACAACAACCCTAGTTCAACAATTCGAAAGAAAGGGTAGAAATGAGAAGAATGGCCTACCTGGCAAGGCGCTGTGCAGCTGACAAGAAGAATCCGCAAACTTCCACAGTGGCACCACCTATGAATGAGATACCGATAGCAAGTATAATGTCCCGTTCGAAACGACAATGATAGCGCAAGCATGGGTTCGTAGGTAAAATAATAGAAAATACGCCCCAAACCCCCAATATATACATCTCGGTAAAAACAAACACTCGGTGGGAAAACATGACTATCGGACGGAAAAGTGACTAAGGGATCGGCAATCAAGTCAGCTGCATCTCCACAACGATGAAAAGTGAGACAATTGCAAGTTCCATAGTTCCAAGCGAAGCATCGACGAGAAAAATAGAAAATAACTCCGTGTCGGAGCTCAAATAGACTAAAACCTCGGACCAATTAGTTGGTTGGAATGCCGCAACGGTGGAAACCGTAAAAACAACAAGTTTCGTAGATTAGTCAAAATCGAAGAGAAAATAAACATGACTTAAGCGAAAAAATCATCAAAGTGGCAAACATAAACCAAACCAAATCAGAAGAATAGTCCCTTTTAGAGCCGCAACGGCGGAAGCCGAAAAGACTAAGGTCTTGCAAATCAAAACTGACGGGAATCAGAAAAGATCAAAACAACCATCACGGTGCTTCGTAATATGTCATATGCAATGGCGGAAGCTATAGAGACAAAGAGTTCTGACTGTATTCCAATAAGGCCGCCGATAATAAAATAAAATAAATCACATCGGAGGCAAGTACACCTTGGATCGGATCGTCATTCCACTGTATCTCTGCAACGGTGGGCATGTAGTTGACTGTTGTTCCGATCCATAGCCTCAACAACTTCTAATAGCGGGGTAATAAATCAATGTAAGTCATAAAACAGCATTGGCATAAAGATATTCCTTGACCAATCATCTGTAAAATCAAACAAACCCAAACAAGCTGAGCAAAACAAAATTAAAAGGAGGGTCCTGAAATTTTTTATAATTTAGGGAAATTGTTGTAGCTGCAATAGGTTCACATCATTGACCGTTAATCAAGTGGTTTGTACCATGTTCGAATTCAGATCATTGTAATCACATGGATAGAATCATACTTTATGGAAGACGAGACAAATACCCTGGGTAGTTATTATAAAGCACTCATAGCTTTCTCCCTAGGTTGCGATGGAGTATATTGAATGAAGTACCAGCATGGATCCACATTTGTATGGTCGTGCTTATGCTCAAATTTTCATCTGTATGACATAGATCTATGTTGTATGTCTGGTATCTATGTCCAAGTTTGAATCCTATATCACATGGATCTACGATGTATTCTAGTAGCCATGTTTGTTTATCTCTCCCATGGATCTGCCTTGTATTGGTCTGCAACCATTGTGAAGACACATTTTCTCATGATTCAAAATTATTGATGTATTGCAGATACTTGGTTGATGTTGATCTCCGATCAAGCCGATTCTTGCCTCAAAAGTGATAACTTGCTCTATAAAAGCTCTCGCCTATCATATTCCTCTAGCCTCATGCTTTGGGGGGGGGGAATTTTGTTACACCAAAATCTTGTCATCAACATGTGATAATATCCTAAACATCTATTTTTTCCCTCATTCCCAAATATTGAAGTGAAAACCCTGATCCAAATGTCAAAATTGCACATAAAAACCTAGCACCGCTTCTACCCTTAAGCTTAGGAGCGATGCCTTCTTCAGTACCACCTGAATTGTGTTGAAGACAGGTGGTGGCACTTCCTTTCCTCTTTGTTTGAAGAGTGGTGGCACCACCTTTCCCATGTATAATTGTTTTAAGAACCGCCCATTCATAGGGCCTGAAATTTCCTCACCTTCCAAGTTTTGCAGTACAAATGTATTGTTTCCCAAAATTTTAGAAATCTTAAAAGGACCAAACCATAAATTATCAAACTTAACTTGTTTTCCCTTTTCATCTCTACATGCATCCCATCTAAGCACCATATCATTCACCAGAAAAGTGTCTTCTTTATCCCTTTTGTAAAATTTTCTTTGACTTTCCTTTTAAAAATCTCAGCCTTTTCTATCAAAGCCTCTCTTTCTTGTTGCAAATGAACAATATGAAGCATCCTTCTGTTCACTTCATTTAGTTCTACTTTTATGTCATGCAACAATTTTATGACTGGAAATGTTACACCAAAATCTCTTCATCAACATGTGATAAGATCCTAAACATCTATGTTTTCCCGCATTCCCAAATCTTGAAGTGAAAACCCTGATCCAAATGTCAAATTTGCACATAAAAACCTAACATCGCTTATACCCTTAAGCTTAGGAGAGGTGCCTTCTTCAGCACCACCTGAGTTGTGTTGAAGACAGGTGGTGGCACCACCTTTCCTCTTTGTTTGAAGAGTGGTTCTGCCTAACACCTCTATATCATCGAGGAGTAGGAGTGGCACCCTTTGGTAAAAAGTGAAAAAGAGAATATTCACAAAGCTTCTAGATCAAAAGCTTCATGGCAGGCCGTATCCTTTTTCACCTGGGTCAGTTGAGATCGAGATCCATGCTTTGGGGATCTCATTTCCACCTCACCCACCAAAATCTCAACCATCTCTATCCATTTGAGGCCTATATAAACATGATCATACCCCATGGTTGAAGAGAGAGCAAAGTCATGCTGCCATTTTGACATTCTGGCATGATTCCTTAAGAGTGAGCATAGAGGAGCAAGTTGGAGCTATTGGGGATAAGATATCGGTTTTGTGAAGGAGTGCATTCAACACTAAGGCATAGGTTGTAAATATATCATCATTTATCAATGCAAAGTTGGTTTTATTCCCATATAACTTGTCTTGTTTAATCTTGCATGTTTATTATTGGATTCTTTAGTCACCAATATAGATCTATAGATAATACTTCGGTACTTTTTATCTTTTGTGTTTGGTGTGTTTTTGCAGGTATCTTCTTGGAGATATCTTGCCATAGGTGAAGAGACACATTAATCTCTGAATATTGCATTCCAGGTGTCTGTAGTTTCTAGGAGAAGTCTATCAGCCTTGTTGTGACTTATTTGCTCTAGATATGAACCATTCAGACCAGAGGAACATCTTCTGTTCGTAGAAGGTGTAACAAAATTCCTGACAACATGACAACTTAACTGAATAGGAACAATTGCATCTACACCATATGCTAACTGAAAAGGAGACGTACCAATGGATTTTTTGGTCATGACTTGATCATCCCAGAGATCATATTTTAGCATTTTATCCCAAGCCTTCTTTTTTTGAGATAACATCTTTTTAATACTATTGATAATGTTTTTATTCGTGCAATCTGCTAAACCATTACCCTAGGGATAATAGGGTGTACTAGAATTCTTAAGTGTGATGCCATTCCTTTCACAAAAGTGAACCATGGATTTAGATTTGAATGTTGGAGGATTTTCAGCCACCAGTTCTTTTGGGCATCCAAATCTACTCAATATATTTTCCTGCAAGAAATTTATGCTGGCTTCATCTATTTCTCTTTTGGTAGGAATTGATTCAACCCATTTAGTAAAGAAGCCACTAGCTTTCAAGATCCATTTATGTTGACAACTTGAAACAGGATGAATCTCTCCAATAAAATCTAAACCCCATTTTTTAAAAGGGAAATTACTAGAAATAGGTTTTAAAGGTAAAGATTGCAATTTATGTTTTCCTGTAAACTTTTGGCATTCAACACAAGATTTCACTTGAAAATAGACATCATTGAAAAGGGTAGGCCAATAATAGCTTTCTCTTAGGATTTTGTATGTTGTTTCTTTCCAATACATGTGACCTCCACATGCACCCCCATGCAATTCTGCAGTAACTGCATCATCTTCTGGCCTCTCCAAACATTTCAATAACATTCCTCCATGGTATTTCCAATATAATATTTTATCAATCAAGACATGTTTCATTGCCCTGAACTTTAATGATATGTATTCACTTTTTGTTACATTAGGAGGACAATGCAGAAATAACAGAAAATAAACTATGTTACCATACCATAAAGAATCAACATATTCATCATAAATATGCTCATTATTTTGTCATGTTGGTAACCCTTCATGTATTGATTGATCTTATACCAAATGAATTCCCAACTATTGACAGTTGGAATCAACAAAAAGTTTAGCTAAACTCTGGCCTTTAATCAATTTAGTAGGCCTGATTTCAACATCATATTCCATAATTTTTTCTATCCATCACCCCCTCTTTCCTTCACTATCAGGATGTGTAAGAATGTCCTTAATTCCTACATTAGGTACATAAGCAAACATTTTTGAATGCAACAAATATATCCTAAAAAAATTAAGAGATTTTACTAAAGCATAAGCCTATTTTTATAGCATACTGTACTGAAGTTATGTGTCTCTTAAAGTTTTACTGAAAAAAGGGATAGGATGTTCAAGTCCTTTTGAATTTTTTTGTAAATGTACAGGAGCTATACTATTTTCAGAAGCAAAGGAGAAAGTGAAGAATTCCTTTGAAAAATATGGGCTTGCCATTACTGGATCTTCAGTCAGAGCCTATTTTATCTTTTCAAAAGTCAATTTAGCTTTCGATGTGCATTTAACCTCTTGATCCTTCTTTAACATAACTGTGATTTCTTTAATATTTTCTGTGAAATTCGGAATAAACCATCTTAAAAAATTAATCTAACCAATAAAGGACTGAATATCCTTTTTATTCCTGAGAATGTTGATCTTTAAAATGGTTACGACACATTCAGGATCTATCTGAATTCCATTAGTTGAAACTATGTTCCCAAGCAACTTTCCTTCCTACATAGCAAAATGAGATTTTCTAGGGTTTAAAGATAATCCAAATTTTTTGCATTTAATGAATGTTTGTTTAAGATGATTAATATGTTCCTCATCTGATTTAGAAAATACTAGTATATCATCTAGATATATAACTACAAATTTATGCTTTTCTCCAACAAAGGCTATATCCATAACACTCTCAAAAGTTTCACTTGCATTCATAAGACCAAAAGGAATCTTATCATACATGAAGGTTACCCAAGGAGTAGTGAAAGTTGTTTTTTCTCTATCATCTGGATGCACTGCAATCTGATTGTACTATGAAACCCATCAATCATTAACATTCTTTGAGCCCCAACTACCTTTTGTAGGATCTGATCTATCTTTGGCAATGGGTAATTTTCTTTTAAAGAAGATCTATTTAGATCCATAAAATCAACACAAAGCCTAATTTCACCATTTTTCTTCCTTACAGGCACAAGATTTGCTACCCAAGTAGAATATCTAAGAGGAATAATGATTTTCGCATATAACAACTTTTTGACCTCTTTTTCAATTACTGGTAACAAAGCAGGATTTATCATTCTAAGCTTCTACCTAAAAGGTTTTGTATCAGGATTTAAAGGAATCTTTTGTTGAATTATATCCGTGTCATATATCTTTAAATCCTCATATGACCATAAAAAATATCTATAAACTCTCTTAAAAGTTTAATGTATTTAGTCCTTTCTTCAACTGAGAGAGTTTTAGAAATTTTTACCACTCTAGGTGCAGCTTCTGTGCCAATATTACAACTAATAACATTTTCCTCAGAAGACTGCATAGTGGGATTTGATAATACAACATCTTTCGAAAACAATATTTCAAGAGGCACTAGACCTTTAGGAATGAAATTCCCTTTCAACTCAATAATGTCATGATTAGTAATTGAATTTTCTGAAAATGAAAGAGTCTGATCTATTTCAAAAAATTTATCATCATCGATAGCAGAAGTTGAGAATTCACATGTTAACTCAAGAAATTGCTTTATCTCTAGATCATCATGAAACACCTTCCAGTGTTTGATATTATCTGTAACAGAGGGTCTATATCTTACTTCAATGAGATATTTGAGACGTGACACTTTTGGAATTTTAAAGTATGTTGTGATGGCCTCAAATACCAACTAGATCAAAGACTTCAACTTACAGGCTTAATTCCTCATTGAAATCTTCTTTCTAACCTTTAACTCAAGTTCTTCGCAATTTTTTTGTTTCACAACTCCTTTTACGCAACACTATGGATTGAGGGATGCGGCTTCAGAAAATTTATTTTTTTAAATCGAACTTCTGCAACTAATTGCAGCCGCAACAGTCCATCCCGCATGTGGGTTGTGGAACTTGACTTATCGAAAACTAAGTACCCACAATTTCCAATTTTCCCAATTTTCACAATTCTGAAGTCTTCCGCACTGTCGATTTCTGCGGATTAGTTATGGCCCATTGATTTGTCTCCAGATGCAGAACATATTGTAACCATTGATTTCTGTCACGATCTTTCTCTGTCGTTCGATCTTCTTTGAGATATTTCTTCATAGGTCGCCAAATTGATCACTAAAAGGATCAATTTCTCTGCAAATCAAAAACTAAAGGATTTATACACAGAATTATATGGAGTGAATGCAAGATGAATTCATATCTCTAGATTTATATAAAACCAGGAATGCATCAAAATACACATGGAATGTAATCCTCTGTTCTTTATTCAACTTGAACGGAATTTCAAACACAGAGAATTCAACTTATTCACTCCTTCTGTGCACACTCTTTATTCTCTCATCTTTCACTCATTTTTCCTTTTCCTTCTTCTCTCTCCCTCCCTCTCTGTAGATCTATTACACTCAAATTAATTTATAACACTCAGAAAACCTGTCAGATTTGACTAAGTTGGACCTGAAGACCTAATAAAAGAAAACCCTATCGACAAACATCAATCCTTGAGAAATCTACACAGGGATCAAGGAGAACAAAGGAAAAATTCCCACTTATTACAAATTTATAACTAATTCTATCTACTTGTCATCGAACCCTATCCATCTAGAACTTGATTACAAGGCAAGTTGACTCATTAGTAAATGAACTTCGAGCTATATGCTAAGTTGATTCATCATTCAATGAACTTCGAGCTGGATGCTCCTGCATCATACTCCTGGGGAAGAAAATCATTTTTCATTAAGTCTTTTTACATTGTACTTGGAAATTCCTTGCTCTGTCATCCAGACTGCATCTTTAGTAGGCTGATTTCTCCATTTGACCAGGTATTGAAAGAAGGTTCTATTCCTGATCTTCCTTAAGATTCTTTTGTCAAGGACAAATTCAATCTGAGGTTGTTCTTTTTGAGGAATTTGTCCTTGCCAATCTATAGCTAGATCATCTCTATATGAAGTTACACGATCTGGTTGGATACATGCATCTCTAAAAGGATACAAATCTGAAACATTAAAAATTGGTGAAATCAGAATGTCAGAAGGAAGCTCAATTTCATAAGCATTTGCATAAAACTTCCTTAAAACTTTACAAGGTCCATTTTTTTTAAGCTTCAACTTATTATAAGTTCCTTTAGGAAACCTTTCCTTTTTAAGATAGGCCATCACTAAATCTCCAATCTGAAAATTCACTTCTCTCCTCTTTAGGTCTGTTCTATGTTTATACTTCTCTGCACTTTCCTATAATCTCTTCTTGATGTTTTCTTGTAGCTCATGCATAATGACTGCAAATTCTTCACCCTCTGCACTTCTCTTTTCCTGTTTTCCCAAATCTCTAAGTTCATATACACCTCTTGGATGCATCCCATAGAATATTTGAAAAGGACTCATACCTACACTTCTATTGGGTGAATCATTGTATGGAAACTTAGATTGAGCTAAAGCTAAGTCCCACTGTTTCGGATGTTCATACACCATACGTCTTAGTATATTTCCCAAGCTCCTATTTACCTCTTCAATATGTCCATCATTCCGAGGATGATAAGCAGAACTAAACTGAGATTATTCCCCAATTTCTTCCATAGAGTTCTCCAAAAATGACCAACAAATTTTGTATCTCTGTTAGACACAATACTCAAAGGAAAACCATGCAACTTTACAATTTCTGAAAAGAATAGATTAGCGATGTTTTTTCCATCATTAGTCTTTTTGCATGCAATGAAATGAGCCATTTTGGAAAATCTATCTACTACAACATAAATTGAATCATGACCTCTTCGAGTTCTAGGTAAACCTAAAACAAAATCCATTCTTATTGAATCCCAAGGCCTACCTAGAATAGGTAATGGTTGATACAATCCTGTGTTTTGACTTCTCCCTTTTGCATGTTGATAGACTCTACATCCTTCAACAAATTTCCTCACATCATGCTGCATCTTTGGCCAAAAAATAAAAATTACTCACCAAAGAAAAATTCTTGTCTTGCCCAAAATGTCTTGAGAGACCCTCGCTATGCTTTTATTGAATTAAATTTTCCCTCATTGAACATCTTTGAATACACAACTTACTGTCTTTGAACAAAAATCCTTCCTGCATTACCAAACTTATCCTACTCAAAGCATCGACAACTTTATTAGAATTAGCACTTGTATGTTTGATAACAAAGGTAAAGTTCTACAAACATTCTACCCATTTAGCATGCCTCTGATTTAATTTAGGCTGGTTGTTGATGAATTGCAAAGCATGATTGTTAGAATACAAAACAAATTCCCTAGGCATTAAATAGTGTCTCCACTTTTTAAGATCTTGCACAACAACATATAATTCTTTATCATACGAAGAGTACTTTTGTTTAGCTTCATTCAAATTTTCATTGAAATATGGTAGTGGCCTCCATTCTTGACTTAAAACTACTCCCACTGCTGCTCCACTGGCATCTGTCTCCACTCAAAACACTTTATCAAAACTGGGAAAAGCCAAAATAGGATTCTCAGTTATTTTCTTCTTCAATAGTTTAAAATTTCTATTAGCTGCTTCGCTCCATTGGAAAGGTTGTTTACTTCCTCTAAAATTATCTATTGAAGGTGCAGAAATATGACTGAAATTCTTAATGAACATCCTATAGAAATTATCAAGTCCATGAAAAATTCTTACCTCATAAGCATTCCTTGTAACTGGCCAATTTAAAATTGTCTGCGCTTTATCAGAATCTATTTTCAGTCCTTCTTCTGAAACCACGAACCCCAAGTAGACCAATTATTTTTTCAAGAAGCTGCACTTCTTCAAATTTATCAGCAAATTCTCCTTCTCCAAAGTCCTCAACACCAACTTAAGGTGCCTTAAATTCTCTTCTCTTTTCTGACTAAAAATCAGAATTTTATTTATATATACTATCAAAAATTTTCCAGTAAATTCTTTTAGAACCTCATTCATCAATATCATGAAAGTACTGGGTGCATTTGTAATCCCAAATGGCATCACTAACCACTCATATAGACCATCATTAGTTTTAAATGTTGTTTTCCATTCATCCCCTTCCCTTATTCTAATATGATGATATCCACTTTTAAAATCTATCTTGGAAAAATATTTTGAACCACTTAAACAATCCATCAGATCATCAATTCTAGGAAAAGGAAATCTATACCTAATAGTGATCTTGTTGATTTCCCTGGAGTTGGCACACATTCTCCACCCACCATATTTCTTTGGACTTAGCACAGTTGGTACGGCATAAGGACTCAAGCTCCCTTTCACCAATCCCTTCTCCAACAACTCTTGTACTTGCTATTTGATTTCTTCATTTTCTAGAGGGGTTAATCTGTATGCTTCTTTGTTAGGTAAACTTGCACTAGATATTAATTCAATATGATGAATAATACTTCTTACAGGAGGTAATTCATTTGGCAATTTATCCACAATAATATCAACATATTCATCAAGAAAAGTTTTAAATTCATCTGGAAAATCATCTAAATCTATAGAAGTTAAAATTACCTTTGGCTTACCAATAAGAGAAAAATGTAGATCCTTTTATTTCTAAAATTCATGTAACATTTATTTTCCAGACATCAATAGAATGCTTGATCCTGAACTTCTTGAACTGCTTCATCTTCCGAGGGTGACAAGGTATGTATCTTCCCATCTTTCTCCAGAGAATAAGTATTCTTTCTCCCATCATGAACAACTTTCCTATCATACTTCCATGGCCTCCCTGAGAGTGTATGTCACACATCCATAGGAATTATATCACACAATATTTCATCCTTGTAAGTACCAATATGGAACTCCACATTACACTGCTCATTCACCAAGAGCTGATGTCCTTTCTGTAACCAGGACACTTTGTAAGGAGTGGGATTCTTCATCCTCTTCAATCCCAGCTTCTCTACCATCTCTATGGAAACCAAATTATCAGTACTCCCAATATCAATAACCATTTTACAACACTTACCTTGTGACTTACACCTTGTTCTGAACATGCTTTTCCTTTGAACTGGTTCATGTACCTATTTCTCTGTCTTCACCAAGACTCTCTTCAACATAAGAGCCTCTCCATCCTATGGAGGATTATTCACCTCTATTTCTTCTTTTGATTCTTCCTGAGCCTTTGTAACATTCAAATTTCTCTGACCTGTAGATTTATTTCTTGGAAAATCCCAAGACATATGTCCAATATCTCCACAAGTATAACATCTTACTTCTCTATTTCTACCTCTTCCTCTACCTCTTCTGAATCTTCTTCTCTAGAATGATTTACTACTATTGCTAGAACTTTTAGCTTCATCTTTAGAAGTTCTACCTCCTCTGTTTGGAACACCTCTTCCGCTTACCATGTTCTTTCCTCTATTCCTCTGGTTTCATCTTTCTTAGCAATTTCTCTTCTATCTTTAAAGATACCTGATATGCATCTTCTACAGTTTTCAAATTTAAAAGAATGAGTTCATCCTGTATATCATATCTCAATCCATTGATATGCCTAGATACTCTTTCCAGACCTCCCTCTATGTATCCAGATCTAATATTCAGTCTAAAAAAGTCTTATGTATATTCCTTTACTGTCATATCCTTCTTTATAAGTTTTTTTAATTGTCTAAGAAGATCTAACTGATAGTCCTTAGGCATAAATTGACTTTTAATCTTATACAACATCTTATCCCAAGAGTTAATTTTTTTCTTACCTCTTCTTTCTCGATGGATCTGGAGCTCATCCTGTTGATGTAATTGTAACTTCGGAATGTATTCACTTATGTATCTTATGTATTGTACCCCGATGTTCCGATCGGGAGTTTCTATAATGTAAACAAGTGATGTCAAGTCATTGTGGGTAACCCTCCTATTGATCAAGGGTTAAAGTCCCCATAGTTCCAGGGCACTAGGGTTAATAGACTCTCCTAGAGAAGTCAGCCCTAGTAGGTTATTGTCAAGTCAAGAATTAGTATAAATAGAAAGTGAGCCTCTCTATTTATCACACACTCACTCACATTCAGTTGTAGTGAATAGCTGAGGAAGACGAAGACATTGGGGCTAGGAAGAAAGAGGCTACTGCTCTCGGGAGATCATCTTACTATTTTTGGGTTTTACTTTTGGTGTTGATTCTATCTCTGAGGAAGTTGCGGGGTTTTCTCCATTTATGGTTTCCCTGAGGAAAAACACTGTGTTCATTGTCTCTTGTGTTTGATTGATGTGCTCATTATTCTCTCAGTTAAAATATCCTAATATAATGCTAGCTTAATGTTAAAAATCTAACATGGTATCAGAGCTAACCTGAGAAGAAGACACTATGCAGTTGCGGAAACTAGGGATTCCTACTTTATGGATCTCTCTCCACATATTTTCAGCAAAAGAAGGTTGGACTAACTCTCCTCCCTAGGGCGCATATTTCTGTCAAAGCAGAATCTAATTCTGAGCTTTTTCAGTTTTGGACCCGACACTGTTTCCAGAAATTAGAGCTTTCCACAGAAGTGGAATTTTTTAGTGAGCCCAGGCTTGGATTCATATCCTCCTCAAAATCTAATTTTAGAGATCAAGGTCAAATCATTTGGTTGGACAGAACTCCAGAAAATCCAAACCCTAATCTATTCCTGAACTAGCATTGCGTAATTTCAGCTCCAAATCCAGATCTGAGATCTTGACCTGGTAAGATATAAATCCTTTGTATTTCCATTTGAGGTTCTTAGTTAAGATGTCTCATCATACCAAGCTTGATTAAAATATTGAGGGAGTTGATAACTTCCGAGCTTGAAAGTATAGGATCTCCCTGGTCCTGGAAGAAAATGAGTTGGACTCGCACATCAATGAGGAGGTTCCAGTTCCAGAGGGAGATGAGGCTAAGGCCTTACACAAGAAGAAGTTGGTTATGGAAAAGAGGATTATTGCTGATTCAATTAAGGATCACCTCATACCATAGGTGTCCTCTCTAAAGACACCTAAAGCTATGTTTGATTCCCTAACCAAACTGTTTGAAGGAAAGAACATAAACAGGAAAATGACTTTGAGGAACCAGTTGAAGATTGTGAAGATTCAGAATGCAAAGACCATCCAGTATTACTTTACAAGAGTATCTCAAATCAAGGAACAACTGGAAGCAGTAGACAAGGAAGTAGAAAATGCAGATATTGTAATGACCACCTTGAATGGTCTCCCTAGGACATGGGACTCTTTCATTCAAGGGATCTGTGCTAGAAAGAAGTTAGTCAAGTTCAATAGACTTTGGGAAGAATGCTCACAAGAAGAAGCTCGAATAGCAGCTTGAGAAGAAAAGATGGGAAGTGAAGATCAAGCTCTCACAGTTCAATCCAAGAAACCCAGAAGGGACCATCATCATCATCATTCTAAAGGTAAGCACTCTTCCTACAAGAAATCTCAACTCATACGTTATACTTGTGATGAAATAGGGCACTTTGCCAGAGATTATCCTATAAACAAAAGAAACTCTCACAAGAAGAAAAACAACAACAGAAGACATCATGCTCATGCTGTAGAAGATGATGAACCTTCCTCAAAGAGAAATAGGCAAGAAAGTAATGATTCTTCAAGTGATGAAGAATATGTTTTGATTTATGCTCTCATGGGAAACATCACACATGGAAGCAATGATTGGCTTATAGACAGTGGGGCTTCCAAACATATGACGGGATTCAAAGAATTTTTTGTGAGACTATCAGAACATGAATCACCTCACAAGGTGAAGCTTGGAGATGACTACCAGTATCCAATAAAAGGTAGTGGGGAATCCTCCTATAAGTTAGACTCGGGAAAGTCCATGAATATGAAGGATGTATTGTTTGTACCGGGACTCAAGAAGAACCTCCTCTCCATATCTGCATTAGATGCAAAAGGCATGAGGGTTGCATTTGTAGATGGCCAAGTTCTCATGTGGCCAAAAGGAAATACCTTCGATGATGCAGTAGTGATTGGGGAACAAGAGGGAGGTCTATACAAATTGAAGGGCCATCCAGAACAAGCCTTGATCCATGAAAAAGTAGAGCCAAATGAACTTTGGCATGGAAGGATTGCATATGTGCATTACAGAGAACTACCACTTGCAAGCAAAGTTGTTGAAGGTCTTCCAGAAATTCAAGCAAAACATGATGGAGTCTGCAAAGGATGTGCGAAAGGAAAGAACACAAAGAAGACATTTCCAAGTAGAGAGAGCAAGGCGAAAGGAATCTTGGAAATCATCCACTTTGATGTATGCAAACCAATGTCATCAAGTTCATTAAGCGGGTATGTATACTACGTTTCTTTTACTGATGAATTTTCTAGAAAGACATGGATTTACTTCATGAAGAACAAAGATGAAGTTTTCAGAAAGTTCAAGGAACTCAAAGCCTTGATCGAGAATCACACTGAAAAGAAGATCAAGACCTTTCGATCAGATAATTGCGGAGAATTCACATCAAATGAATTCAAAGAGTTATGCAAAGACTTAGGGATTAAGACGGATTTGTACACTCCATATAATCCACAAAAAAATGGGATTGCAAAAACGAAGAACAGAACTATCATCGGAAGCTGAAAGAGCTATGCTCCATGATCAAGATCTCCCCATGCATTTATGGGCAGAAGCTACCAAAACAGCAGTGTATGTACATAATCATACTCCAAAACAGAGTACTTGAGAAAAAGACACCTGAAGAAGTTTTTTCCGGAAAGAAACTAGAAGTCAACCATCTCAGAATATTCAGCTGTCCAGTGTACATACACATTCCAAAAGAGAAGAGGACAAAATTAGATCCTTCAGGAAAGAAGGGTGTATTTGTGGGATACTCTGAAAGCTCGAAGGCTTACAGAATATACTTCCTAGGATTCAAGAAGATCGACATCAGCAGGGATGTGACATTTGATGAAGACTCAACTTACAACAAATCCAGAAAGAGACCTGCTGAAGAACCTGAAGAAGCAGAAGCACCCAGAATTCATGATACAACCATGAATGAAGAAACTCAAGAAGAAGATTGAGAATTTGAAGAACCTCAAGAACCTGTAGATCCACCTCAGGAGAAGAATTATCATAAGAGGAAACCTGCTTGGGTACGAGAAGCTATCCAAGGTCAGAAAGATATGGGGCTCCAGAAGAGAATCATAGAGAAAGAAAGAGGACCAGATCTTGCTCCGGGTATGTAGCATTATTATGTGATTTCATTGATAAAGAACCTTCTAATTATGAAGAAGCGATAGAACATAAAGAATGGAAGGATGCTATGATCGAAGAGTATCAATCGATCATGAAGAATGATGTTTGGGATGTTGTCCCAAGACCAGAAAGGAAGTTTGTTGTAACTTCTAAATGGATCTACAAGATCAAGCATGCTACAAATGGTAGCATAGAAAAATATAAAGCAATATTTGTTGCTCGTGGTTTCTCCCAGAACGAAGGAATAGATTATGAAGAAACTTTTGCAGTTGTAGCCATATACACTTCCATCAGAATAGTACTTTCTCTGGCTACAATGATGAAATGGAAGATACACCAAATGGATGTCAAGACTGCCTTCTTGAATGGTGTAGTGGAAGAGGAAGTGTATGTGGAGCAGCCACTCGGTTTTGAGACACATGACAAGGAGTCTCATGTATGTAGATTGAAGAAAGCCCTATATGGTTTGAAACAGGAACCTAGGACATGGTACAGTAGAATTGAAAGATTTCTATCCAGTTTGGGCTTTACCAAGAGTAAAGCAGGTTACAACTTTTACTACAAGGTTGAAGATGGAAATCCAGTGATACTCCTACTGTATGTAGATGATCTATTTGTAACAGGTATGGATGGGTTGATTGTTGATACGAAGAGGAAGCTTGCTGCTGAGTTTGTAATGAAGGACTTGGGTATGATGCATTATTTTCTAGGCAAGGAGGTGTGGCAGAATGCAGATGGAATTTCCCTAGGACAAGGGAAATATATGGTAGAGATCCTGAAGAGATTCAGGATGATGGACTGCAAAGCCATGACCACACCTATGGAATCGAACTTGGAGCTATTGAGTGATGCTTCATCAGAAGTAGTTGATGCTACGATGTATCGTCAAATGATTAGGTCCTTGATGTACCTGATGAACACGAGACCCGATATTTGCTTTGCTGTGAACACCTTGAGCCAATTCCTAACAGATCCAAGACATGTTCACTTTATTGCTACAAAGCATATTCTGAGGTACCTAAGGGGTACAGTTGATTATGGGCTCAAGTATGAGGTGAGTCATAAGATTAACTAATCTGTAGGACCTCAACTTTAGTGCATTAAAATTTTGTTGTAAAAGAATGCGTGCAACAGGTTAATTAATGGGACAGTATTAATAGAAATCAAATGCTCATAACAGGAATAAAAAACCACAACAATGATAGACAGATACAAGAAGAAAACACAGAACCAGAGTCACAAACAGAAGTTGATAACGGAGTTCACCCCCTCCACTGGGCTACGTCTCCAGGTCCCTCTCCAATAGGAACCAATCCAATTAATCCCTCAAAATGGTACAAAAATGGTTCTGGACTCTGCAAATTAATTTCAGCAGTATGGGCAAAAGTATGCAAGACTTCTTCTCTGGACTAATACAAATTGGCTTTCAAAAGCAAAGAAAAGCCAAATAAAACAGAGAAGACAGATGACTCTTTACAATCACAGCAACTGGTCATTAACAGTACAGTCTTCAAGACCTCCTCTCTGAAAGTTACAAAACTGGACTTCAACAGTCAAAAGAAGCCAAGTATAACTAAGAATGGTCGACTTCAAAAGGAACAGTATGTGGATCGCTTTACAGCAAACTCGCCCAGCTTCTATCACAGAGAAAAAACCGATGTCTGTGCTTCTTCACGAACTCTCCTTTATACTCATCTTTGCCATTACAATGAGCAAAACTTTCAAGAAATGCGACTGTTCACCTCCTTCTGCCAACTGCCCCCCGACTGTTCATCTCCACATCGACGTTACCATCATACGGCATCAAGATTCTGCAAAACCATTTTGAAAAGTCCCCGCACGAACGCATTGAGGAAGTTTGAGTCGGAAGTTTTTGTTATTCAGGCTTCCGCAGTGGCGGAAGAGGATCAGCAACGGCTCCGATATTTTACTCGGTCTCAATCGGCTATCGGCTGGTTTTCAAGTCGGAATCTTTGTTACTTTGGTTTCCACAGTTGCGGACGGTCAGATAGTAAAGTCTCCTGATTTGACTTTTTTCAACCCGTAAGTCTTGAGCTTCCACTGTTGCGGCTGCCGAATCGCTCCGGCTTCCGATCCTTTCTATATCCGTTGTTGCGGAAGGGGAAATGCTTCCGAATTCCGATCAAGATTATGCCCGACATTGCGGAAGAGAGAAGGCTTTTCGAGGCCCGCCGTTGCAGAAGGAAGAAGGATTTCGAGCCCCGCCGTTGCGGAAGGAAGAAGGTTTTCGAGCCCCGATGTTGCGGAAGGAAGAAGGCTTTTGAGCCTCGATGTTGCGGAAGGAAGAAGGCTTTCGAGCCCCAATCTGTGTATATTTTTTCATCCGGTTATTTCCGCAGACAGACGAATATTTTGGCCGCCCACCGTTGCAGAAGAAGATGCTCTTCCAACCTCCGATGTCGCGGAAAGAGATCTCTTCTGACTTCCGATATACGCGGCTTCTTTGTGTTTTTCGCTGTCCGATTTTCTTCCAACCGTCGTTTCTGAACCATGTACCATATTGGATCTTCAAAGAGGAATACTCCGCCAAATCAATCCTCCCCATTGGAGAGATTTTGGACCACCAAAAGCCTGAATTATTCTGCAAGTAAGTGAGGGTAAAGTTCCCTCACTTTACCAATCTCCATCCATCTTGCTTTGCTAGGATGCATTCCTTTCAGCCCCACTCGAAGGTACTCAGCATTCCCCCTTCGTGAAGTCCTTACATTTCTATCAAGAATAACATCATCCTACAACTCTCTCATATATTCAGGTGCCAAATCATCATTTGAAGGAATCTGTATGTTAATTTCCTCATCCATGATCATAGGAGGCTCATACAATTTAATATTCTCAACATTGATAACTGAATAAATTTGCATGTATGGAGGTAAATTCAAGCGAAAATCATTAGTGCCGATCTTTTCCAAGATCTCAAAAGGACCATACCTGATAGGATTAAGCTTTTTACCTTCACCTTTCATTCTTTCTTTGGTGATATGTAACCAAACTCGGTCACCAACCTAAAATTGATGATCAACTCGATGCTTGTCATGCCTGGCTTTGTACTTTGCCTGGCTCTTCTCCAACTGTTCCTGAACTTCCTGCTACACTGCTTGGATTCTCTGAATGAACTTTAAAGCTTTATCTACATCATGATGTCCATCCACTGCATCTTTTCCAAAAGAGAAGTCCATCGGTGTTTTTGGCAGATAACCAAAACAAGTTTCGAAAGGAGATCTTTTCGTGGAAGAATGAACTGCATGATTGTAAGCATGTTGTATATACTGCAACTGCTCATCCCAAAGTTTAGGATGCTTACTACGATATCCTCTGAGTAGCTGAACCACTGTTCTGTTCACTACCTCTGTTTTCCCATCGGTCTATGGATGAAAAGCTGTACTTTTCTTCAGTTTAGTGTCCATAAGCTCCCATGAAGTTGACCAGAATTTTCCCAAGAACCGGGAGTCTCGATTAGATACAATAGACATGGGTAGCCCAAAATGTACCCAAACATTTTGAAAGAATAAATGAGTTGTTTGTTCAGCAGTGATCTTCTTGTTACATGGCATTAAGATACACATTTTGCTGAACCTATCCACAACAACATATAGGTAATCATGCCCTTTTCTAGCCATAGGTAGTCATCCTACAAAGTCCATAGAAATGCTTTCCCAAGGACGAGAAGAAACTGGAAGAGGAGTGTACAAACCCAATTTCCTATTGCTAGGCTTACTTGTTGCACACATAACACAACCTCTTATATATTTAGCTACAGTTTCTTGCATTTGAGGCCAATAACAATGATTCTACAATACAGACAATGTTTTACTTACACCAAAATGTCCTCCAATCAATGAACTATGTGCCTCTCGGATCACATGCACTCTTTCTTTTTATGGAATACAGATTTTACCGAGATGATACAAGAGCTGTTCATGCACAAAATAGTTCTCTTCCTGTTTACCATGTATTAGTGATGCATATACTTTCTTAAAATGTTTATCTTCTGCATACTGTTCAATATAACTTTCATGTGTTAATGAACTGTTCTGAAGAATGTTTGAAGCATTTGTAGGTGGCCTTGATAACATGTCTGCTACTTTATTATGAATTCCCTTTTTGTACTTGATTATGAGATGAAACTGTTGTAAGAACCCCATCCATCTTAAATGCTTACATTGTTGTATTTTAGTTTGAGATTGTAAATATTGAAGTGGCTAATGATCAGTATGTATGATTGTCTCTTTTCCCATGATATAATGTTTCCACTTCTTCACACTCTGTACTAAATCATACAATTCTTTGTCATAGGTCGGATAGTTACTTACCATAGTAGAGAATGTTTCTGAATGGTAACAAACTGGCCTCCTTCCTTGCATCAAAACTGCTCCCTTGGAAAACCCGCTGGCATCGGTTTCGATCTCAAATGGCTGCTGCAAATCTGGCAATGTCAGAACTGGTGTTGTGCTAATATTTTCCTTCAAAGTGTCGAAGGCTCTCTGATGCTTTCCTTCCCACTGGAAAATTTCTTTAATGCTTGTCAACGCATGTAAAGGAGCAGCAATGGAAGAAAACCCAGAAATGAATTTCCTCCAATATTGAACCGCACCCAGAAAACTTCTGATTTCAGTAACGGTGTTAGGCCGTGGCCGGTTTACAATGATAGCAACCTTGGCTAGGTCCACTCGCAGGTGGCCTCCACCAATAATATGGCCTAGATATACTAAAGAATTTTTAGCAAATTCACATTTGGACATTTTTACATAAAGTTTTTCCTTTCTTAGTACATCTAAATTTTTTTTCACATGTACAACATGCTCTTCCCAAGTTTTGCTAAACACCAGGATATCATCTAGATATACAATTACAAAATCATCAATGAATGAACGAAAGACATCATTCATGACCCACATGAAAGTAGCAGGTGCATTACAGATCCCAAAAGGCATCACAAGCCATTCATACAAACCCTGTTTCGTTTTAAAAGCTGTTTTCCAAGCATCATGCTCAACAACATGGATTTGATGATACCCACTACGCAAATCCAATTTTGTAAAGTAAGTTGCATGCTTCAACTGATCAAGCAAATCATCAATACGAGGAAGAGGATACCTGTTTTTAATGGTGATTTTGTTAAGGGCCCTGTAGTCGATACACATCCTCCACGACCCATTGTTCTTTGGAACCAAGACTATAGGAGAGCCGCAAGGAGAAGTGCTGGGACGGATGACCCCCTTCTTAATCAGCTCCTGAACCTGCTTCTTGATTTCCTCGTTCTGCATTACAGACATTCGGTACATGGCTATATTCGAGAGTGGCACATCCTGCTGCAAATGTATCTCATGCTGAATCTCTCTCTTCAGCGGTAACCCCTTCGGATCTTGAAACAAATCATCATATTCAGAAATGATGTCAATCAGTTCAGATTTATGCTTAGGGTCACATTCTTCAAAAGATTTAGAGACTTCATCATTTTTCATCTTAACCATCATCAACACAAAATTCTTACTAGCATTTACCAACCTCTTCATTTGTCCGGCAGAGACTATTGCTAGATTGGTTTTCATCTTATGTGCTCGTACAATATATTCCATACCTTCTTTAAAAAGATGATACTTATTCTGCTCTCTATAAAAGATTGCTTTCTGGTCATACAAATATGGACTCCCAAGTACAATTCCACAAATGTCAAGTGGTGCTACATCCAATTCTACCTCATCCCTAAACTTTTCAGTAATTGCAAATTTAAATACACATTTCCTTGTAACTTGCAATCGTGTATCATTAGTAACCCAACCTAGAGGATAGGGATTTTCATGAGGCATAGTAACTAAATGCAACTTCTTAACCACTTCTTCTGATATCAGATTTACTTGTGAACCACTATCAAACAATGTATCAATATTTGTGTGATTTGCAATGACACGAACATGAAACAGTGCACTTCTATCTTTATCATTTTGTTTAGAAGTAGACGGCAGACTTGTACTTGCACTAGAACTGGATTGTGCATCAATGGGAAGTGAGATATTGTTATCCTTACCTTGGATTCTGACAGCTGTAACTTTTGTTTCATCACCTGAGTCGGATCCCAAGTCTTGAATAGCTGCTACAGTAGCTTTTGCTTTTCCTTTGTCTTTGTTTCCTCCGTACTTCTTTGGCCTTAACTCCGGATGAAGCTTCCAACACTTAGAGACGTCATGTCCCTTCTGACAATGCGAACATGTAGGCTTTTCACCCTCTTTCTTAACAGTAGCCATCTTCTTTTTCCCCTTATCTTGACCTTTCGATTTGCTGTCAAATTTAAATGACTTCTTCACAAAAGTATCATTAGCATGCTTACCCCTAGCTTCTAAATGGGTAGCTTGAACACATACATCATCCAAATTACTGGGATTAAACATTCACAAAGTATGCTTCAAATAAGAATGCATGCCACCAATGTACTTAAGAAGAGTTTCCTATGTATCTAATGAAACATTCAATGCAATAGCCCTCTTTCTGAATTCATGAGTATAATCTTGAATGCTTTGTCCTTTAGCTTGTCTAAACATTTGCCAATTCATGGTTAATTCCTACATGTGACCTAAAGGATAAAATTGCTTTCTTAATACTTCAATGAATTCATTCCAAACTGAGATAATTTTACCATTCTTTTGAATATCTTGCTGAATCTTGCTCTCCCACCAAGTAAGAACCATTCCACTCATCCTCAAAGTGGCCAATTGAATCCTGGAAGGGTCATCATTAATGCCCTACACCCTGCAATATACTTCAAGCTGCTTGATCCAATTGTCTAATTTTTCAGCATCTACATCTCCATTATAAATAGGTAATTCAAATTTTACATCCAATTTGAAATAAGGCATATTAGGACTTACATTATGAGAAGAAGAAAAAGTCTGTTTAGTATCAGGAGGATCACCATCACCTCCTACTCCTTTACCCTTTTCTTCTAGCTTCACTTCTGCATCTCTGGATGAATATCCCTCTTCTTTCTTCTTCCTTTCTACTCTCTCATCGAGTAGAATTTCCATCATGGATTTCATGCTCATTAAAGCCTCTAGAAACTCAGTTTCAGAAATAATAGGTTTTTCCCGTTCGGTATGTCCTTCTTCTTCTCCTCGTGGAGAAGACATGGTTCTTGAGAATGTTCTCCTGGAGCCAATCTCAGGATCTCCTTCAACTAATTCTCCTTCACCAACCTTTAACCTGGACCTGGTAAGCATTCACAAACTTGCACAATAGTCAACCAGCTCTGATACCAAAATATGATCCGTAGGACCTCAACTTTAGTGCATTAAAAGTTTGTTGTAAAAGAATGTGTGCAATAGGTTAATTAATGGGACAGCATTAATAGAAATCAAATGCTCAGAACAGGAATAAAAAACCACAACACTGATAGACAGATACAAGAAGAAAACACAGAACCAGATTCACAAACAGAAGTTGATAACAGAGTTCACCCCCTCCACTGGGCTACGTCTCCGGGTCCCTCTCCAATAGGAACCGATCCAATTAATCTCTCAAAATGGTACAAAAATGGTTCTGGACTCTGCAAATTAATTTCAGCAGTATGGGCAAAAGTCTGCAAGACTTCTTCTCTGGACTAATACAAATCGGCTTTCAAAAGCAAAGAAAAGCCAAATAAAACAGAGAAGACAGTCAACTCTTTACAATCACAGCAACTGGTCATTAACAGTAAAGTCTTCAAGACCTCCTCTCTGAAAGTTACAAAAATGGACTTCAACAGTCAAAAGAAGCCAAGTATAACTAAGAATGGTTGACTTCAAAAGGAACAGTACTATGTGGATCGCTTTACAGCAAACTCGCCCAGCTTCTATCACTGAGAAAAAACCGATGTCTGTGCTTCTTCACGAACTCTCCTTTATACTCATCTTTGTTGTTACAATGAGCAAAACTTTCAAGAAATGTGACTATTCACCTCCTTCTGCCAACTGCCCCCCGACTGTTCATCTCCACATCGATGTTACCATCGTACGGCATCAAGATTCTGCAAAACCGTTTTGAAAAGTCCTCGCGCGAACGCATTGAGGAAGTTTGAGTCAGAAGTTTTTGTTATCCGGGCTTCCGCAGTGGCGGAATAGGATCAGCAATGGCTCCGATATTTTACTCGGTCTCAATCAGCTATCAGCTGGTTTTCAATTTGGAAGCTTTGTTACTTTGGTTTCCACAGTTGCGGACGGTCAGACAGTAAAGTCTCCCGATTTGACTTTTTTTCAACCCGTAAGTCTTGAGCTTCCACCGTTGCGGCTGCCGAATCGCTCCGGCTTCCAATCCTTTCTATATCTGCCATTGCGGAAGGGGAAATGCTTCCGAATTTCGATCAATATTGTGCCCGACGTTGCGGAAGAGAGAAGGCTTTTCGAGCCCCGCCGTTGCGGAAGGAAGAAGGCTTTCGAGCCCCTCCGTTGCGGAAGGAAGAAGGCTTTCGAGCCCCAACGTTGCGGAAGGAAGAAGGATTTCGAGCCCCGATCTGTGTATATTTTTTCATCCGATTATTTCCGCGGACATACGAATATTTTGGCTGCCAGCCGTTGCGGAAGAAGATGCTCTTCCGACCTCCGATGTCGCGGAAAGACATCTCTTCCAACTTCTGATCTGCGTGGCTTCTTTGTGTTTTTCACCGTCCGATTTTCTTCCAACCGTCGTTTCTGAACCATGTACCATATTGGATCTTCAAAGAGGAATAATCCACCGGATCATTAACATGGAGGGTTATGTTGATTCAGATTGGGTAGGCAGTGCCATCGATAGGAAGAGAACTTCAAGGTGTTTCTTCAGCATGGGATCAGGTGTGATCTCTTGGTTTAGCAGGAAGCAATCCTGTGTGGCACTGAGTATAGCTGAAGCAGAGTATGTCATAGCTTGTTCAGCTAGTTGTGAGGCAGTATGGCTAAGGAATCTATTATCTGATTTATTTGATCTCTAGTTGGATGCTACTTGTATATATTGCGACAACCAGAGCTGTGTGAAGTTGTCGGAGAACCCCGTGTTCCATGACAAGTCGAAGCATATCGAGATCAAGTATCACTATATCAAGGATATGGTGTAGAGAGGAGCAGTGAAGCTCTAGTATGTTGCGATGGACGAACAAATAACTGATGTGTTGACAAAGCCATTAGCCAGAGTGAAGTTTGAGTACTTCAGGGAGAATCTTGGTGTTCTCCAGATCGATGTTTCTTCCAAGGGGAAGTGATGAGTCCGTGAGCCATTCTAACATGGTGAGAGGATTGGTTCCTTCCATGGTTAGATATAAGGGTTGAAAATTTTTGTCATGGTGATAGGATTGGTTCCTTCCATGTTAGATATGAGTGCTGAGCCATTCTAATATGACTGTAGGATTGGTTCCTACATGATCAGATATAAGGGTTGTTTCCATTCTTTGAATGGAGGTGCCTGGTTAGTTACCAGGAATACTCAGTCTAGGACTGAGGACCATTCTGATATGACTATGAGATGTAGTCTTACATGATCAGATGTGAGTGCATGGCCATTCTGATGTGATTGAGGGATATGTTCCCACTTGATCAAATATAAGGGTTGATGCCATTCTCTGGGAGAATGGAGGAACCTGGTCAGTTACCAGGAAAGCTCATTCTAGGACTGAGGGCCATTCTGATATGACTGTGGGATGTGTTCTCACATGATCAGATATGAGTGCTGGGCCATTCTGACGAGTCAAGGTCATATGTAAGGGCTGGGCCATTCTAACGAGTCAAGGTCAGATGTAAGGGCTAGGCCATTCTGATGAGTCAAGTTCAGATGTAAGGGATGGGCCATTCTGACGTGTCAAGGTCAGATGTAAGGGCTGTGCCATTCTGACATGGTGAGAGGATGAAGTTCCTTCCATGGTCAGATGTAAGGGCTGGGCCATTCTAACATTGTGAGGGGATTAAGTTCCTTTCATGGTCAGATGTGAGTGTTGGGAATGCCTTTCTGACGAGTCAAGGTCAAATGTAAGTGCTGGATGGGCCATTCTGACTTAGGGTTAGATATAAGCGCTGAAGAAGACTTACATGGAGGCTAGGCCTACACCCAGCATGAAAAAGGGATGGCTCTGTATAAATTCCTGTGATGAGAAGAATCATGAGATAACACCTATGATGATCCAATGATAATGATCCAGCAGTGATGATCAAGATCCAGTGATGATCTAGATCCAGTGATGATCCAAATCTAGTGATGATGATCCAATAGTGATGATCCAAATCGAGTGATGATCCAGATCTGATGATGATGCTCCAGTGATGATCCAGATCCAGATGAAGATGAATTGAAGATGATGAGAAATAGAGGATAATCCGGATGATACAGAGAAGAAGACTTGTCTTGATAAATTGTGTCGAGAGAATTCCTTCCTAGTTAAGAGGGAGTGTTGATGTAATTGTAACTTCGGAATGTATTCACTTATGTATCTTATGTATTGTACCCCGATGTTTATTCCAGGAAGTGTTTGTAATGTAATTGATTCATGTCATGCCCCGATGTTTCGATCGAGAGTTTCTATAATGTAAACAAGTCATGTCAAGTCATTGTGGGTAACCCTCCTATTGATCAAGGGTTAAAGTCCTCACAGTTTTGGGGCACTAGGGTTATTATACTCTCCTCGAGAAGTTGGCCCTAGTAGGTTATTGTCAAGTCAGGAATTAGTATAAATAGAGAGTGAGCCTCTCTATTTATCACACACTCACTCATACTCAGTTGTAGCACATAGCTGAGGAAGAAGAATACACTGGGGATAGGAAGAAAGAGGCTACTGCTGTCGGGAGATCATCTTACTATTTTGGGTTTTAATTTTGGTGTTGATTCTATCTCTGAGGAAGTTGTGGGGTTTTATCCATTTATGGTTTCCCCGAAGAAAAACACTATGTTTGATTGTTCTGCTTGTTATTCTCTCAGTTAAAAGATCCTAATATAATGCTAGCTTAATGTTAAAATTCTAACACATCCCACCAGATAGATGCATGTCCCTTCAATCTGGTAGCTACACATCTTACTTTCTTCTTGTCATCTATCTCTTCAAAATCAAAGTATTTATTCAGAGCATTAATCCAATCCATAAGTTCTTCAACATCTAAGTTACCTGAATACATAGGTATTTCTATTCTTGGTTTGCCACTGGTTTTCATCAACATCTTCAAGATTTTAACTTCATCAGGATCTTCTTCTTCTTCCTTAGAGGATTCGGATTGGGCTCCTTCATCACTATCATTTGAATTGTTTGAATGGTTCTTTATTTCTATAGATTATAACCTTTCTTCCAGTATTCTCATGTTTCTTTCCATTTCTATTTCTGCAGGTTTTCTTCCTCGACCATGTCCTACAGGAACTCCATGTATGTGTCCCCTTCTTGGTAGCATCTTTCTTCACAGACTCAACTGATCAACTGAGCTACTACATAGAATATTTGTTCTTCTTTGATACCATAACTGATGGCCTCAAAGACAAACTATATCCAATACTTCAACTTACAGGATGAATTCCTGATTGAAATATTCTTTCTAACCTTTAACTCAGGCTCTCCCCAATTTCGTCACTCCGCAACTCCTTTTCTGCAACACTACGAATTGCAGGATGTGGCTTTACAACTTTTATATTTTTAAATTGAAATTCTGCAACTAGTTGTGGCTGCAACAATCTATCCCACATGCGGGTTGCGGAACTTGACTTATCAAAAACTGAGTTCTCGCAATTTCCATGTTTCCCGATTTCCGCAATTCCGAAGTTTTTCGCATCGTCGATTTTTGTGGATTAGTTCTCTCCCATTGATATGTCTCCAGATGCAGAACATATTGTAACCTTTAATTTTCATCGTGATATTTCTTCATCATTCGAGATTCTCTGATATGTTTCTTCATAGCTTGCCAAATTGATCACTAAAAGGATCAATTTCTATGCAATTCGGAAACTAAAGGATTTATACACAGAATTATATGGAATGAACGAAAGATGCATTCATATCTCTACAGCTTTATATAAAACCAGGAATCCATCAAAATACACACGAAATGTAATCCTCTGTTCTTTATTTAACTTGATCGGAATTTCAAACACAGAGAATTCAACTTATTCACTCCTTCTGTGCACACTCTTTATTCTCTTGTCTTTCACTCCTTTTTCCTTTTCCTTCTGCCCTCTCGCTCCCTCTCTGTAGACCTATTACACTCAAATTAATTTATAACACTAAAAAAACCTATCATATCCGACTAAGTTGGACCTGAGGACCTAATAAAAGAAAACCCTATCGACAAAGATCAATCCTCGAGAAATCCACGTAGGATCAAGGAGAACAAAGGAAAAAATTCCACTTAATACAAATTTGAAACTAATTCTATGTACTTGTCATCAAACTCTATCCATATAGAACTTGATTACAAGGGAAGTTGACTCATTAGTAAATGAACTTTGAGTTGGATGCTAAGTTGATTCATTAGTCAATGAACTCCGAGTTGGATGCTCCTACATCGTGTTGCTACTAAAGCCAAAGAATCAACTGTTTGGTTATGATCTCTTGGGATAAAAGAAATATTGAAAGCTATGAAAAAATTATCAATGAGATCCCAAACTTCATTTCGATAAACTTTTAATATCTGTTGCTTAGTCTTATAAACATTCTTTACCTTCGATATGATCAATTCAGAGTTGCCAAATACATACAACTGTTGAATGTTTAGATCTTTTGCAGCTCTTAGACCAAGTATAAATGCTTCACGCTCTGCAATATTATTAGTTGTTTGAAATTCCAATTTGTACATCAAAGAAATGATTTCTCCTATGGGTGAGATAAGCACAAGGGCCTGCTCCTTCTCCCTCTTTACATGATGATCCATCGAAATACATCTGCCATATTTCATCTTGCACTTCTCTTTTAGTCTGAACAAGAGGATATTTTCCACTTGTAAAACCCCTTCACAATCATCATTTAATTGCAACATACAAGAACCAAAATCTTCATGTACTGAATAAATTAGATGATTATTTGGATGTTTATTGTCACTTACCAGATATGCCAACTGTTCTTCCCTGTAAAGTCTTCTATGTTCACCTCCAAACACTGGTATTGTGGCATAAGAGAGATCCATCTCAAGAGTTCCTCCTACCCTTTTTTCCCATTATATACATAGCAGCATGCCAAAATTAGGAGAAATATCTGCTATGACCACATCTATTAGTACACTCTTCATTGGTAGTTGTGTAAGGCTCACCACAAGATATTTAATGAATCCAATGCATTTTACTTCCTTGGAATCAAAATCATACAGATCATGATATGGCGTAGTGACAATCAACCCTAAAGCTTCCATGACTACCTTAGGTATGATATAATGTGAAGCTCTTGAATCAAGGAGACAATTATGCAACAACTACTCATGAACGGTAAGAGTAATGTAAAACAGGGGAGGATATTCATAATTTTCATCTAGCTGATCAAAAGTTTTAGATCCAACAATAATAGTAGGGTTCTCGTCTTGCATATTGATTTCATCTGAATAAATAGGACTCATTGAAGACTTGAGAACTTTAAGAGTTGATTCCCTTTATGAAATATTTTTATCAGCTCAGTTAATGGAAGAGGAATCTTAATCTTATTAAGTTCATGTTCTAGAATAAAACCAACAACATTTTTATTAACATCTTCTTCCACTTTATCTCTGCTTTCTTGTATTACCTGTTTCTGTTCTCAAGGTAGCCTTCGCTTGGAAGGGGCATTCTTTGCAATTTTCTTACCTTGTGTTTCCTGTTTTATCCCTGATCTGAGACCATATGATTTCTATGGAATCTCTTGACAAATATATGGCATGCATGTTTCTTGCTCAAAATAATCTGCTTCCTGATAATTAAGCATCTTAGCATACCGATAATCAGCCTTAGTTAAGAAATGGGAAGGAACATCATCATCAAATTGATCAATATCATGTTCATGTTATTCTAAATCCTTCATTTCTCCTTTATCTATCTCATAATATTCATCATCTATTATAAGATTATTTTGGAAAGGAGGTTGAATTCTCTGATCCTCAATATCTCTCCTTTCTCTCTAAATACCATTATTTATTTTCTCTCTATGTAAGAATCTAGGAACAAAAGTCATCTAAATTGGTTTTGATTTCTATCTCCTTCTTGCATAGGCCTATTCTGATTTTTGTTTCCCATCTCTAACCTATTGACATTGGCAGACAGATTCTTAATTAACTTATTCATTTCATCCCACTTGTTTTCTGATGATTTTCCTGTAGATGTTGATGTCATCATCTCTTTTTACCCTTTTTATCATGTACTAGAAATTCTGATTTATCTTTAAGTTTACTTGATGCTAACAAATTTGACTCAACTTCTAATGCAGCTTCCTACATGTTAAGAAAATTTACAGACCTTCTTTCTCTTAAAAGAAAAGAAAAATCAGCATCAAATGAATTATCATAGGTGATTTTTGTTGATGTCTCAAAAGGATTAATTTCAGCAGGTATCTTGCTACAAATCTTATTGAAGTGCTTTGAAAATTCTACAACTGATTTGTTTTGTTTTATTTTCAAAGCTCCAAATTCATAAGGTAGTAAAGATAATATTTTGTGTCCCCCATTTGTCTCTTAAACACCTCTTCTAAGTCTTATATCCCATCTATAGAATCTGCAGGCAGTTCTCTAAACCATTTTATGACCTCTCCATCTAGACTCTGAACAAACATCTGCATCCAAACATCCTTAGCTTCAATGTTTTGATTGCCAGCATAAATAAAAAATGCATTTCAATGTTCCTTTGCTATTACTTCACCCTGACCATTAAACCTAGGGAGATATTTTTTATAATCCCCCCAGGAAGGGCATGAAGAGGCTGAGGTAGAACCAATGGGCATACCTTGCATCCACTATTTGGTTCATATAATCAAGAGGTTGGGCAGCCATTTTTGGACAAGTTTGACCTGATGAAGAAGGAGGGGTAATGAATAAAAGATAATGAATTGAGGCCTTACTTGTGAGGGGAGTATAAAGTGAAAGTTGTGACTTTAATGAAAAACTGGATGACTGTAAAGTATGGGGTTTAACCTTTTCATATGAAAGAGGATTAGTATAAACCTGAAAACTATACACTTGAGTAGTAGGAATAAGAAAAGACAAATCCTTTTCTTCTTATTCTTTTTTAGGCTTTAGGTTTGCAAAAGGAGAAGCTAACTGATCTGGAATGTCTAAAGATGGAGGATATTGATATCTCCCAGAAGAATAAGAGCTCAAATTCTATCTAGCTTTTCTAAGAATATGTTTTAGATCTGATACTCCTGGTTGTAAAGGAGAAGTAGGATTACCCCTAGTTCCCATTTTTCTAGAAGCCATTGTGAAAAATTACTTGGCGAAAACTGAAAACTGCAGTCTGTAAAGTTTTTCTGATTTTTTCCACCCCCAAAATCAAATAAATAAAATATACCTAGGGAAGATGTAGTGTACTTCTCTTTCGTTCCCCAACAACGACGCCGGAAGATGTTGGTACTGGAGTTTGTACAAGACTACAATGTACAGCCCAGGCATCTTAGTCAAGTATGATAAAGGATTTAGGTTCAGGAGTTTCAAGTTTGCTAGTGTATAATAGCAGGGAAAAAGGATAAGGTATATAGACAAGGTTTAAATCTAAACCTATAGGCCCATAAGTATATGACAACAAGCCAATAAGGATATTTTGAAAAACATGTGTCTACAGACAGTAAATGTATGAACCAGTTTAACAATAAGTCATATAACCACTAATAGTTGATTATATAACTGATAAATATTCTTAAGGTAGAAAAACACTCTGCAAAAAGAATTACAAATATTGGTATCTGTAACAAGAAACTAGGATAGAAACACTATATTTCATAAGAGTTATTATATACAATCATATACATGAACAACATTTTCATGAATAGAAGTAAAAAATTGGCTCATCTAATATCTTTTATCCTTCATATAACTTTCATAATATACTTATAGTATTTAACAAAGTTTAGATTCAAAAAGATATCCAAAAGGAACTATCTAACTTCACTGTTATCTCCCACACCTTTTCCTACCTTAAACTCCTATATTTATACAAAAGTAACATCTCCTCGAGAATGTTTATGGATCCCCACATGTAGGACCAAAATAGCTTGAAATTGTTTCTTGGATCCAAAATTATAGGATCGAGAAAACTTAAAAATAAAAAAGGTTTAATTACATCAGCAACAAAAACTCTAACTTAAAAAGATATCCTGCCACATAGTCAGAGCAAACTCTAAATCAAATTATTTTTTTTCTTGTTCATCTAGCTATCTTATGAATCATCAAGCTTTTCCAACCTATTAAAGACTTTGAGCAACTTCTGCTAGTATGGTCAAGCCATCTAGCGCTTGAGATCTCTTTCGAAGTCGAACTAACTCCTCCTCCATAGCTCGTAATCTGTCCTATAATCTCTTATTTTGTTCAAGTAACTATGAATTTACTTGCTGATCCATTTTCCTTCTTGTTACAGATTCTTCAGAAACCTTAACCAACTCACTATAATTAGCATTTATATCCTTGAGGTCCTACCTAATCATACAATTTTCATTTTCTAATTGATCATTCAGATGGTTAAGGTGTGAATTCTGAGTTTTGTAGTGCTACAAATCTTTCTTAAGATTTGAAACCTTTGTTTCTTCTTCCCTCTGTAGATTTACATCTGAATTATATACTTCTTGGTTTACAGTCTTCTTGGTAGACATGACCCAGTTTCCTTTATCTATGCATTTTTTTACTTAAATATATGGAATAGACTTAATATTTTCTTCTATGCTTTCGAAATATTTTGAAAGAGGATTAGTATAAACCTGAAAACTATACACTTGAGTAGTAGGAATAAGAAAAGACAAATCCTTTTCTTCTTATTCTTTTTTAGGCTGTAGGTTTGCAAAAGGAGAAGCTAACTGATCTGGAATGTCTAAAGATGGAGGATATTGATATCTCCCAGAAGAATAAGAGCTCAAATTCTATCTAGCTTTTCTAAGAATATGTTTTAGATCTGATACTCCTGGTTGTAAAGGAGAAGTAGGATTACCCATAGTTCCCATTTTTCTAGAAGCCATTGTGAAAAATTACTTGGTGAAAACTGAAAACTGCAGTCTGTAAAGTTTTTCTGATTTTTTCCACCCCAAAAATCAAATAAATAAAATATACCTAGGGAAGATGTAGTGTACTTCTCTTTCGTTCCCCAACAACGACGCCGAAAGATGTTGGTACTGGAGTTTGTACAAGACTACAATGTACAACCCAGGAATCTTAGTCAGGTATGATAAAGGATTTAGGTTCAGGAGTTTCAAGTTTGCTAGTGTATAATAGCAGGGAAAAAGGATAAGGTATATAGACAAGGTTTAAATCTAAACCTATAGGCCCATAAGTATATGACAACAAGCCAATAAGGATATTTTGAAAAACATGTGTCTACAGACAATAGCAATGTATGAACCAGTTTAACAATAAGTCATATAACCACTAACAGTTGATTATATAACTGATAAATATTCTTAAGGTAGAAAAACACTCTACAAAAAGAATTACAAATATTGGTATCTGTAACAAGAAACTAGGATAGAAACACTATATTTCATAAGAGTTATTATATACAATCATATACATGAACAACATTTTC
>LPNX010964219.1:170378-230839 GCA_001517045.1 Pseudotsuga menziesii
TAAAATAGAAAAGGTTTAATTACATCAGCAACAAAAAATCTAACTTAAAAAGATATCCTGCCACATAGTCAGAGCAAACTCTAAATCAAATTATTTTTGTTCTTGTTCATCTAGCTATCTTATGAATCATCAATCTTTTCCAACCTATTAAATACTTTGAGCAACTTCTGCTAGTATGGTCAAGCCATCTAGCGCTTGAGATCTCTTTCGAAGTCGAACTAACTCCTCCTCCATAGCTCGTAATCTGTCCTATAATCTCTTATTTTGTTCAAGTAACTATGAATTTACTTGCTGGTCCATTTTCCTTCTTGTTACAGATTCTTTAGAAACCTTAACCAACTCACTATAATTAGCATTTATATCCTTGAGGTCCTACCTAATCATACAATTTTCATTTGCTAATTGATCATTCAGATGGTTAAGGTGTGAATTCTGAGTTTTGTAGTGCTGCAAATCTTTCTTAAGATTTGAAACCTTTGTTTCTTCTTCCCTCTGTAGATTTACATCTGAATTATATACTTCTTGGTTTACAGTCTTCTTGGTAGACATGACCCAGTTTCCTTTATCTATGAATTTTTTTACTTAAATATATGGAATAGACTTAATATTTTCTCCTATGCTTTCGAAAGATTTTGAAAGAGGATTAGTATAAACCTGAAAACTATACACTTGAGTAGTAGGAATAAGAAAAGACAAATCCTTTTCTTCTTATTCTTTTTTAGGCTGTAGGTTTGCAAAAGGAGAAGCTAACTGATCTGGAATGTCTAAAGATGGAGGATATTGATATCTCCCAGAAGAATAAGAGCTCAAATTCTATCTAGCTTTTCTAAGAATATGTTTTAGATCTGATACTCCTGGTTGTAAAGGAGAAGTAGGATTACCCCTAGTTCCCATTTTTCTAGAAGACATTGTGAAAAATTACTTGGTGAAAACTGAAAACTGCAGTCTGTAAAGTTTTTCTGATTTTTTCCACCCCCAAAATCAAATAAATAAAATATACCTAGGGAAGATGTAGTGTACTTCTCTTTCGTTCCCNGTCATTGTGAAAAATTACTTGGCGAAAACTGAAAACTGCAGTCTGTAAAGTTTTTCTGATTTTTTCCACCCCCAAAATCAAATAAATAAAATATACCTAGGGAAGATGTAGTGTACTTCTCTTTCGTTCCCCAACAACGACGCCGAAAGATGTTGGTACTGGAGTTTGTACAAGACTACAATGTACATCCCATGTATCTTAGCCAGGTATGATAAAGGATTTAGGTTCAGGAGTTTCAAGTTTGCTAGTGTATAATAGCAGGGAAAAAGGATAAGGTATATATACAAGGTTTAAANAGGCATCTTAGCCAGGTATGATAAAGGATTTAGGTTCAGGAGTTTCAAGTTTGCTAGTGTATAATAGCAGGGAAAAAGGATAAGGTATATATACAAGGTTTAAATCTAAACCTATAGGCCCATAAGTATATGACAACAAGCCAATAAGGATATTTTGAAAAACATGTGTCTACAGACAGTAGCAATGTATGAACCAGTTTAACAATAAGTCATATAACCACTAACAGTTGATTATATAACTGATAAATATTCTTAAGGTAGAAAATTTGAAAAACATGTGTCTACAGATAGTAGCAATGTATGAACCAGTTTAACAATAAGTCATATAACCACTAACAGTTGATTATATAACTGATAAATATTCTTAAGGTAGAAAAACACTCTGCAAAAAGAATTACAAATATTGGTATCTGTAACAAGAAACTAGGATAGAAACACTATATTTCATAAGAGTTATTATATACAATCATATACATGAACAACATTTTCATGAATAGAAGTAAAAAATTGGCTCATCTAATATCTTTTATCCTTCATATAACTTTCATAATATACTTATAGTATTTAACAAAGTTTAGATTCAAAAAGATATCCAAAAGGAACTATCTAACTTCACTGTTATCTCCCACACCTTTTCCTACCTTAAACTCCTATATTTATACAAAAGTAACATCTCCTCGAGAATGTTTATGGATCCCCACATGTAGGACCAAAATAGCTTGAAATTGTTTCTTGGATCCAAAATTATAGGATCGAGAAAACTTAAAAATAGAAAAGGTTTAATTACATCAGCAACAAAAACTCTAACTTAAAAAGATATCCTGCCACATAGTCAGAGCAAACTCTAAATCAAATTATTTGTGTTCTTGTTCATCTAGCTATCTTATGAATCATCAAGCTTTTCCAACCTATTAAAGACTTTGAGCAACTTCTGCTAGTATGGTCAAGCCATCTAGCGCTTGAGATCTCTTTCGAAGTCGAACTAACTCCTCCTCCATAGCTCGTAATCTGTCCTATAATCTCTTATTTTGTTCAAGTAACTATGAATTTACTTGCTGGTCCATTTTCCTTCTTGTTACAGATTCTTTAGAAACCTTAACCAACTCACTATAATTAGCATTTATATCCTTGAGGTCCTACCTAATCATACAATTTTCATTTGCTAATTGATCATTCAGATGGTTAAGGTGTGAATTCTGAGTTTTGTAGTGCTGCAAATATTTCTTAAGATTTGAAACCTTTGTTTCTTCTTCCCTCTGTAGATTTACATCTGAATTATATACTTCTTGGTTTACAGTCTTCTTGGTAGACATGACCCAGTTTCCTTTATCTATGAATTTTTTTACTTAAATATATGGAATAGACTTAATATTTTCTCCTATGCTTTCCAAATATTTTGAAATCATATCTTCAATTTTTTTAGATTGGGTTTCTTCTTCACTGGAGGAGGATTCTTCGATTTCAATTAACTTTTCTTTCTGAAGCTTCAGATTTAATAACTTCTTCATATTCAGATGTAGCTTATTCATGGTTCCAGTCTTAGCCCTCCATCTTGTTGTTTCAAAACCTTTAGCATGAGCATAGGTCTTTTTTATGACTTGTGTTCCTGGATGTTGTAAGCTTTCTGTCCCCATGCGTTCCTCTGCAACACTTGGAGAGCTGACAGTTTCCTCCATTTCTTCTACCCATGCATTCATTTTAGTCTGCATATCTGAATTCCCTTCAAATTTTTCATCTTCATACTTTTCCTATGATTTTGTCTCTTCTTTCTTGTTATTGCTACTCCTAAGCTTCGTTTTCACCTGTTTACCCTCTTGCAACTTTCCGCCAGTTTTAAAACCAAACCAAAACAAAAAATGGGACCAAGTCCATAAATTTTTCTCCAACTCCTTTTCAATCAATAGCTTGATCAAGCCATGATGGAAAACACTATGGGAAGTGTGATATGGATGGCTCTTAACCCTAGCCAACATTTTAGATGGGCTCTTGGACAAATAGAAAGGTAAATTTAATTTTGAAACTCCTGCAACATGAAGCAAAAAACTCATATGATATTTGTAGATGGTTGTGAATTGAACCTCACAGGTAACATACCTCTGTATGATACTCAGAACCTTCTGCCACTCTTCTCTTAAGAAATCTCTATGAATTCCTTGACTCCAATCTGAATTTTCATATCCAGGTTAGAGGAATAACTTTAAATTCACCTAAAAGGGTAACTTATTGCACCATTTTTCTCCTTTTGTGTATAATACAGTGCCCTATGCTATGGTCTGTTCAGAGACTTCGAAGCTGATACTGCTAAACTCAACCCACGTGCCTATGAATTTTCTAGCAAACTCCGTAGAGACTTCCACATTAAACCCTGTGATGTTCTCAAATAACACAACCAACCTGCATTTCTAAGAAACTCTACACATCTTGGATTTTCTACATCCCGGTGTGTATCAGTTAATTCAAACCTATGCAGTCTGCCGCTTGTTTTCTTCATGATTTCAGTGTTAATAAGAAACACATACCTCGAAACCATGCTAAAATAAAAAAACAACAGAAAATACCCAATATCGTAATACAATGAATGTAAAACAATTTGGTACAACCATGATCCATCACCATAATGACATGTATCCACCTGTCAGTTTCTTTCATGATGAAAACATGTACTTTGTACAACACTTGATCCATGCATTACCCCTTTCATTAATTCATGATTTTTAAAAGATGTTTTAGAAAGCATAATAACATCTTGGCAGCGCTCAAACTTTCAAATATTTAATACAAGCTGCGAGAACATTAAAATTTGGAAAAATGAAAAGCATCAATTCATTATATAATATATAATGAAAGCTTATAAGTATGGATGAAAAATAAAACTAGGAGCCAACTTATTAATCTCTAATCTAAGAAAATATAACACTCAATGCATATACAAATAGGGTTGTAAAGACACACTTCAAACTTTCATAGGGCTATACAAGAAAGCTAAGGTTTACAACTCCAGTACCAACAGAGTGGGTTTATAATATTCCAACAGTATGTAGCTTTGTTCCTAAATTTTGAAGACAAACTAAAACTCAAAAGTTTACAGAACCATTAATTGAGTAGAGAACATGAGATTCTACTTGTTTTATTGATAGTTTTTGGTAATCTTTAAACCATCTTTTCATGTTTCTTGGTACAATTTTTGTGATTAGCAGAAGTCATTCAAGCTTCTAGTTGATATGGTTAGTGGTAATCATAAAACCATCTCATTGTTTTGGTTAGTCAGTGGTTATCCTAAAACCATCTCATTGTTTTTCTCTTGGTTAGTGGTCATCCTGAAACCACCTCTTGATAGCCTTTGAGCTCTTTTATAGTTTTATGGTCAACTTAAAACCATTAATTTTTTGTCAACTCAAAACCAGGAAAATTAGTAGAAGTCTTACTACTTCTACTATATCTTGTGTCAGATATATTTTCAGCCATTAGTAGCTGACCTTCTTGAGGTTTACTCTTTGAATTCACTTGACACATTGTTGATTGTCAAGTAGTGGTGGTTTTTCAGGAAATAACGTTAAGATTAAGGGGTGATGTTGAAAAATATAATCTAAGTTCGTTATCTTACCCTAATGGTCATACTGTTTAAGTTTAGTTATGCATTATGTACTATATATTTACTATTGACTAATAGAGCAAATTTATGAACCTTTTCTGTTAGTTATTTTTGCATTGTTATTTGCTCCATATTTTCTTGATGATTTAACAATAGAACTTAATCATATTAAGGATCAAAGATGATTAACTCTAATATTAAGATTATTGGCATACTTTCAGTTAACCTAGGTTCAAATTTATTGTTCGTCAACAAAGCCCAAGATATCGACTCAACAAAGGAGGACTCCATCGACAACACCTATGACATAGATGAAGTCTCACCCGAGATATCTATTGGGAACTGTCAGAACCGGTTTTCTGTAGTTATGTCAGGGATTTATTCCTTACAGTAAGACCAATTCTGTCGAATGAAACCGAAATTAAAATTTGTTCTTATATATTCATTCACAATAACTATGCATTGATCTGTTGACATAAATAACAGCATTAATCATGAAGAATAAACACATATTCAAGATGAAAAACAAATATAAGTTCATTCACCATTAAGCATGTGCGACATATATAGATAAGCCCATATATGTCAATGAGGCATTCGACAAAAAACACACATTAAACTCTCACATTCAATATGTAACATGGAAACCCATCCGAAAAAGCCACAAAAGTGCTCTTCATTTGGAATGAGAAACAGGTTAGCACCTTTGGTTAGCACACTCAACTTGCATACTCTTCTTTTGATATTCTTTACAATTCCTACATATTTCTCTCATCTCATGCTCTCTGGTTTTGGCCTATGTATTTATTCTCTTCTTATTTGAATCATTGATCTACACACAGCCTGGATTAATCCTATTCCTCTCTTAGACTGGATATCCTTTATCAACCTGCACATAACTTGGGTTCATGCTTTTATAACATTTTACAAATCTTCATCCAACGTCAAGTGACTCACAACTGTCAGTTGTTAGGTTGTCTTTCTATTTCAATACATTCAGTTACATCTAAAAATAGGCACTATCAGCCCAAAAATAGAATCAATCTTTATTAGTCTAACTAAAATTTTCCAAAATTAGTCAAACTCTGCTTTTTGACTACTTTATTCTTCTTTTGTCACGGTTCTTTTCATTGCAGTTTCTCCTGTCTCAACTCCTTATGCCACAACTATTGCTTGTCTTGCGACTGGAATATTTATTTTCTCAAACATAATTTTGGCAGAATTCTGTCTAACTTTTCTTGCAACACTCATATGTGGATCGTCCCAAACCACATTATTCTGAAACTTCTATGATTGCGACCTCGCCTTGAAAATCTTGGAATATTTTCGCTACTTATCAAGTCTCATGTCCCACTTCTGCTTCTACCTTCTTCAAGTTTTCTACAAGTTCGAAACTGAGGTGTTTCGAAGTGTAAGTTCTGTCGACCCCAAAACTTGTCACACTTTTTCATATACATGTTGAATGATACTTGTAACTTTTTATGCCTCTGCTTATAACTTTGAGACCCTGTCAGTTCTCTTTTGTTGTTTTGTTCATAGTTTTGTGACCTGTTGTTGTAGTTTCTTCATGCTGACAGCGTTTTCCATTTTCTCTGCTATCAACAGCTTCTTTAATTCATTTTTCAGCTGGATAACCTTTGCCTCAGTAGTAAGCAGTTGTTCTGTCACTTTTTCTAGTTCTTCATCATCGATCAAAGCTTCCCACGACTGATAAAATCGATCAACCACGACAACACAAAGTTCCTCTTCTTCTTCTATCTTCATTGCAGCCTCAGTTTATGCTTTTCCTCTTTTTTCCAGGACCTTTGGAGGTGTATTGGGTTTTACTTGTAATTCCAACTCCATGGCCCTCTTGCGGAGGTTCTTTGCAACTTCGCCAAGCCGAAATATTTTGGCTTCTAAAAACATATCAGGTGTGATGCCTTCATCGATAAAATTGTTGCAAGCCACTGTAACAACCATGTTGAGTTGGTGCCTATCCTCCTTCCATGTATTAGATTTTTTCTATGTTTCTTGGATTGTTTTCTTCATCTTATTGAAATATTTGTGCGAATATTTTACATTATTAACCAACACATGTTCTATATTCCTCATTTCTCTGACTGTAAGTTTCTGAATGGCATGGACTTCGTACATCGACAACACAGAAAAATACATGGTTACATGGCCTAGATATTTGACCATGGTATTCATCTCTGGTGTTCCTAAGTCAATTGGTTGACCCACTGCTGGAACCCTTATTGGTGGGACTAGTGTTGATGCATCACTAGTTCGCTCTTCAGATGAGCCATCTGGGTCTTGCGACTCAAACAATTGTGGTGTGTAGTTGACCGCCACTCTGACTTCTTTTACTACATTGTTGAGTGTCTGTAGTAAATAAGTGATGCTACTTGTTATTTCTATCTGACGCTCATCTATATTTTTGTATATTTCATTGGCGACTTCTATCATTGCAGCTGTCACAAGTGTATAATCATCATTGGTAAGGCCAACAAATCTAGATGATTTGTCAACCTTCCTCTTCTTTTGACCCTTTCACGGATGTTTCTAACTGCTTTCTCTTATCCCCCACTGTTGGATCTATTGGGTTCGTACTTGAGTCATTCTGCGTATTAATGGGAGAATTATGTTGATTCTCTACTAGTGGTGGATCTTCTCCCTGTCCTCCATTCTTCTTTTTCGATGGATCATCCTATCGCAACTCTTCTTCTACATATATCTGATCATGTGCAACATGAACTCTCCATTCTTCCATCCAATCTTGAACGATGGCATCAACTTTAGCATCATATAGCTAAAACTATGTCACCAAACCTTTCTTTTACGGATCCTATAGAGGATCCAAAAAAATATGATGGGCCTCAGCTAAAAATATGTTAATGTTTCGAAACTGCTTAACGGTTGTCATGGTGATCCTGGTGTGCTTCCTAACAAAATGCCAAAGGGCCTCATCCTATAAAATTAATCTTACATTATTGTATTTTTTCCGCTCAGTTAGATCCTTGTCAAACCATAGATTTTGGTATTGAGCTCCTCAGCATAGGACGGGCACATCTACCCCTTGGTAGTTTGTTGGTTCTGTCCATGTGACAAAAGAAATCAAAATTAGTAGCCAAGAATAATGAAATGGTCTACCTTTTTCATGTACCTCTTGTGCATATGCTAATAGTTCATTTAGAAGAAAGTGCGACCAGTTGAGATGGACCCTTGTTGGACACAGCTTCACTGCAACAATTGTCCCTGCAGTGCACCAATTCGATCGCATCTTCCACGACAACTTTCTAGATAGAACCTTAGCTACGAACCAAACATCAATATCATTGATGGAGGTGATAGAAAAGTCTATTGTGTCTCTTGTCAGGTCATATTTTTGTTTCTGCTTATTTGTCAATGCAGTGTCTTGTTCTTTTCAAGGAAAAAATGGTGTTGAGTTGATGCCTACAAGGGGCAGCCCTGTGATTGTTGCTATCAACTTGAAATCCACTAAAATCTTCGGTCGAGCCATATACATCCGCCATGGAGTGATATGAGCAAATTCTTAACACATACATTCACTTCTGTTGTGTGGCCAAAATGTGGCATGTGCATCAGCGACAGTAATCCAACTTTGTCCAATCCTCTTTCCCTTTCCATTGGAAACACATGGATGGGGCCATCCTCTGTCTCTTAGACAATAGTCATGTATCTATTCATTGCCAATTCGGGAAACTTGAGCCAATCATGGTCAACAAATCCCATCTTATGAAAGTTTGGAATTATGTTCACCGTTACCCGAACTGCTTTTGGTATGGCTGGTGTTACCAATTAATATTTTGCATTTTTTCCAAGTATGAACTTAGGTGGATTGGCTGGTTTGGGTGGGACATAGTCTGGCAGCATGGATGCAGATCCTACTTCTTCATCAGTTGGTGGTGGTGGTGTTTCCTTCTTGCAGGTACCCGATTGTTTCCTTTTTTACGTGTCAGGTGGGCCTGGTCGTAAAGTAACTGGTGGAATCTCCAGTGACTGTGTGCAACTTATTTTGCAACTGTAGGTGATAGTGGAACAAATCCTCCAGTGTCTTCCATAATGGGTGTAGGTGAAGGAGTATCAACGCCTGATTCTTGAATGGTGCTCGCACTCAAAATGGAAAGGATCATACTCTACAAAAAATCGTCTCGGCTTTTTGCAGTTGCAAAAAACTAGATTAGTGTACTCAATCAGATGCAATAGAAATGAATGAAACTTCGTTGCGGAGATGATATATGTTCACCCATTCAATCAGTCATTCCTTCACATGATCGAGCAATAAATGGAAAGGTGGCAGCGATTTTCGTCACATGACAGAAAACAGAAGAACTCAAATATGTAAGTTTTTGAAGACTTAATAATAACGACTTTCTCATTGGAAATGGCCCGGAAAGGTAGCCCCAAATGGGTGAACTCCGTTTTCATTTGTTGTCTATCAATTTTATGGTTTGCATAGTGTTTATTTGCTTTTGTGGTTAATTTAATCATTTAAAAATTATCTTTTGAAAGCCTTTGTATGCAAATTTCACATACAATTTATATGATTAAAAACATTCTGAAACTTTCAAATCACTTGCTTATATTGGTTATATAGTTCAAGTAGTTTAAAGATAATGCATAGAACACTTAAAAAAAAATTAAATCATTTAACTAGGTTACATTGGGCCGAACTCTAAATCTGCTATACATGAAACGATTGGGATGCTAACGATCTCCAGCTTGTTCCTTGGGTCGTTTCTTGTAGATCCAGTGTTGTAGATTTAGTTTGGGTGCTAAGTTGTTCATTTTCTATTGCAGAGTTTAGGTTTTCTATAATTAAGTTGTGGGAACAATTAAAATCCAGAAGTCACTTTCTTGGTGGCTTTAGCCCTCGATCCTTTTGTTCCCAAGTTCTCTGCAACTGATAACTTTTCAACCTGAGAGAATTTACAATGAACATAATGTAACAATCAATTTGCTATGCAACATACAAATTGAACTGATACATTCAATTCAAGTATTCATTCGTTTATAGATAAATGCTCATTATTCAATTCTGGTCCAAATCCGTTGCAAATATTCTATTGAATGAAACAAATATCCGATTGAATGAATGTTCCAAAGAGATCATCCAATCCCCGTATACAGTGCTTATTGAGAATGAAAATCAATGAAAGAAGGAGAACAGCTTCTTATCTCCTTCAACAAATCCAATCGAAAAAAAATTGATTCATTGAGGATGAATGTAGAGCAGATCGTTCAAAAATTTATTCAGGATGACTGCAAATCAAAGCAGACATTACAAGATTAGTTAAATTTGGTGCAATCTAGTCTGATCTCGCCCTGTGTTCCCGTCTTAACACCCACGCGACCCAAATGCCTCATGGCGTTTACGAAGGCCGTATTAAACGCCTGTGAATTCTGTGCATATGTGTTAACTGTGCTCTGTGAGCGCCTGTCTGTGTATAGAACGTCATCAGAGGTGAAAAGTCCCTTCCCGGACTGTAAATTTTTGTAGTAAACGTTATCGAAATTATTCGGAGTTATGGGATCCATATTGATGGCAATCGACGGATCCACGTTCCTCGGGCACATTTGTTGGAGTTGGGTGGCGTATGAAGAATTCAGAGTTGGGTCCACGGAACTCGTAGAACTGAAACTGTAGATTCTGTTTGCGAATCTGCTGCAATGAGAAAATCCCAGCGTGTGAGCTCCTGTTAAAACACCAAAAAACACAAAAGTTAGTGATAGTATAGATGTGACAGGATTTTAATGCCATTGTGCAAGAAAACAATAAGGTTTAAATTATTGATTTTCTAAGAAATCTTGTCTTGAACTTTGAGGTATATTGCATCATTGTTCAGTGAAAAACAAGCAACTATAGACAAAGATTTGCGACTCTCTATTTGTGATTAGTTACATCAGATGTATAAAAGACACGACTATAAGAGTTACAAGGAAAATAAGAATATAAGAATTGCAGTGAATTACCGGATAGAGTGATCATCTCAGTCTGACTCAAACCCTTCTTCCTAAATAGAGAGTTCAGTTGGTTGAGATTGAATGTAGGTTCTGGCAGGTTCCCGGCGACTCTTGAGGCCAGTGATATCCTTCCATCTCGTCGCCCTAATTCCACATTGAATTGTGGGCCGCCGGCCTTCAAAATAACATAAAAACAAATGAGTAACCAAGACAGATGTATATAGTAAAATTACAGTTCAAACTTGCAATATAAAGGAAAATTTGCTCGAAATAAATGCTTAGGTCAATGGCTCAGTAAGTGGGCACCAGTGGTTTGGAAGGTCAAACAGATTGTTTTAACTTTCTATGTCACCAAGTCAGATCTAAGGTCAAAGTTTCGAGTTTTAACTCTCTGTTTAACCTAAAATGCTAATTACATATTTAGCTAAGCCTTCCATCAATTGCTAATTATATATTTGGTTCAGATTTTCCATCAAAATCCAGTTCATCTGTCTGGATAAATTACTTATGCTTTCCAGTCATCCAATTAACGATCTACTAAAAGCCCATTAAATCCTCTATGATTGCCAACTTAGAGGTATGGTAATGCAAAACACTTACAAGTGCTACAACATCTCTGGCAGCCATGGTTAGGATATCAGCGCAAGACACCGTGTTGGGGCACAAATTTTCTACAGCTTGCTTGGCCTTGATTACAGTATCGAATCCATCACCAGCTAGTGACAAGTTGTCTGTAAAATCTTTCTCGGCTGTGTTGTTTGGAGTAGACTGGATAATGATAGAGGCATCACATCCCTGTGCAAACCCAAATGCAAAATCAGACAATGGGTAAGAAAGCTGAAAAACACGTTCAGTACTTTGCAGATGAATATATATCCTTTACCTCAACGAAGCAGTCATGGAAGAAAAGCCTTAGTGTTCCAGGGACTGTCACAAACGTCTGCCCAAACTTTTGAGAAACAACATTTTTTACAACGGATTCAACATTTGGACAGGTTGCTGCATAAAAATTCTCGCGAAGCTGAGCTGATCCTTTGTTTACACACAGTCCCAACAATACCCAAACGACAAATCCAGCCAACTCCGATGGCTTCCTACAAATTTTCTTTGAAACCATGATTTACAGATATAATATTCCAGATAAACTCTGATCTGAAATCTCAAAAGTCAAGAACGTCTGTGTTGCCATGAAAACTGCACACATATATATATAACAATGAATGAACGATTTGGTTGGCATTGGTGGCAAGAATACGACTCAATCAAACAGCTACAAGTCAAATTTGCATTGGATGACAGCCATGAATGACGTTTCCACTTTGGTTTTTGGCATCCCTCTGAACTAGTCTCAATTTAGCATTCATGGATATGAGATCGTTAAATAGAAACAATTTGTAAACACGTTGAAACAGGCTGGTTCGTTGAATCATTCAAATCTTGGAATTGTGATCATGTGGGCGTCTCAACAGGTTGGACTATTTCTGTGGAAAATCAACATCACGTGGGATCGGATTAATTATGTTCGTACACACTTGCAGCTTCAAGGAAGATTCAGATATCGGTTGCAACTTGCGTGTATAACTAAAAGTGTTAGAATTCCTCGAACGAAATGTTCAGAGAAGACATTCCCTTCACAGTCAAAAGTTTGGAGAAGAGGATTCGAATGTTTTGTCTCCTCGAATTTATGAAAAAAAACCAAATTTACATTATTTTTGTTATCTTTATGGAATTGACAAGTACTTTGACCCCACTAGCTAGCCCTTCCAAGTTCCGAGAAATGGCGCCCTTTCCCGATATTTTGGGAATGACAAGGAAGTTTCGACTTTGACCCAATTTTGATTTCGAACAATTTATATCAATGTAAATTGGAAATTATTTTAGCATGTAGAGAATTTTTTTGGTTGAGATCTAGAGAAAAAATATATTAAGATATAATAAAAAAATTTACAAGACTAAGAGAGTTATCATATATGATAGCTCACTATGGCTTAGATCTAATACATTAAATTGGTGATCTTTGACAACGTGCTTATGCATGGGATAACACAACAAGCTTGCTTGTATAAATTGTCCATGCATGGGAATTCAAAAAAACGTGTTAATATGGTCTATGCATGAATACATATCAAAATTATAAAGCCTCAAGTAAGAGCAGCATAGTGGATTTGAACCATAAACAAAAACGACTAACTTTTGTTATAGACAAAGTTTTATGTAAGTTAACAGCGACAAGATTATTTAAAGAAACAAAAAACATAGAATTACTTGGGGTTGCAGATTGTATTTGCATCTTTGAGCTTCTCCTCCAGAATTGAGCACCTGTAATCTTCAGAGCTTGAAGGGTTGTAAAGAGCTTCATTTCCATGCATACCCTTTGTTTTCCTAAAGGAGGAGATATCCATGGAGCTCTAGCGCTCCACATGCTTCCTTTTGTGACCACTTATGGATGCTATATCAGTTTTGTCATGAACCAACAAAGGATCCATTCTTAACCGAGTGCCATGGTGCTCTAGTGGTTTGGAGACATGAGAAGGACCTAACGAAGAGAACTAAAGAGTCAAAGCAGGGGAGGGGGATGGAGGAGGATTATTTTCCTAGGAAATTTCTTATGAGTGCATGAAGACCTGGGCAATCCTTTTCTTACCAGTAATGTCTGCATCGAACCTAGGATCTCTAGCCAACCAATTACTGCACCACCATTTCCTCCTCCCAATCATCCAACATATTTCTCAAATGCTCGGGGATAGAACTAACATAACCACTGTCGGTGGAGCCTTTGCACCCCGACTTCCAGAACTTCCTCAACCTCTTCTTCCATGACGAAGGGTGGAAAGAATTCATTTGGACATGATTGCTGCTAAAAACTTGAACACAAAACCTCTTCCTTTTGGGTGTAGGAGCCAAAGAGGAACAATACTAGCCCAAAGTGAGTGAGCGTCAAAGAAAAGAAGAAGATGCGAGCTAAGGAGTTTGTGTAATCCCGGAGGAAGGCCTTCACCAAAACGCTTAGAGGAAACACTGCAAGAATTCCAACTTCGAACCACCGAAATCTAGAAAATTTGATCAGAAAAAAGCATTTGTTTAGCTTCCCAAGGGGCCATAAAATCATTTGGAAGAGGCATAATTACCATAGTACCACAGCCTGCTCTACTTAAAGTTCGAAAGGTCGGCTTCATTAATGGCCTAATCTTTGTTTGCTGGAGCATATTAATGTGCATGGTAAGCAAGCTAAGAGTCATCCATGTGGTTGATGGTGTAGAGCTTCGTATTCACCTCCCTACGTGTCAAATGATATTGTAAAGTACCCGCATCTAGGGGAATGGGTGGAATTTTAATTCTATTGTAATTATTTATTGGATCATTCTTAAAATTGTGATCAGGATAGGTTATTTTGTCATAATACTTTATTTCTCCATATAAAGTGTATTTTTCCGAAAAAATTCACATCTATTTAAAATATTTTACATTTTCATAAATATATTACATTATTTTTAATTAATTAATATCTTTTTAAGATGACAAAATTTAATAAATTTAGTTGTCAAATTGGTTGTGAGGATAGCCATATCACTAGATATTCTCCATAAATTTGAGTTACTCATAAATTAGAGAAAAACCACTTCCCCTAAAATTATAACACATTGGTCATTTGTTAAACTCCTTCCTTGAGCCCAAGGAAGATGAGCTCTTAACAAAAAAAAATAGTAGTTTTAGGTCTTATTGAAGGATCATCTAACCAATTTACATGTGAATACATTATTTTTAAATCAATTCAAATTTTTCCATCTTTGGAAACTCTTACTCAAGTTAGCTTATATGGGTGTAAAGTTTGGGGAATTGTAGAGAAGGATATTGGAAATCCAAAAGTGTTTTATAACATGTAATTTCCAAATCAAAAAAAGGAAACACTATCCTGCTCATAAAAGGTGTCTCTTCCGCATTGAGATCATGGCTACGACTATGTACTTAATTTACAACAAGAAGATAAACAACATGGGATACAAAAGGCTTCCTAAGATTGCTTTATACTCTATTTAGAAAACACTTAGATCATTAGGGAGTCGAGGAAAAAGTTACTCTACATAATAGTGATCATATTGAATGTAACATACCTAGCAGCCTCTTTTCACCATTGTGACCATGGGGTACTCAAATTCATATCTAGATCTATAACATGGATGTCCAATTTCATTTATCTTTCTCCATTCATTTAATTACACAATGGAATAACAAATATATAGTGGCCCAAAACATCATACACATTCACGATATCTTTGCTTACAATTCAAACAAGAAACAAACATACAATTCCATGCAATTTCATTCATGAGTACAAGCATAAACAATAATTTAATAGCATGAAAACACATAATTAAATGTAGCAATATCAGAAAGTTATATACTTATATTTTAATTCAATTGTTCTCCAACTAACTATAGAAGAAGGACGTTCCTCCCGGCTATAGGCACTATCAAGCCAAGTCTTACTTTGAAAATCCACCCCCGAGTTGGGGCTATCAATCCACAAGGGCTAAGTATTTTTTCACAACTTCTAAACAATCCAATATCTCATGCAACCTATTGGTGGATAAAACCCATCCAAAGCTACTCGAATCCTCAATTCTCCTTCCCCATCAACTTGCTAAATGCTGGTAACAAGCTACCTTCTCTGAGTTAACAGTTCATTGAGCAACCTTTAGTCCCCTTCTAGCGTTCCAGAACATGTTGGATAGGAATTATCTGAATTGGAAACTCCATGGATAAGTTGCATGGCATATTTCCTTCTCACCAGTCTATTGGGTTGATGTCATGCAAAATTCACATTCAGTAATGGATTCACACTCCTTTGTCACAACATCATGCTCAACTCTCTAAGGTAATCGCAATGTTCATGGTGAAGGAAATTTCAAAAGGTAGAATTATAGAAAGAATGAGCCCCTCTCAAGATCTAATTTTTACTTTTATAATCATACATCATATTTCCATGTGGCCCATCCACATGGCACCATTCTTAATCCCTTTTTGCATAATTAAATAATTCCTTTAATTAAATAAAGTAGGATCCTAATCATGGCTTAAGAAAATATGGTTAAGCGGATAAGGTTAAGGACATAAGTTAATCCCCCCCCACCTTGGTCATTTAAATAATCCCACTATCACTTCCCCTCTCCTAGATTCATAGCCCCCCGTCTCTTTTCGTCCTTCTTCTACTGCAGCCATTAAGATATTTTTATATTAATACAGAAAATATACATATTTACATAGTCTTGGTTATCCTAACCATTTCTTTATGGATTCTATCATTTTACATCAGTGTTTACAAAATTTATATCACGAGGTTAAAACTTGGGTATTACATTCCCCTCCCCCTTAATGTATGCATTGTCCTCAGTACATCACCAACATTATGTACATTTACAAAACTTTTATCAAAATTTCAAAATAGTTGCAGGTATTTCTCCCACATCACATCCTCAATTTCCCATGTTGCTTCTTTGGGACTGTAATGGGTCCATTGGACCTTTACCTATCCATTGGCCATGTTCCTCAATAATGTAACTCTCTTTTCTAGGATGCACAATGGTTGTACCATAATATTTCCTTCCAGTTCTACCTGGATCATATCCCAAACAATTATGTGGTTAGGATCATGACATATTTATTTTATAAAGACACATGAAATACATTATCAATATTCATACAAGCAAGAAATGCTAATGCATAAGCTACATGCCCTATTCTATCCAAAATTTCAAATGACCCACAAAATTGGGTTGCAAGCTTTGGACAAATTCCCAATTTCATGGAACTCATATTTGGCCTGACTTTCAAATACACAAGGTTCCCCACTTTAAATTCTTTCAATTCTCTTCATGTGTCTACATAACCCTTTTTTCTATCCTATGCCACTTTCAAAATATGCCCGATTTTTACCATTTGCTCTTCCATCTCTCTGAGTAGTTTTGGCCCAATTGTTAACCTAACAACTCAATTGTCCTAACTGACTAGATTATTGCACTTTCTACCATATAATGCTTCAAATGGACTCATATGCAAAGAATCATGATATCCATTATTATATGCAAACTCTACCATATATAGGTAGTCTTCCCATTTTGATGGTTGATGCATCACATGCATCCTTAACATATCCTCAATAACCTGGTTGACTCTCTTAGTATGCTCCATCTGTTTGTGGATGATATGTTATGCTTAGATTCAAAATTGTTCCAAATCCCTTGAATAATCCCTTCCAAAAGTTTGAAGTAAACTTTGGATCTTTATCTGAAACTATTGCCTTAGGTATCCCATGTAACCTGACAATCTCTTTCATATAAATATCTGCTATATTAGATGCCTTATGAATTGACTTGACTAGTATAAAGTGAGAATATTTGGTTAACGTATCCACCACTACCATGATGGAATCATGTTTCTTTCTTGTTATTGGAAACTTAGTGATGAATTCAATGGTCACCACATCCCATTTCCACTCAGTTATTGGAAATGGTTGAAGCAATCCTATTGGATGTCTATGATCAAACTTTACTCTTTGACATTCAATGCACCTTGCTATATAATCATTAACATATTTTGTCATTCCTGGACAAAAGTATCGATTTCTTACTATTGCAATTTTCTTTTGGTATACAGGATTCCCTACATATGGTACATTATGCATCTCATTCGTTACCAATTTCCTTAATTCTCTTGAATTAGGAACATAAAATCTACTTTTGTATGTAATAATTCCATCACCTTCCATCTTGTAATATTCATATTTCTGTTTTACATCTTCCTTTTGTAATTCTTGTTTTACCTAAAGTTACTATTCATCTAATGTGACAATTTCAAGAATTCTATTTTTTAAATCTGATTTACATATACTAATGGTTAAAGCATACATAGCATGAATTCTTGTACTTAGTGCATCAACAAATTTGTTTTCCTTGCCTTTAATATGTTTTATATCAAAATCAAACTCACATAAAAATTGCATCCTTCTTGATTGTCTTGCATTCAAATCTTGCTACTCAAATAAATATTTCAGCCCACTATGACATGTTCTTAACTCAAATTTTCTACCCATGAGATAATGCCTCCACATATTTAATGCACGCACAATAGAAACACGTTCCAAATCATGTGTGACTTACTTTTTATCATTCTCTTTAATATTTATTTATTCATAACAAATCACATGTCCATTTTTCATAAGAACTCCACCAATTCCTTGGAAAAGCATCTGTACATACAACAAAATATTCATTTGGATTAGCAATTTTGAGAACTGGTGTACTAGTGAGCAATATCTTTAATTGCTGAAAACTTTCTTCACACCATGGTACTCACAGAAACTTGAATCCTTTCCTCTTAAATGATGTAATTGGATATGCCACTTTTAAGAAGTCTTTAATAAATCTCCCATAATATCCAGCTAACCCCAAGAATGACCTTACTTCTGATACATTATTAGGTGAAGGCCATACCGTAATAGCTTCTATCTCCTCAAGATCCACAACTATTCCTTCTTCATAGATAATGTGTCCCAAGTAATGTATTTTCATATGATAGAAAGAACATTTACTCAACTTGACATAAAGATGATTTTCTCTTAACACTTGTAGTACCAATCTCAAGCATTCCCCATGCTCTTCTTCTCACTTTGAATAAGTAAGAATTTCATGCAATAATACAATGACAAAATTATCTAAATACTTCATGAATATATCATTCATCAAGAACATAAATGTAGTTGGTGCATTTTTTAACCCAAATGACACCATCACAAAATCATAGTGAACATATCTAATCCTGAGAGTTGTATTGCTATTGTCTTCATCTTTTATTCTCACTTGATGGTAACCAGATCTCAAATCTATTCTTGAGAAAATCCTTGCTCCTCTGAGTTGATCAAACAAGTCATCAATTCTATGAAGTGGATATTTATTCCTCACAATGACCTTGTTCAACTGTTTGAATTCAATACATAACCTCAGAGTGCCATCCTTTTTCTTTACAAAGAGTATTGACGCTCCCCAAGGAGACACACTTGGGAATATATACCCTTTCTTCAAGAAATTTTCCAACTGCATCTGTAACTCTTTTAACTCGAGTGTACTCATTCTGTATGTAATTTTGGATACTGGGGAAGCTTCAGACATTAAATAAATAAAGAAATCAATATCTCTTTTTGGTGGCAATCCTGATATTTCTTCAAATACATCTGCAAAATCTTGCAGTATCAGAAAATATTCTAAACTTGGGATTTTACACTTTTATGGTTCTTGCATATGAGCTGCAGACAACTGACATCCTTTTCTAAAGCACTTCTTTAATTGCAAAGATGGAATTTCTCTTATGGAGATAGGCCTTGTAATTTCTTTCACTATATTTTTCTACCCTTCTTCATCAAGACAAGTAAATGACTTGTTATGACAATCAAACATCACATGGTGTGCATCTAACCAATCCATCTGAATCTAAATGCAACGAATTATTTTACCAATTGGGTGGAATCAATCCCATTAAAGGTTGCTAACATTAACTCGGTCACATCATTCTTGGAGAGTAATATCCTTACCAGGTTTGGAGTACCTGACTCTTTGGTTTTTGACAACGCTTCTTATTTTAACTCTATTGATCTTACTCAATATGCTCTTGAGAAAGGGATAAAGGTAAAATACTTTGCTAATTATTACCCACAAGGTAAAGGCCTAGCAGAATCCTCTAATAAGAACTTCATAAATATTCTTAAGAAGAATATAGCTGATAGCCACAGGGATTGGCATACTAAACTCTTCAATCATTTATGGACAGACAGGATAACTCCTAAGGTTGCCATTGGTAATTCTCCTTACTGTTTGGTCTACGGAAAAGAAGTTGTCTTACCACCAAACCTTCTGCTTCCATCATTACACATTTCTCAGTCCTGTTCACAAGATCCTGATTGTTCCCCTTTACAAGATAGAATCGATACCCTTCTTAAATTAGAAGAAGAAAGGGAAAGGTCTAGAAACAAGTTGCACCATCATCAACAATTGGTCAAAAGGTGGTTTGATGATAAGTTGTCCACAAATCTTGAGTTTGAGATTAGGGATCTTGTACTAAAGTGGGACAAGACCCACAAGGACAAATGAGACTACACAAAGTTTCAATGTTTGTGGTCAGGGCCATTCATTATTACAGAAAAGCTTGGCCATGGTACTGTTTGCTTGCAAGTGTTGGAAGGTGTTACTAACACCTTTCCGATAAATGTCCAACTCCTCAAGAAATATTTTTATTGAGGTAAGTTTTACTTACTTGTACATACTTTGTGGTTTTGATTGGTGTGAATTGTTTTCATTGGCTTTGGTTTTTTTGTTTTTCTTTATTTTACAAGACTTGATATAACCACAGCAGCTAATTCCTATTGGTAAAGCAGTTTATCCTAAAAAACGTTTACCAAGGATTGTGACCTTAATATGTCAGGAACTTTTACTTTTGTTTGGACTAATATCCTTATGGGAAAGCAATCTGATATCTATTGTAGGAATTGTCTGTACTGAAATCCACATTTCTAATGATCATTATCTTTACCATCCTCATAATAATACGGAAGTTGTTGAGGACACTTTGGCATTCCTGCCTGATATTATGGTGATTGTAGTAGTACATCTATAATAGTTTCTCTAACCTTCTGGTTTCTTCTGATCTCACCCTTGTTACCTGGGACCAAAATAAACAAATACCTCAATGATTGTAAGCTGCAAGATAGGAGGTCTTATCACAAGCCGACCTATCATGTTCATAATTTGTGAGTGACATTACCATCAGATGGTTCCCAAGCCAGGGTAATGGCTTGCAGTTTTTCATCCTATTTAATTCTTCTTAATTACACAAGATTCATCTCTTTGTGCTCAATGACAGGAGGTATTATCACAAGTCGGTCTGACCATGTTTATGGATGATACTTGGACTGAAATTACTGATAGGTGGTTACCAGGTCATGGTAATTTCTTTTGGCGAATACCCCAAAATACAAGGAGTCTTTTGATGGAGCTAGCCTATTCATTTTCCAGGAAAAATATGTGTATGGAATTGTTCCCTAATAGGATAGTGTTCTTGACACAGTTGTGTTGATCTTGTTTGTATATAGTTATCTAAAAAAAAAAGGGAGAATAAAATCATATTGCCTAGGTGATTTTGGTTTGGAGGTCATGACATAAACCCAAGGTTTCTTATGCAAAAGCTTATCTTTAACTACCTATCATTGATATTTCTTCACAGGGATTTTTTAGCACTCTTTACATTTTTCCAATTTGTTGCGTATTATTATCAATGATCATGGATATGTGTGATATCAATTAAGTATTTTTCTCTACTAGATCTAGTTGTTTCTCATTTAAGTTTACTATTGAACTCGATATATTTATACTGATGTGTTTTCTTTGAAATTCCATGTAGAGGTAGCCAGAGATAACTACTTCTCCCCAACAAGTCACCATTTTTTTCTTCCTACAACAGATCCCCATTTTGAATCATCAAAATAGGGACCCTCTTTGACTAGTTTTACTAGCCATTCATCATTCAGGAGACTATCAAGTTGTAAGTTCTTTGTTGCTTTGTTTGGACTGAATAAATTTCTGTAGTAAACCTTGTTTTTCTGGATATTTTGGGCTTTCTGGACATTTTTATCTATTTTCAAACTTTTTGTTCAAAGTTTTTGATAAGCCACTTCCAAAAGCGGAAAGCGGAAATCCCTTTTTTGGAGGTATGTTGAAGTCAGTTTTCCGATTTCCGAGTTCCAATATTTCGAAAACCAGAAACCTTATCTTTTCTAATAAAGAACATTCTATGTTCCTATTTTTGATTCTCGATTTCCGATATCCAGGTATCAGGAACTGGAGAACTCCAGTTTTGTTAAAATTATTTGGTGTTTTCCCAATTTCCGATTTCCAACATTTCGGATCTCAGGTATCGGAAACATCATTTCTAATCTGCCATTTATCCACTTTGTTGATTTCCAATTTCTGATTTCTAGGTGTAGGAAACTGAAAACTCCACATCCTTCTTGACTGAATGTTCGTTTCCTAATTCCTGATTCATGATTTTCGGAAGTTAAAAATTGGAAACCATGAAAATTGAACCTTGTCAAATATTGTATCCTATTCTGCCGCATTGATCTCAGTCATCCATGCATACGAAATATATGGTCTAGATGCTTTTGGCCATTTGGTTTTTTTTTTTTTAAAGTTCGAAGTTACGAGTGTTTTTTACCATTTTTCCTGTGCTTTTTTTTCACTGTACATTTCTTCTTTGTCGCAGCGCACGAACTTGTGGTATTTTGAGCGTTTTCACTAGTAATTTTTCACCGCATGACCGTTTTTTTTGTTAAAAATTGGAATCATGTCATTATCAAACATGGTCGCCAAAATCTAATCAGGGAAGGCATACACCACATCTAGGAACACCATATCAAAAATGGATATTCAAGAGCATAAGAACAAAGATCCCAATGCCGTTGTTTACACTGACACTAGTGGGTGCCTGTCTGATACCCTATATCTGGATTGGCCCATAATTTACTCTATCTTTGACAATGATGAATTTTCCTATGTTTCTCATGACCAACCTGCTTATCTCTAGATTCATAATTATTAGCTCCATTGCATTGCTGCCAGACCTCCATTCATGCCTTACATAGACCTTGTCAAGTGGGCATTGGACCATGTCGACCCTAAGGGACACATGTTTCATGACACAGATAATACCCTGATTACTTCATTCCATCCTGATATATTTGCTAGGGCTTATGCTTTGGGACCTCCCAAACAACTTCCCTCATAAAAAAAATTCAATGAAACCCTATCCAAATTCAATTACGAAGAAGTAGTCAAATCCTGGCTGGAAGACCCAACATTAGTTATTCCTGCTTCACTCCCAGTATATCCAATTTCCTGGCTCAGATAACCTCTCTCGTTATTGGAAGCCATGTTTTGCAGGTTGTATGGGTTACCAAACTGCTCCTCGTCTAGAGCACAGTGGGTTCCTATGGCACACCACATTTTTCTTACAGGTGATTCTTTCAATTGGGCACAAATTGTGTCTTGCAATTTGCGAGATGAAACTGAGAAGTATCAGAAAACCCCGACAAACTGAAAGTTGGCTTTCTATATGTCTGGTTTCGTGATGGATGCATTTTGTGTGTCTTATTCTTTCCCAGCTTTAAATTGGTATTAGGACGATAAAGCGCCGCATGTACATATATCTTTCTTTAATATATGGGAAGATAACTTCATCCCTAGGGTTTATGAGTTGTGTGACCTATTTCTAGGGTCAATGTATTTTAAAATTTTCAAAGTTGATGCTCCTGTGTTCTATGAAGGTGTTAGGGAACTAATTTCAATCTATGGAGACTGTTACATAGGAGAATATTTCTCTTATATAAGGATTTGGGGCAGCAATACAGTCCACCTGCTTCCCACGATAGTTCCTGACCACATGGTGCTGCAAGAATTTGCTTACCAGACTGTCATCGATGGGGTTTTTCCCAAGTTGACGAAGCATAAGAAAAGGTCTTGGAATAAATTTACTATATCTATCGACTCTCATGTGTTATAGGACCCCACCCATGCATCCCTACTGGGAAAGGAAAATTATATTATGAATTTGGGAGAGGCATCCAGAAGAATGCATGACCCAATGGCTTATTTGGCTAATCTCTTTGCTCATGATCATGTTAGATTTCATTATGTGCATGAAAATGAACCTGGTGATTCCATGTTCTGAGCAGCTACATATTTTTAGGAAGCAATGAATAAGATCACTGATATGGATACCAAGTCCCATCTATACAAGTACCAGAAGGATCTCAAGATAAGAATTCTCCGTGAAAGAGAAGATAAACTTGAGATAAAGCAAAATCTTCAAAAAGAGAAACCAAAAAAGGAAGCAAGAGAAGCTGCAGCAAGGTCTGTTGCTTCCCTTGCTGCTTAACCCAAGGATAAAGGTAAAGGTGTCCTTGAAGGCCCATCTAGTCCTCCTTTTGCTTCAATGGAAGATGCATTACAGAAAGGGGCATATTTAAAGAGGAATCTTGAAAAAATCAGTTCCCAACTGCAGACCCATACAGAGGTGGCTGAAACCCAAGCTAAGAAACAAAAGATTCAAGTAAGCTTAGAACATACACAATTACAGGAAGGGCCCACAAAAGAAAAACCAATTCCTTTTCTCCCTCTTGTTAAGCAAGAGCAAGCCCCTGTGCAAGATCTTTCTACACACATTACAGGAAATTTCAATTTAAAATGGGCCTTTCAAAAATAATACAAATTCCATGTCATCATGTATTAGCCAATCAAAATGATTTAAAATTAAAAAAGGGAACACCTCTTAAACAATTTTTTAATATAAATTTGGGGATGGGTATCATAAAAAAAGCTACTTTTTTGTTCGAATTTTCGACATATATCCCTGTGTTTTTACTCAAATTTCGATTGGGGGAGCTCGTTGGATGAGGAAATAAATTCTGCATCAACCGAGTACCCACTCGGCATACTTTTGACGGGACCCTCTACCCCAAAAATAAGAAATACCTGAAAAAATGTCATGATGACATCATCATCACATTTTTCAGGTATTTCTTGTTTTGGGGGTAGTGGGGCCCGTCAAAAGTATGCCGAGTGGGTACTTGTTGAATGTGGAATTTAATTATTCATCCAAAGATCTCTCCTAATCAAAATTTGAGTAAAAACACAGGGGGATATGTCGAAAATAAGAACAAAAAAGTAGTTTTTTATTTTCTTCCTCCAAAATTAATAAATATTATTTTATTAATTTTCCTTAGGAGGCCCATTTTGAGTTGAAATTTCCTCTAATGATAGGTAACCCCTTTATCTTTAGCTCAAGTTGAAATTCATGATGTGCATAGTGATCTCGAAGTGGAAGAAGCCCTTCTACTTTCCCATAAGCTGTTTTGAATACCCTTTTTTCATCCATTCCCAATATCCAAGGTTTTCCCAATATGTTAGATTCGTCATCTTCCCAGCAATCCTTTTCTGAGATAAATCTCTCACCAATTATGGGAGCTACTACTAGCATTCCCACAATTTCAGTTGAATCTCCTATTCATACTTCTCCTCTTTCAATTTCACCACCTCACGCTATCACAACGTCCCTAATTTCCCAACCTCCTAAGGTGAACACTTCTTCTTCCTCCATAACTCTTCCTCACAAAGAAGTTTTTCCTACATATTATTCTTTCACATCCCTTAATTTTACCTCTATTTCTACTCCCATGAATATCCCTCCCCTCAGCATAGAAATCCCCTTAAATCAAACCCAAACCGATCCCTTGGTTACCATCCAGCACCAAAAAACTTCATCATGATCAGAAATGATGGCATATTTTTTAGAAGATGTTGTGGTATCAATGGGAAAATACTATTGGAGAAAAAAGGACAAAGCTGTGGTAAAAAGGGGAGCCAGGAGATCCAGGGACAGTTTAGCTAAACAGGTGCCTCCCCTTAATTAGGCTATTTGGAAGTCAGATACAAATAATATCCAACAAGGGGCAAGGGATACAAGAGCCGCCATGGGATTTTTTGCAGGTGAAAATTTTAACTCAGTATCACAATTGAGTTTGGACCTTGAGGATAAAGAAAAGGAAATGTAGAAATCCAAACTGGACTTGGCAGCAGCAGAGCAGAGGCATGAACAATAATTTAGGTAGTTGAAACAAGAGCATGAAGACAAGGTTCAATAGTGGAAAAAGAAAGCAGAAAAACTTAAGCTACAGCGTGGGAATGAATATGTTCTAAATCACTAGCAAGTAGAACAAATTTTTCTTATCAACCAGCAACTGAAAGATTCCCACCTAGCCTCAAAAGCCTGCTCCTTTCTAGGTCTGACACCAGAAGAATTCAAATAGGTGCTCTGTAGGGTGCATCCAGAATTCCTACAGGCCATGGTATATCTATATACTTATTTTAATGAGATGCAAGAGTTGTATGAAGAGTTTGATAAGCATTCTGAAACCCTCAAAAACCATCATGATCATATGAGGACAACATCTACGGATTTTGAACCAGTAACAAGTTGGCAGAAGCATATCAAGGAAAAAACTCATGGCTTTCCGATCTTGGACAGGTTGCAGGCTAAAACAACTGAGGTTACTATTGAGACGTGGGAAGGTATCTGTGACTCATTGGAGGCTCTAATCAAGGAAGGACAGAAAACTTGTGAGACAAGGCGGTTAGATGCTGAGTATTTGCTAACCTATTTGGACCTTCCCATTTTGGAGCCTATTATTTAGGCACCTTCATCGAAGCTTCAATTGGAATAGGTGGAACAATTTTTTGATGTTGACAAGGAACTGATCCAACAAATAAATCTCGTCATAGTCCAAGAAATCAATGTTGGTTGTGGAGCCTGATCTTCCATATCTAGAGATATTCTTGAGTCGTGTTTGTAACACAAGTGTACTGTACACTCATTCCCCCTGCCTTGGGGTTTGGGGGCAGAGCCCCCACTACTACATTTCGACCAAAAATCCGACGGCCGTATTGTCGGATTTTCAACACTTCCCTGTCACATCTACGACACTATGAATTTTTTTAAGCGTCGATGGATTTTTGTCGGTTATCCGACATCTTTCCAATCCATCGGTTAAGCGATAGGTCAGTTTACCGTCGGTTAAATGTAAATCGTCGGTTAAGTGACGCTTAGCCAAAGAATACTGTCACGTAAGTGACGGTATTGAATTTTTTTTTTTTTTAAATCACCTACAACCATCGCTTAACCGACGGCTATAAGTGTTTTTTAAAATAAAATACAAATATTATCATAAGCTTATAGTGGAAGAAGTTATTACTCTGTCAATTCCTCACCGATTATATTTAGTTTAAATTCCTGAGTAAACAATAGAATACTTGTAGCAGTGAACTCTGACAGCAGAAACATGGGTTCTGAAGCTGAGCAAAGATGATAGAACCATAGCATTGCTTCATCACCCATCTTTGTACTAACCGTTGGAGACAAACGATTGAATACATATTGGAGTGTTGTGTTGCATAGGCTAATGGACGAGGTTTCCAGAGTGGCATTTCCTTTTATTAACAGTTTGCCGAAGTGGTATAAATTTATAATTAACAAAATGAATCGTAAATTACTAAATGGTGCCCCATTAAATCTAAGCTACACTAGAATTCTGATCAATTTCAGTGAAGGAATAAAAAGAAATAGTACTTATTTGCAATTCTACTCAATTTTACTATAATGTCAATTTACATATGTTGGGCATGGTTAGCTTCAAGTTAGGAAAACCAACAAAAGGAGGATAGCCAAAGGGGTTATCATCAAAATAACAAGGAGGTCGGTGCATTAGGTTCTCAGTTGGGGGTTCATTTGCCAATGCAAGAGCTCCAAGAGTGTCCATGATAAGGTTGACCTAGATAAGCTGCAAAAATGTAAGGTGGGGCCCAAGCCATGAGAATAAAAGAAACAGTCTAGATAGGAGATCAACCACAGTTCTATTGAATCTGAGACTAACATGAACAACAGTTAAAGGAACATCTCCAGATGAAACAGCAAAAACAAAATTAATTACAAGTGCTGCAACATTTACAGTAAGTTGAAACTGAATGAATTTTCGAATGTTTGCATAAACTGAACGACCCCAATGAACTACCTGAAAACCATGGGGAAAAAACTGTAAGGTATCCATAACTTCTGAAAAATCCACATAGCTTTCAAGGACTAAAACAAATATCCATGTCTGTGACAAACCTTCAGAACAGAGGCAAAATCATCATCTAGAATAATGATATCTGAGCTTTCCTTGGCAACTTCTATTCCTTGGATACCCATGGAGAGACCTATGTCTGCCTAGATGCCAGATAATATACAAAATAAGTTTGATAAATAAAACTTTATAGAGATGAAAATATTCTTGTAAAGGCATGACTGGATTACATAATCAGAATTTACAGCATTATAAACCAAGAAAACCTACCTCTTTAAGTGCAGGTGCATCATTTGTTCCATCTCCAGTGACTGCCACAACATGACCTTTTCCTTCAGTGCTCGCACCAATTGAAATTTGTCTGTAGGTGAGGATCTTCCCATTACCTGCAGGCAAACAAGATGGTGTTCCTCCCATTAGAAATTTCTTTTACAAGAAGCTGTTGTAGGCATACCTTTTTCCCTTGTCTGTGTCTGTTGGGGGGAAGGATTGGTACACACATACTCACTGTTGGGGCGCGCACCTCAATGGTCCTTAAGATGGGTAAATCCGTGGGTTTTGACTCAAAATAGACTTAGGGGTGTCAGGGGGTTGAGTCAAAGTCCTCTATTGTAATAAACCCACAGCTTAAGACCGGGGTTTAGGGTTTTGGGTGCCCATGGTTTGAATCCATGTTTTTGTAAATAGTGCGATATAAATAGGCACTTGGGTAAATAAGAAAGGTTAGGCTTTTTTATGTAAAGAAAGACAAGCGAAGCTAAGGCTGATTGTGTAAGGAAAGGTTAAGTCCCAGCTATGTGCGTGGATGACCTCTGCAGCTGTGTGCGCAGAGGGTTTTTGTAAGAAGATTAAGGAAAGATCTGCAGCTGTGTGTGCAGAGGCCTGCTGCTGTGTGCGCGGCTTGAAAGGACTGAAGGGATCTGCAGCTGTGTGCACAGATCAAACTGTGGTTTTGTAGCAAGTTGAATAAAACACAGTTTTGTGGACGTAGCCCCTACACTGGGGGTGAACCACGTTATATCTGGTGTTGTGGTTTCTTGTGTTGTTTCTCTTTCTGTTGTCTTTATGCATTAATAACTGTATACATTTGATAAATTAGATCACTGCTAATAACAAGCTTCGCTGTGAATTCCCTGTAGTGGGTTAAGCAAGTCACGGTTGTTTATCTATCTGTGAAGTTGTATATGAGTGAATGATAAAGCTGTGTAATTATTGATTAATAAGTTTATTAAAGGCTAAGGTACAGTAATATCCCTCTCTGCTTGCAGAAACCTGATTCTGCGGCACCCCATAGCTGTTTCGGGTGAGACTGCAACCTGCGTGCAGGTTGTTGCTGAAAGGGCCAACACTGTGGGTCTTTTGTTGGTGCGACATAAAAGGATTAAACCCGGGTCTACCCTATTGCCCAACAAATTGGTTCCGTTGCCGGTTGAACTCAGTATCTGCTCAAGAGGGGTTTACGTCATACCTCGAGGGCTATGTTCTGGAGGCCCTCTATGACGAAAATCGGTGATTGGTTTGCTGAGACTTATCTGAAATTCGCGCAACACGAGAACACAAATCCGCGTTGTAGCGCACGTGACTTTTTACAAAGGTATGTTTTTTGTGATGCTTATGAAATTTTCTTTGGTAGTATCCACATAGAGTTGCACCAGTGGTTGTCTAGGTTAACAGAGAGAAGGATGAACTTCCAAGCTCGACGGGTTCCCACGTGGACCCCCGCAAGGGTCAATCTTGTGCAACATGTGAACAACGAGGTATCCCGTGCTGTTGATTTCTGGACGACGCGAACTTTGGAAGCCTTCGTGACAGAGTTTGCCATTGACACAAGTACCTCCTTCAGCGAAGCTGAACGACAGTTCTTCAAAGGTCCCCATGGTAATTTTTTGAACTCATTAAGCTTGAGGATTAAAATACTATTGGCTGAAAAGGGTATATTGTTGTTTGAATCAGACTGCTAGCTTAGTAGTATTAACATATGTTTGCAAGTGATACTACCTTCGACGAGCAAAGTGGTTTGCTGCGAAGTGGAAAAAGGTACAAAAGAGATTTTGACTCCTATTCCTTAGGTCAGGCTACCGCGTCTTCCCCTGTAAATCCTGAAGAGTCAGACTCTGAAGAAAACCCTTCGGTTGGAAACCCTCCGGTCACCCCGCAGCGAAGCCCTATTACCCCTGAAAGTCCATCACAGTCTGACAGTCAACCAAGTCCGAGTATTCCGGCCACAGGTCAATCTGCCCCCGTCAACCCCCCCCCCATCGACATCTGGTCCACCTCCCAACCCTCCTAGAACCCCCATGGCCCACCTAGTTGATGACATTAAGCTCCCCATCTTCAAAGGCACGGGATCAGAGGACCCAGAACAGTTCTGGTTTTTATGTGAAGCAGTATGGAATGCGAAGAAAATTACAGACCTGGATGTGAGAGCCGCGCAGCTCATTACTTCTTTCCGGGACCGGGCTTTGAACTGGTTCATGAAATTCTCCAGTACTCAGAGCCCTACGTTAGATGAGATTAAGGCAGCCATAACCAAATAATTTAAGAAGCCTAAATTGGAATCGCAGAGCATCACTGAACTCAAATAGATTCAATAGCGGCGCGGCGAATCAGTGTGGGACTTTGACCAGAGATTCAAAGTTCTACTGGACCAAGTCAGCTTTACTATTAGTCCTGCGTAGCACAAGGAATGGTTTATTGCAGCATTATTACCACATATCAGAACTCCCCTCATGCAACAGAAGGTTGCTGACCAGCAAGAGGCTCTAGAAATCGCAATGAAGCTAGAGACTGCCCCCGTCGGCGATGATTCTGGTATTGCTCAAATCCAAGCGCAGCTAGTAGCGATGGCCCTGGAACTTCGCGAGATGAAGAAGGGGAAATCTGATCGTGAAGAGGTTTGGTGTACGCAATGTCGGACCGAAGGTCACGACAAGGAACGGTGCCCTCTAGTAAGAAAGTACCTGCATACAGGTGCGCCGAACCCATTTCCCCCACAAGTCCTATATTGTGAGCTCTGCCGAATGACAGGTCAGCACCGGCCCGAGAACTATTACCTGCTGCAAAGGTATGGACAAGGACCTAAGAACCCCTACTATAATTTCTGCAAGTCTGTAGGTCATAATGAGGATGAGTGCCACACCTATGATGCCTACTGGGTGCACAATGACGGCCCAAGTAATGATAGCTACGGTTACCAGGGGGGTGCCTCCGGTAGAGGTTCTTCTGGAGGCCGGGGTGGTATGGCCGGAAGAGGCCGAGGCCAGTTGGTGTGTTACAATTGTAACCAAGCTGGGCATTTGGCTCGCGACTGTCGGAACCCCACTACGACATGTCGGTACTTCCACGCGGTAGATCATGTGATTGAGCAGTGCCCGCAGCTCATAGCTAAGATTCAGGCACGACAGAGTACCCCCTACGCAGAACATCCAGATGATTTCAATTGAGCCCAGACCTGCCACAACCATCAATGTTGTCACACGGAGTGGAGCTACGACACACCCACAGAATACAGAAAAATAGCCTTCCAACGCTTGGGTTCATAAGGCTCCTGCGAAAATCCCAGCATTTGATATCACAAGAGAAAGAGAAACATTTATGGAAGTCAAGAAAGATTTTGCTGGCCCTAGCACATCCGTTGCACCTATGCAACCACAACAACTCTCTTCACGGCCCCAGGAAGCCCCGCTGGATAACGTAAGTACCCTCTCCTCCTTCTTACAGAGTTGCCTCAAACTTTTAAGAGATCAGGATGCTCTGACTGAGTTACAGAAAGTCATTGCTTCCTGCGGACCTCAGCAAAGTTCTGGTCAGGACAAAACTATTCATAGAGTCACCAGAACCGGCAGGGAAATGAGATTGAATGCTCAGATAGGAGCATACGATATGACTGATGTTATCTTGGACTTAAGGTCCGACATAAATGTGTTAACTAAACAAACCTGGGAACAAATGGGAAAACCCACCCTCGCCTGGTCCCCTATCCAGCTGAGACTAGCCAACCAGCAAAGGATCGTGCCTCTAGGAATATTCCTGAGTGTCCAAATAGATATTGTCGGGGTCAGTACTATCGTGGACTTCAAAGTAATTGAGATCGTTGATGACAGCAATCCCTACCCAGCCTTGTTAGGAATTGAATGGGAAATGGAAAATGCTGCAGTTATTAACCTAAAGAAGAGACAGATGATCTTCGAAGGGAGAGACTTGAGAGTCATCCTACCCCTGGATCCCTCACAAGGGGAACGGTATACAGAACCACTCCGACAAGAGGATTAGGATGATGTGGAGCCCATCTACACTGTCACCGCGCAGGAAGAAGGTTATGAGGATCCTCCTGCCACAGGTTGGGAATTTGGTAGCTCCTGTAAGACGGACTCTGAAGATGACTTCGAAAGCTGGCCGAACCACTTACATGAGCCCCATGGGTGCAGCCGTGCTTGGACTACCAATTCCCTCAGATGGATCAATTCACAACCAAACACTTTACCTATTTTTGATGGCTTGACCAATCCTAAACCATTCATTGCATAGGTCTCAGGCTTGATACATGAGTCGCAGACACTGGAAGCTCTGGACTCCACATTTCAAGCCACAGCAGCTAGGTGGTGGAGGGCCCATAAGGAACAAATCCTTAGCTGGGAAGCTTGTCAGAAGCTCCTATACCTGCGATTTAAGGGCCCGACGGAGGATCTGCGAAGCAAGTTTGACGGAAATTCTAATCCTCGGGAACATTTGGCAAAGTGCTACGAGGCATGGAAGTATGTCCCTCATAATGAATGGGTACATAGATTTGTGCACATGCTAGAACCAATAGCAAAAAATTGGTACGTGGAGGCTGAGCTCCGCCAAGATACTGTAAGTTGGGACTGTCTTGTTCATAGTTTTATACATACTTTCTCTACTAATGATGTCTGTCCAGCACTAGATGCAGCTATCAGGATAATCCATACTAAGGTATTTGATGACCAAGTAGTACTAGAACATTGACCTAATTGGCCCACACAAGAAGCCCACGCAGTTGAATGTTATAACTTCGCAATTCACGAAGATGACGACCTGCGCAACATCGCTATCCCTAAGTCAGAAGGATGTTGCGACGTACATGGACCAGCAGTCGAAGCCCCGAAAGTAACTCAGCCCCTGAAGACACGCACAGTTAACATTGGATCCGAAACATAGCCTAATCTTGCTACAATCGGCGACTATTGGGATGAGGAAATGGTCAGCAAGGTAACCCAACTTCTCCATGAGTACCAAGATCTCTTTCCAACAAAGTTTTCCAAAATGAAGGGTATCTTGGGTGATATTAGCGTAATGAAGATTCCTTTGAAACCCGATGCCAAACCTGTGAAACAGTGTCCTTATAGATTGAATCCGAAGTATAAAGAGAAGGTTAGGGTGGAGCTGGATAAGATGCTCGCCACAGGAATAATTGAGCCTGTTGAGGAATCTGAGTGGGTCAGTCCTATGGTGGTCCAGGAGAAGAAGACTAAGGGTGAAATCCGAATCTGTGTAGACCTATGAAAACTCAATGATGCCTGCCTGCATGATCCTTTTCCCACCCCCTTTACAGACGAAGTGCTCGACAATGTCGGGGGTCAAGAAGTGTACTCTTTTACCGATGGTTTTTTTGGCTACCATCAGATCCGAATTGCCCCAGAGGACCGACATAAGACAACATTTGCTGCCGAAATGGGATCTTTCCAGTATACTGTCATGCCCTTTGGGTTAAAGAATGCACCTACTATATTTTCTAGAGTAGTCATCTCCGCATTTAAGGAATACATACATAAATTCCTAGAAGTTTACTTTGATGATTGGACCATTTTTGGGCTAGTAAAATACCATATAACCAGTTTGAGACTTATGTTGAAGAGGTGTAGACAGCACCAGATTTCCCTGAATCTAAAAAAGTGTATATTTTGTGCACCTTTTGGAATTCTGCTTGGTCACGTTGTATGTAAGCAGGGATTGATGATGGATCCTGCGAAGATCGCTATCATTGTGAACTTGCCACCCCCGAAGTCTGTCAAACAACTTCGCACGACGCTGGGTCACATCGGCTACTACAGGAAATTCATCCAAGGCTATGCTCAGATTACTGCTCCGTTGGAGAGGCAGCTGAAGAAATATATCAAGTTTGAGTGGACACCGGAGTGTCAAGCAAGCTTAGATATTTTAAAGGAAAAAATGGTCACCACCCCTATTCTAGTATTTCCTGACTGGAACAAAGAGTTCCATGTGCATGTCAATGCATCCTCCATTGCTCTAGGTACTGTGCTAGCTCAGTCAGGAGTAGGTAATATCGATCACACTATCTCTTTTGCAAGCAGAAAATTGTCCACAGCAGAGAAAAATTATACTACGACAGAACGTGAAGGTCTCGCTATGGTATATGCACTACAAAAGTTTCGACATTATCTGCTAGGATCTCATTTTAAGATGTTTACTGACCATTCTGCTTTGAAGTATCTAGTTAACAAGCCTCTGCTAGGTGGAAGAATATGTCGGTGGTTGATCCTATTCCAAGAATATGATTTTGAGATCATCGTTAAGCCTGGAAGACTTAACCTAGGACCTGACCACTTGTCGAGGCTCGACTCAGGCGAAGAACCTACCAATTTGGACGAAGGTCTTCCTGATGCCCAGCTATTTTCTATCCAGATGGTTGATGAATATTTTCAGGATATTGTTCAATACTTGTCTACAGGTTTTCCACCCCCCGAGATGACCACACAGCAGAAGAAGCAGTTGGTGGTTCGAGCAGCGGACTTCACCTTAATAGCGGGACAACTGTATAAAATGGGACCAGATGAAATACTGCGCAGATGCGTCTTGGAGCATGAACGGCCACTAATTTTGGCTGAAGCACACTCTAGCGCAGTAGGAGGTCATTATGCAGGGAAAGCCACCGCATAGAAGATTTTGACAGCCGGCCTATGGTGGCCCATAGTTCATAAGGATGCAAGAGAATATTGCCACAGCTGTGACGTATGTCAGAGGACAGGAAAACCATCTAGGCGGGATGAAATGCCCCTAGTTCCGCAGGTAACCTTACAAGCTTTTGACAAATGGGCTATTGACTTTGTCGGCCCTATCAACCCCCCCGCGAAGAAGTCCGGAGCGTGATATATTATTACAGCTACTGACTACCTTACCCGTTGGGATGAAGCCCAACCAGTTAAGAATTGTAGCGCTACTACAGCTGCGCAATTCATCTTTGATAACATCTTATCCAGGTTTGGGTGTCCTCGCGTCCTTATGAGTGATCAAGGATCACATTTCTTAAATAAAACTATTGTAGTGCTGACTGAAGAATTTCAAGTATACCATCAGAAAAGTACAGCCTATCATCCACAAGCAAATGGGACTGTCGAAGCTTTTAATAAGATCCTTGAGCATGCTTTGACAAAGATTTGTAATGCTAACAGAAATGATTGGGAGTGCTATGGGATTACAGAACTACTTGCAAAAAGTTGACAGGCCATACACCTTTTCGACTGGTTTATGGACAAGAAGCCATCATGCCCATGGAATACATTGTTCCCAACCTCAGAATATCTTCTTTCACCGAGATGGATGACCCAACCACAATGACAGAGAGACTGAAACAGATATTAGAACTCGAAGAAGATAGATTTATTGTAGGTTTCCAGCAACAGGTGTAGAAAGCTCGAGAAAAAGCGTGGCATGACAAACACATCAAAAAGAAAAAATTCCAGCAGGGTGATCTTGTGCTCCTCTATGACAGCAAATTCATGAAGTTCCCAGGAAAGTTCAAGACACATTGGAGGGGACCATATATAGTACAGCAAGTTACTGATGGGGGCGCAGTCCAGCTAGCTAAGTTAAATGGAGAACTTTTCCCTTCTATGATAAATGGGAGTCGTCTCAAAGAGTATAGGGACAGGCCAGGTACTCAGAATCAGAGGTAGCACCAAGAAAGAAAAGTCTACGTACCCAGAACAGCTGAAATTGAGTACTGGACCATAAGAGAAGCTGCTCATAAAACTAGGGAATGTCGCAGTATGAAGGATGAAGTATGGAAAGTTGAAGGTTGGTCAGGGGTCGCAGGGTCATACTGTGTCAAAGTGGAGGGTGGTCGTTGTGTCGTAGGTTCCAACTGTGTCGCAGCATAGAATGTGATGGATGGGACAAAACGAAATTGGCGGCAGCGGCACGTGAGCTACTCTCAATACCTGTAATTATGCAATTTTGGGAAAATATGAGGCTGGGTGTGACGAGATTCTTGGCATTCAAGCAGATTTGGTGTCATTAATACACTATGCTGACTGATTTCGTAATGGAATTCTATAAGTAAGCTACATTGGCTTGTGAAATTTTCCTCGAAGCACTTCTTGGAGTTTGCTCGACTGGAGCCATGTCAAACAATTGTGACGTCCAGGAGCTAGTACGAGAGTTCAGAGAGAGAGGTCTGCAGAACCTTTTGAGTAATCCGCCAGTACAGTCGTATTCAACTTAGGTACACAGGCAGGCAGAAGTTCACTCTAAATCAGGTGAAGGCAGGCACAAATTTTCTCTAACGTGGAGCAACGAAGGCCATAAGACCTCGCCAAACGACTCTGGGGAGCCCCGCCCTGAAATATTCCGGCATAGCAGAACCGTGGCAGCTGTGTGTCTTATGCAGTGTGACACGCAATTCCAGGGGACCCCAAGCTGTGGATGGTTAAGTGTCGCCAACCCGAGCAAAGGCTGGGGTGTAGATGGATCCACAAGGCCTTGCTTAGCATAAATATCAAAAAGGAAAGAAGCAGGCAGCTGACAACCAACAGGAAGGACTCCAGAAACCAGCGCACAGTGTCTTCGCCAAGCAAATTTTACCACCAGCCGAAGCAGATAAGTGCCCCGGGATGGGACACTGGTGAGTCTTAGGGGCCTCTTGGGGCACGCACCTCAACGGTCCTTAAGATGGGTAACTCCGTGGGTTTTGACTCAAAATAGTCTTAGGGGTGTCGGGGGGTTGAGTCAAAGTCCTCTATTGTAATAAACCCGCGGCTTAAGACCAAGGTTTAGGGTTTTGGGTGCCCATGGTTTGAATCCATGTTTTTGTAAATAGTGCGATATAAATAGGCACTTGGGTAAATAAGAAAGGTTAGGCTTTTTGATGTAAAGAAAGACAGGCGAAGCTAAGGCTGATTGTGTAAGGAAAGGTTAAGTCCCAGCTGTGTGCGTGGACAACCTCTGCAGCTGTGTGCGCAGAGGATTTTTGTAAGAAGATTAAGGAAAGATCTGCAGCTATGTGCACAGAGGCCTGCTGCTGTGTGCGCGACTTGAAAGGACTGAAGGGATCTGCAGCTGTGTGCGCAGATCAAACTGTGGTTTTGTTGCAAGTTGAATAAAACACAGTTTTGTGGATGTAGCCCCTACACTGGGGGTGAACCATGTTATATTTGGTGTTGTGGTTTCTTGTGTTGTTTCTCTTTCTGTTGTCTTTATGCATTAATAACTGTATACATTTGGTAAATTAGATCACTGCTAATAACAAGCTTCGCTGTGAATTCCCTGTAGTGGGTTAAGCAAGTCACGGTTGTTTATCTATCTGCGAAGTTGTATATGAGTGAATGATAAAGCTGTGTAATTATTGATTACTAAGTTTATTAAAGGCTAAGGTACAGTAATATCCCTCTCTGCTTACAGAAAACTGATTCTGCGGCACCCCATAGCTGTTTCGGGTGAGACTGCAACCTGCACGCAGGTTGTTGCCAAAAGGGCCAACATTGTGGGTCTTTTGTTGGTGCGACATAAAAGTATTAAACCCGGGTCTTCCCTATTGCCCAACACTCACACAAATATTTTCCACAATATTCAGTCTCTCTTCTTTAGTGTAGTTACGAAAAACCTTTCCTTCAATGATAGTTGGTGTTTATATAGACTGTCCTTCCCAGAGTATGCCACATTCAAATGCTATTTCTTTTGCTTTGTGAATGTTATCACCAGTCACCATGCGAATCTATAAAAATGATTAATAAGAAGAGAACAAAATTAAAGTGGAACAAGTCAAATAACCAATCCAAAAACATTTTAAGCAAGCATCCTTCTTGAAACTCATAGGTAACAGGCAGTTGAAAAGATAAAGTGATATAATAACTTATCCTTGCATTTCATGCCACAAAATCTACATGATCTTCTTTAAACCATCTTCTACACATTTATGGGGAATATCATGACCCCATATATCTGATGATATTATTGAATAAGACTAACTTTTTACGGCAGCATAGATGGTGATTTTATCATTGATTATTTGCTTGGCGAATACAAATTTAGTACCATGTACAATACACTTTTCATGCAATAACGATTCCAAGAACAATACTCATTCAGGAACACATGATAGTATCTTCACCCATTACCTTCACACCAGCCGTTTGACACTTACTCACAACTTCTCTTACATTAGGTCTGCATGGATCCTGAATAGTTAAATATCTACTGTCAAGCTAGACATAAACAAAGGTGAAAACAATAACAAGGGAAAAGTCATGGGTAAGGAGATATGTTTAGTAGTAGCAAGAAGTTACTGACGAAAAGATAACATGGACTATCTTTAACATTCAAAAAGCATTTTTAGCAACAAGTTTATACTATACATATGACAGCTTATTATTGTAAATTTGATATAAACACATAGTTGCAACATATTTCCTTGAAAAATCAACTTGGGCAGGTGATAAACTCATGGCCAAACATAAGTTTCTATGGAAAAACTAGCCACTGCTACATTGTCATGTGATTACAGTTCAGGAATTGTAAAAAACTCATAAGCACGTGCAGAAGAAACACAACTTTTCTGCATTGAGGGGATAGTTCTAAGTCATATTCTTATAGATGTACTATGAATCCTAGAAATCCGTTTTCCGAAGTATCCTATCATAAAAGCCCTATACTGTAATTCAAAAGTATAAAATATTAAGCAATACCCTAAGTCGATAGTCATGTATTTTCACTGTTCATCATTTTAATGGGGACAATAACGCTATTAGTATTAATACATACAGAAATGTGGTATAAAATAAATAGGCTCCAAGTAATTTATGGATCAATGACCATGACCTCAAAAAAAATTACCTTTATCCCAACTATTGCCAAGAGAGTAAGATTCTCTTCTGGAATTTTCCATGATTGGCGTTGTTCTTCATCAGCAGGCACGCTATTAAGATCATCTATCCTGTAAGCAAAAGCAATGCAGCTGCAGCCATGCCTTCAATGGTTTTCTTAAACTCGTCTTCCTGCAATAAAAGATCCAAGCTGCCATAAAATCATGTAGACTAGGAAATTGATCAAAATTAAACAAGCATAATGGTATTAGATTTTTCACTATAGAAAATTCACATTTAAGAGATAAAAATTACTTTATCAGGAATCATTTCCTTCACAGAACCAACACTGTCAATCCATGTATTGCAGAGATCTAGTATTATCTCTGCAACTCCTTTCCAATGAATATCTACTTCAGTATCAAACTGCAATTATGCACTCAAATTTAATAAAAGCATAAAACTTCAATGACAAATAGTCAAAGACAACTGATAACTACTTGAATACAGAAAAATGACATTATATTGCACATAGAACAAGATCTGTAAATGCATAAATACACCTGTTACCTTCTTCAGAGCAACACCTCCACGTTTCTTTTCTGAGTTGAATGTAAAAACACGTAAGATGGAGGATTTGGATCTTTCATTATCAAAATTCATTCCAAGCTAAGAGAACACCAAAATGATCACAATTGAATTGTTAGCTGATATGTAACTGAACTGAGCAAGTAATGATCAACACTTTTGACAGAGAGAAGACATAAAAGCGCATCATACCTTCAATGCCCAAGAAAGAATAGCCTTCTCTATTGGGGATCCTGTCACTTCTGTTTCTATACCTCCCTAAAATAGATACAAAAATCTCAGTAAGAAATAGCATATATAAGGGTCGTTAAGACATTAAACGAAGGATTCCACGTATGATATTCCTTAACCAATACTACCACACAAATAATGATAATCCAATTCTTGTGTGTGTGCAGTGTGCAATGTGCACGCATGCTTTGAAAAACCAACAAAATGATCTAACATAATATTACTCACCGAGCTGAACACACAACTTGTGTCAGAATAGGGTGAAATGGGGAGAATATAATGTTTTTAATTAACTTTTTCAAACACAAAATATAAGCAACATTCTCTAATATAAGCTCTAAAATTCATGAGACTTTACTGCATAATGAATTCCTCACTTCAGCTCCCATTTACTAGCAATGCTATTTAGGTTTTTAGTCACAAGAAAACTAAAAAGCTAGGCCCCTGGAGTTCATGCCTTCATTACTTTTGAAATGATCTCTTAAGTATTTTATGCTTGGTTCATGTCATGCTCAGTTATTTTGTAACTAGAATCCCCTTCAAAACTTTATCAGAGCCTCAGTTTGGGACCACATGCTCAGCTTTATGGAAAGAGACTGAAAGATAGGGCCACTAATTTCAGGCAACAAGCTAAAGTGGTAGAGAATAGAAACACCAAAGGTGTGGAGATTTGGAGGCATCTGGTTGAGAACTGGCAACAAAACCTCCAAGTATTAAATCCAGGCCCTAGGCTCAGATCACACCTTGGAAAGGTTGTGACCATGAAATCAGAGCTATGATGTGCCCATCAACAAGCAGAGATTAAAAAGGAGTTTGGTCTTCATTAAAAACACATGTTTCAATCCCAAATAATATTCAACGTAGGATAACCATGTAGACTTGCATCAACATGGTCCTCTGTTTATTAACAGAGACTCAAAACATGTGCAACCAACCTATCTCATTGGAAGTGGTGTCCATTAGGATCCAGAACTAATCACTAATTAGAGGCCAATCAACCTCCTTAATGTCTTTCATAAGATTCTAGACAAAGCCCTAGCACAGCAGGTCAAATCTACATAGCCCTAAATTAGTAATCCTAGAAAATCTGCATTTATCATATCCAATCATATCCAATCTTAATCATGTTTGCTTCCACTTTTCTTTATGAAGGTATTTATCTTTACTTGGCCAAATCAAAGTAGTTTTATATTTGTCTCTTTGTTAAAACATTTCATTTTCATTGGCAGGAGCCTGTATTACAACTTCTTGAAACCATAGTTGTAGATGGAAGGGCTAGAGAGTTGGCATTATCAGCTTTAAGGCCAGTACATAATTTGGAGGAGTGTTTCGCTGTGAATTATTCTGATATTGGATCAGAGGAATTAAAGAGGAACATAGAATGTACTTCACAAGGTAATGACCTGTCTTGCATCGAACATGAATTTTTATCTGTGTGCATTTTCTATTTGGACAGTCTTTTCTATCAGATTTGTGGTTATAATCTGTTTTCTGTTAAGCTGCTTTCATTGTGCCAAGCTTGCTGAGACAACCTTTGTATCCTTTGTTTTATGCAATCATGGAAAAGACCATCTTTGGATAAAGGGAGGAAAGTCAATGGAGAATGCTATTGCTGTTTTAGCCAATGAAGGACTTCACTTGGATGGTGAACAGCCAATAGATCTAGAAGAGTCTACTTTCTGGAAGAATGAAAGCAATGCGATATCTCTTGCACAACATTATGCAATATCCCATCTTGGGTGCATCTTGAGAGTGGTCGTTCTTTGTAGGGAATTGTTGTGTTCTCTTCAACTGACCGAGGAAAGCTCAGATGAGAAAGTTCAGTCAACGACAGCTTTGATTACAAATATTTTGAAACTTCTTGTGAGCCTCACAAAAGCAACAACTTTTGCTGCGTTTTTTCTCCAGATTGGCATTCTTCTATTTACAAAGAAGCCTATCACCAACTTAATGAAGAACATGTCAGTGCTCTTTTACGAATGCTACAGCCACAGCTTTCAGTTGATGAAAGAATGGAGGGGGCTGGTGTTTCAGATATGTCCTATGAAAAACACTTCCTTGAACATTTTCACAAAGCATGCTTTAACCTGTTACATGAACTTGTTATGAGGCGTGCCTTATCCATCGAACTTGAAGAACACCTAGTAAATCAAGTTCTGAAGGTAGAGGATGGGAGGTTTTCTTATACTGATGATGCTCTTGTTCTTGTAGCTCACATTCTTATTATAAGGACATGCACAGGGTCCAGTTTGGGAGATGACTCCTTAAGACTCAAAATATGCAAAGGCTACATTGGTTTTATTGTTGAGAAAGTGAAAGCTACATATTTAGGGTGCTTAAATATCCAATAATTTTGTGCAAGTCTTCCATCCCTATTTCATTTGGAAGTTCTTCTCATGGATTTTCATTCTTCAAATGCATTTGAAAAAATCAAAATGGCAGAGAATATTTTTTCTACCCTCAGCAATGTAAGTTGTCCTCCAGTGGAACTTAACAACACACAATTGGTTTGCTGGTCTTTGCTAATTTCAAGACTGATGTTGATTCTTCGGCACATGATTCTCCACTCTACAACCTTCCCATCCTGGTTGATGTTCAATATAAGAAATAAGTTAATAGAGATTACACAAGGAGGAACTTTTCAGCTTCCCACAGGAACAGGCTATTTAGAATCATGGGTATATCATGTGGTACAAAGCGTTATAAATGTGAACGAGGGAGTCACGGAAGAGCATGGAATGGTTTCCCATCACATGTTCATCCAGGGAGTGCAGCTATGGTCTCTTCTACCCTCTCTGTTGAGGGATTTTTGTATACAATTGAGCAATTTCTCAGAGCAAGAGATGCATTAGGGGGAATTGAGGTTGATGCAGAAGTTTTCAATAGTTTGCTTGAGGTCATAATGACCATAAAGTTTGACAGGATATTTGAGGGTATACATGATAAATGTAGAATCCTGTTCAATAATTTAATTCCCTCTATAGAAGAGAGATGTATGTATAGTGACCTATTTTTGCTGAAGAACATGGAAAGCATGGTAAAAGAATTGAACTCAAGCAAGGAGGTTAACTTATCTATTAAAGAGCATCTACTTACAAGTGCAACTGATATGGTGGAATGCCTGAGAACGGATCCTAGTAAAGTCATTTTTCTTAAGTTTTATTTGGGGAACATTGAGGACTCATTGATGTTGAACCAATCCAACAAGTTCTAGGAATTTCTTGGAGGCAATGGTAACTTTTTGCCTTTAATTGATGCTTTGGATGGATGCCATAATGATTCAGTGAATACGAAGGTGCTACAACTGTTTGTTAATCTTTTAACAAGTGATCCGAGTTATATTAACTTGAAACACACCTTGCAAGAAAAGTTCTTATTGATGGATTCATCTACTTTGGCTTCATGGCTGGAAAAAATGCTGCTAGGATATACTGCTCAATCAGTTCTAGGTAATTTGCCAATAGGAGTCTCTAATTCAGTAAGAGATTCAGCTATTGCTTTCATCAATGCTCTGGTGTCACCTTCATCTGATTCAAAATCAAGAGAACTTTGTGATCACATTCTTGACGCATTGCTTGTGGGTCTAGAGAAGGCATTCCTGTCAGTTGATGTTCCTACTGTGAAAGCATACTTCAATTTTGTAGTTCATTTGGCAAATGGTGAGTCCACAATAAAGCCTATTATCAAGAGGGCAATTGATATGGTGGTCAAGTTGTCTGCCGATGAAACCCATTTGGAGGGTTTGAAGTTTGTCTTGGGTTTTCTGGTTTCTGCACTCGGTTCGTATGGTGCTAACAAGCATGTTTCTGAAAAATTAACAGAGAAGCCTTGGTCAAGCACTAGTTCTAAGGTGACAAAGTAACAATCTTAGATGCGAGGCAACTTATTGGACAGCCAACTGTTGCACCTCTGATAGCAGACAAGTCTAATGTGAAGCCTCTTTCCAGGAATTCAGTTCGATTTGAACTAGTTCATCTTGTTTTCAACTCTGCAAATGAGAACTATTTGGCTATAGCTGGGTATGAGGAATGCCAAGTTCTCACTGTCAATTCTCGAGATGAAATAACAGACCGTCTTGCAATTGAGCTTGCTTTGCAAGGTGCTTACATTCGACAAATATCCTAGCTTCCTGGTTCTCAGGTTCAACTCATGGTGGTGACTAACAAGTTTGTGAAGATTTATGACCTGTCCCAAGATAACATTAGCCCTATGCATTATTTTACGTTATTGGAAGATTCAATTATTGATACAGTATTAGTACCCATCTTACGTGGTCGGCTAGTTCTTTTTGTACTATCACAACATGGCATGTTGTATAGGCAACAAATAGAAGTAGAGGTTTATATTGGAGCTCAAGTTTTGGCAGAGACTATCCATCTCCACGGTAGAGATGTGCAGTCAAAAGGCATATCTTTGTGTTTCACATCAGCCTAGAGATTACTTTTCCTCTCTTATCATGATGGTTCAACTTTGATTGGGCATTTGAATCCTGATGCGACATCTATTAGCAAAGTATCAAGTGTTCTTGAGGGTGATCAAGATGGTCAATTAGGGCCTGCTGGACTACATCACTGGAAGGAGTTGCTTGATGGCAGTGGTTTCTTTGTATGCCTCTCTAGTTTGAAGTCGACCTCTCCACTTACTGTGTCTCTTGGTCCTATGGAGCTGTGTGCACAACTTCTGCGATTGCCTAGAAGTCCATCTTCTCAATGGGTTGGCATTTCAGCTTACAGGCCTCTCTCTAAGGACAAAAATAATGTTCTTTTTTTACATGATGATGGTAGTTTGCAGATCTTCTCATTTGGAATGGGTAGTGGAACTCGAGGATTGGAATTACTAAGACATGATTGCAACATCAATTCAGAGCAGGTGAAAAAGCTAGGCCCTGGCGTCCTAAGTAATACAGCAAATGCTGGGATCAACCCAGAATTTCCACTGGACTTCTTTGAAAAGACAAGCTGCATTACTACTGATATTAAGCTAGGAGGTGATGTTATTCGTAACAGTGATTCAGAAGGTGTTAAGCTTAATTTAGCATCAGAAGAAGGATTCTTAGAGAGCCCCAGCCCTACTAGATTCAAACCCATTTGAGCCTCATCTAATATTTCAAAAAAGATTCCATTCAATACTTATATACACCCAAATGAACCCATTCATGATAAATGTGGCTATTTGGAAGCCATTTAATATCTTTTGATTCAATATACGAGTTAAAGTAAATCACTTTTCCTACAGGAAATGGGTTTCACACAAAGCCAAGTGCGTTGAATTTATGCTTCTATACAAAACATCAACATTAGTTAGCGCAGAACTTCAATTTGGAGGCTTCGAAAGAGGCTGAAACAATGTGATCTGGATAAGTGCGTGACCACTCCTACAGATTTACATACATCATCATCCAGAGAAACAGACGTAACTTTTCATTATATCTAATCACATGTGGAAATTGCCTTGTTGCCTGCATTCTAACAAGAAACACAATTTTAATAGTTTCTTCATTGTTCCTATGTTTTTGACTAAGAAGGATGAAAGGTATGGTTGAATACTTCATCCATTCCTTGGAATACTGAAGAGTTAAGGTGAACCACAAGAATCCAATAGGGAACTTACAACGTCATGACATTCTAGAGTAGAGGTGAGAAGAAAATTGTTTCAATTTCATGTTGAACTTCAAAAAGTCTTAATACGCTTAGCTTCCAACTTGGTTGTCATAGGAAAATTGAAAAATCTATAAAAGTCAGAGGCATAATTGCAAATACAAAAATAGAAAGTGAATTAGATGTAGGAAGATATTAGAATTCATTGAAGGGGTACATCCAATTTTGTAGGTCACAAGTGACATTCATTTCATTTCCTCACTTGTAGCCTATATTTCCTACCTATGTGTCAATGTCTATCTTACTCAAGTAACATCCATATACACATGATAATAGAAACACTTGGAGGGGAGGCCCAAACTATTGTTCAATATTTCAGAGTAGGATGTGGATTGGAAACGCCAGGGAAGCATCACTGAAACTTTCACTAGAATTTATGTTTTTCAGCAATAGCAAGGTGATAATATGTAACAAGTTACAAAAAAAATATGAAACAGTCGCATCACGAGGGACTGGGTCAATAAAACCTTGGTTGTATTTGTTGTGTGAAAGAAGAAAAAGGTGTTGGGCATTGGCCAAATTTTGTTGGAGGGAGAGTGAGTTGATACCTTAAACTCTCCATCAACAATGCCACAAATATTTTCTATAAAATAGGCTACAAAATCCTCACTATCTCACGAATATTCAATGAAGTAAAATAAGTTTCAGGTTTTTTATTATAAAATCCCTAGATTGGGAAGCAACTCGAACCTAACCTAGTAATTTCCAAATTACAATGACAATAGAGATTTGCCAGAAGTTATTTTGTTCTTATTTGAATACTTTGGCTGTCAAAATATAAGAAAAGTAACAGTTGGAAGATTAAATGTGGGAAAGGACGCAACTGCAATGCAATGCAACAGCAATGACCCTAACCTCAAATAGAGAGTGAGAGGGAAATTCAAGGGAAGAGAAGTTCATATTTTAAACTATATTATGAACACATTCTTTTCAGCTTTTCCATACCAGTATAAATCCATGCTAAATAAATATTTATTCTGCATAAAGAACTTGTTTTTTTTTTAATTTGAAATTGAAATTCTTTAAGAAAACATAGATTACTCATCGATTTGGGGAATTCTGTCAGCCTCAGTGTGACCTCTGCAAACCCTCCTCCTTTGCAAACCCTCCTTTTCCGCCCTCTCCTCTACGAGCTCTGTCCCCTGCGGCCTTATCCTCTTCGGCTCTCTCCTATTGTTCACGAGATGAAGAATTACCTATTGACCACTGTGTTGAGTTGTGTATTTTTTTCCCTTGTCAATGGAGTTGCTATGCTTCAGCCAAATAAACATTCTTTAATGCAACCCTGTCAAACCCAATAGATAACAATGAGGGCCGAGCCCAAAATAGTAATGGGGCTTCTCTTCCTTCCACAAATCGATTTGGTGAACCCATAGAAAGGTATACATCGTTGTTGTCTCAGTATACAAGAAAAAAGTAGATGGATTGGCCTCCCAAGCATGCAAAGATAACGCACATGGCTATGGCTACAGGGATATGCCCATAGATTATTGACAGAGAATACAGATGGGTATGGTGAGAGGGTTGCATGAATGCTAGGATAAACCCACGACTTGCCTCTTTTCTACAACAAAAATCCCAAATCGGTTTTCTATTTTTCATTTAAAATATGAACTCATGATGTAATAGATTTCCACCATCGATTTGGATCCAAGGGATGAGAGCGCTTGGTGGGTAGAGCGCTATAGTTAGGTCACTCCCATAGCACAAAATATAATTGCAATTGTTATGTATTGGGAAGCCTGCTCCAATCCTACCCATACTATTTTCACCATGTTTGTATTATGAATGGAGTAAACAAAACCAAGTCTGAACCATTCTCTCATAGGTTGTGAACTTTTTGTATCATATGTGCAATAATATGCATCATGTTGGTATTTATTTGTTATTATATTTTTTTATATACTTTGACACTAATGCTTAATGTATTTGGTCTGGTAGGTGTCATGACCAAGTTCCTATTAAAGACCATAATTAAAACAATGCACATCATTTACAATCAGAACCTTTGTAGTGATTTACAATCACAATATCAATAACAATTTCATAAGCAAACACATATATAACACTAATGGAATTGTTGTCTTGGGTAACATGCCTAAAAACAATTTAGTTATGGAGATTTCCAGTAGAGTGAAAACTAAACCAATGTCCATTCCTGAGTGATTGAGGTACATCTTGAGGTACTTGAGAGATTGACTTGTCTTGCTAGGTTTGCACAAATTTGGATGCATGGGGGTGTCCATGAAGATAATTATATGAAATTATATTATATCACCAATAAAAAAGGAGTAGGATAATGCTTTATTTTCTATTATTAAAGGGAAAAGGAATATAACAATTGAAAAACATGAAATAACAAGCACGATGATTATGAAATGTGCAAGCATAAATCATTTTAAAATTAAACATGATGGTGCTCATCATAATCATCACTATACATAACCACAAAATACGTGCTCAAAAGAACTACCATACATCTAAAAAAATAATATCCATCAATCCAAGACGAAATTGTGTCATTAGTCCATCAAAATTCCTCGAATAAATACAAAACCAAATAAATTATGGGATGATTAAGGATGAGGATGAGGATGAGGATGAGGCTAACGTTGAGGATGAGGATGGATTGTAGCAAGTTGCGTAGGGGTAAAGGTATTTATATGCATGTTCTTAAAATAAACAATCATCTTCATGCTAGATTTGAATAGACGAGTAGCAAAGAATCTTTGGCTAGGTGAGGTAGGTCTAGCATCAAATTCAATAGTGTCAGATGTGTTAGTAGAGTGTGCAATAGCATGTGTTACAAAAGAATCCCAAGAAGTAGCCTAGGATGAATGGGTGGTGCTTGGGTATTTACCATATTTAGTGGGATGAGGAGAAGTTGATGAATTTGAGTCAAAAGAGGTATCCTTGAAAGCTTTAGACATATCAGGTTCAAAATTAAGGATACCCCAATTAGCAATATTGACAAAAGGAGGGCTTGTATTTGGTATCCATCCATTATTCGTAGGTGTGACCATATGATTTAATTAAGAAATTATTGGATGTGGTTGTAATTTGTGTGGGGAAGGAAAATGGGTAGGCTAGACATTATGATCCCCTAAATATAAATTTCTAATTTGTAACAATTGTGCAAATTCATCAAAATATGCATCGAAGTGTACTAAGAATCATATTATTTTCTTTTCGTCACCCCTCCATACATATATATGCCTATTGGCTTTCCCTCTCCTAGGTTTTGTGAAACATGGCTCTAAAATCTCATGTATGATTTAAAAAGCACACAAATAAATCCTTCAATCAACCACATAATCTTACTCAAGCAATTATTCTCTAAATGAACTATGTTGATGTACACAAACATATAACTAACACACTAATTTATATCAATCAATGGTTAATGCGGGTCAAAACATATATGGTAGAGTGTAGGCAAGGGTGGGACAAGGTAAACTAGGCATGTAGTAGGAGGTTCTGGGTATTTTTTAAGCAACATTATAAGTGAAACAATGCATTGGCATAATCATTATTTTATGCCAATGCACTGGCATAAACTTGCATCATATAAGGCCAAAAATAAATTCATTTTCATAATAAAACCAAAGGCAAACTTAATAGAGTTTGTGCATACATGTATGAAAAATATAGAGCTAACATATTATAACCACACCTTGTTGATATGTGCATGCTACAAAGCATATAAATTAAAACTTTTAATAAGCAATTATATGCCAAATGTATGGGTGGAAGATATATATAATAGAACATCCCAAATTTTTGGTGTGACAACCAAATCACCACAAAAGGCATTGCAATATAAAAGATAAGCATTAATAACCATGTCAACCTTTTATATTAACCACAAAAGGCACCGTCGCTTAAGCGACGCTTACTAACGCGTCGTCGCTTAACCGACGGTTATGAGAATAGCCATCGCTTAAGCGACGCTTGTGGCCACATTTACAAAAAAAAAAGTATCCTTGTGATTTTTGGTAAGTTTAAAAAGAGAAATCCACGCGCCGTCGGATTTTTCCGTCGGATTTTGGATCGAAATGTAGTAGTGCCCCAAGAAATTTTTTTGGGATATGTGTTGGCCAACAGTTTGCAGACCCATGGTATTGGGTTAACCCTAGAATTTTCCCATTGTATTTCCCCTATAAAATAAAGCATTGTAAAACGACTGAGTATGGGATTGTATTATATTGGAAGAGAGACTATGAGAGTGTGAAGAGGAAGTGTAGTGGTTTTGCTGCAGGTTGTATCCCTTCACCTTTCTGGACTGTAATAAAAGGACTAGCAATTTCTTTGTGGACGTAGCCCATCATTTGGGTGAACCATGTTATATCTGTCTCTCTCTAATTTTTTAATGTGTTTTGCATCTTGTTTATGATTTAACTGTATATCTATTATTGCTCTGCGGTCCTATCTTCTAACAATTGATATTAGAGCCAAAAGGTCTATTTGGTTGGTAAACTCACAAGAAAGAAGGGTTCCTGGTTCGAGTGGGAGCAATGGCGGAAGAAGGAAAGTTTAGGGTCGAGAAATTTAACGGCCAAAACTATCAGTTATGGAAGATGCAAATGGAGGACTATCTTTACCAGAAGGATCTATACTTGTCGTTGGGCGGAAAAGCAAAATAGCTGGCGGCTATGAAGGATGAAGAATGGGAGGTTCTTAACAAAAAGGCACTGGGAACAATACGGATGTGCCTAGCTTCGTCGGTGGCCTTCAATATTTTGAAAGAAAAAAAACAGAGGGTGTGATGAGCGCATTGAGTAAGCTCTATGAAAAACCCTCATCTTCTAACAATGTATTTTTAATGAAGCGTTTATTTAATATGAATATGTCGGAAGGTGGATCTGTTGCTGACCATTTAAATGAGTTTAATACACTTACCAGTTAGTTAAGTTCTATAAAAGTGAACTTTGATGATAAGGTTAGGGCTCTTCTAATATTGCGTGCATTGCCAGAAAGCTGGAATAGCTTGGTCATGGCTGTAAGTAACTCTGTACCTAGTTCAAACACTCTTAAGTTTGATGATGTTGTTGGTGTTATTCTTAGCGAGGGAATGCAAAGAAAAAGCACAGGTGAGACATCAGGTAATGCGTTGACCATGGAGAGCAGAGGGAGACAAAATGAGAGAGGAAGGAGCCCAACAAATCGCGACAAGTCTAAAAAGGGAAGATCCAAGTCCAGATTTGGAAAAATAGAGTGTTGGAACTGTGGTAAGAAAGGACACCTGAAGAAAGACTGCAGAGCACCAAAGAAGAAAGGTGAGAGGTAGCAAGAGACTACCTAGGAAGCTAATGTAGCAGGTGATGTGTTACAAGATGCTTTGATTCTTGCATTAGATAATACTAGTGATTACTGGGTAGTAGATTCAGGGGCTTCATGTCATGCTACACGCCATAGGAAATTCTTTCATGATTATGTTCAAGGTGATTTTGGACATGTTTTATTGGGGGATGCTGAACCATGTAAAATTGTTGGAAAGGGTAAGGTACAGATTAAGTTAAATAATGGAATTGAATGGATACTAAAGGATGTAAGGCACATTCCTGCTATGAAAAGAAATCTGATCTCAACAGGGCAGTTGGGAGATAGCGGTTGTTTGTCTATGTTTGGAGAAACGTGGTGGAAGATCACTAAAGGATCACTGGTAATAGCAAAAGGAGATAGGGTAGGTATGTTATATTTATGTACTCATAATACCGGTTATTCTATCTCTGTACCTTCCACAGAAATAGGTGCGACGTTGTGGCATCATAGGCTTGGCCACATGAGTGAGAAGGGGATGCAGATTCTCCACTCAAGGAAACTGCTTCCAAATCTGAAGCAGGTAAGTTTGGAATTCTGTAAGAACTTTGTTTATGGAAAACAGAAGAGAGTTAGATTTCTTAGGGTTGGGAAACAAAAGAAGAGTGAAAAGTTAGAGCTTGTCCATATAGATGTATGGGGACCAGCTCAGGTACAATCTGTTGGTGGCTTTCGTTATTATGTTACTTTTATTGATGATGCAACTAGAAAAACTTGTGTTTATTGCATTAGACAAAAATCTGATGTGTTTGATACTTTTAAGAAGTGGAAATCTTTGGTTGAGAATGGGACAGGAAAAAGGTTGAAATATCTCAGATATGATAATGGAGGTGAGTACTGCAACAAGGAGTTTGACAGTTACTGTTCACACAATGGGATTCGCAAAGAGAAGATAGTCCCTGGAACACCACAATAAAATGGTGTGTTATAAAGGATGAACAGAACGATCATGGAGTGTGCAAGGTGTATGAGATTGCATGCAGGGGTGCCCTTACATTTTTGGGTTGATGCTGTAAACACTGCTGTTTATTTAATAAACAGAGGGCCTTCAAGCACTTTGGATGGTGGCATTCTAGAGGAGGCATGGATAGGTAAACAGGTAAAATACTCATTTCTGAGAACTTTTGGTTGTGAAGCATTTGTCCATATTGATAAAGATGATAGAACAAAGCTTGAGGCTAAATCCAAGAAATGTACCTTTATTGGATACGGGGTTGATGATTTTGGTTATCACTTATGGGATCTTAAAAATCGAAAAATCATTAGGAGTAGAGATGTAGTATTCAATGAAAAGGTCATGTACAAATATCAGTTGGAGGGAAAGAAAGAAGAAAAGGAAAACACAGAGTACATAGTGCTTGATGAAATCAAAGAAAATGAAGTTCCAAAGGCACCAAAAAATCAAGAGCCGCAGCAGGTACCTGAAACTCCTACAACTGTAAGAAAGTCTACCAGGTTAAGTAGACCCCCTGAACGATTCTCTCCTTCACTGTTTTATTTATTGATGACTGATTCTGGTGAACCAGAATGTTTTGAAGAAGCAATGCATGTAGAAACTAGAAAGAAGTGGGAGCAAGGCATGGATGAGGAGATGGACTCATTGGTAAGAAACCAGACTTGGGCTCTGGTTAAGTTGTCTGTAGAAAAAAGGGCATTGCAGAATAAATGGGTTTATAGGTTGAAGGAAGAAGATGGAGGCAAGAAGCGATACAAGGCTAGACTTGTTGTAAAGGGGTTTGCACAAAATAAAGGTATAGAATTTGATGAAATATTTTCTCCTATTGTTAAAATGACTTCAATTAGAACTATTTTAAGTCCAGTGGCGGTAGAAGATTTGCATGTTGAACAGTTAGATGTAAAAACAACCTTTCTCCATGGGGATTTGGAAGAAGAGATTTATATGCATCATCCACAAGGGTATGAGGTCAAAGGGATGGATAATTTGGTTTGCAAGTTAAAGAAGAGCTTGTATGGCCTGAAGCAAGCTCCAAGGCAGTGGTATTTGAAATTTGATAAGTTTATGATAGAACAAGGTTATGATAGATGTCATTCTAACCAGTGTGCTTATTTCATGAGGATAGATAATGGAAGATATATTATATTGTTATTGTATGTGGATGACATGCTTGTTGCAGGCTCTAACATGCAGGATATAAATGTGCTCAAAAGAAAACTAGCTAAATCATTTGCGATGAAGGATTTGGGTACTGCAAAGCAAATCCTTGGTATGAGAATAACAAGAGATAGGAAAAATCGCAAATTGACATTGTCTCAAGGTGAGTACATAGAAAAGGTGTTGCAGAGGTTTAAAATGCAGAATGCAAAACCAGTCAGTACACCTTTGGCTAGCCATTTCAAACTAAGCAAGGTTATATGTCCAGAGACACAGGAAGAGATAGATTACATGCCCATGATTTTGTATTCATCAGTGGTTGGAAGCTTGATGTATGCCATGGTGTGCACAAGACCAGATATTTCACATGTAGTGGGAGTTGTGAGCAATTATATGAATAATCCAGGTAAAGAGCATTGGAAAGTAGTACAATGGATTCTCAGGTATTTGAGAGGTACCACTTCTGATGCATTATGTTTTGGAGGTTCAGACACTATTTTATAGGGATATGTTGATGTAGATATGGCTGGTGATAAAGACAATAGGAGGAGCACCATAGGGTATGTGTTTACTATGGGTGGAACAATAGTAAGTTGGATTTCAAAATTACAATAGGTTGTTTCACTTTCAACAACGAAAGCATAGTATGTTGCTGCTACAGAGGCTAGTAAGGAGATGATTTGGTTGCAGAGGTTCATGAAAGAATTCGGTAAGAAGCAAGAGAATAGTAGGTTGTATAGTGACAACTAGAGTTCCATTCATCTTGCAAATAACTCAGCCTTTCATTCGAGTACTGAATATATACAACTCAAGTACCACTTCATAAGATCCATTCTAGATGAAGAATTGTTAAAACTTGAAAAGATACATACTAGCCAGAATCCTGCAGACATGTTGACAAAGAGAGTAACCAAAGAGAAACTAAGTTCCTGCTCAGTTTCTGTTGGCCTTCAAGCATGAAGGTGAAAATAAGAAATTTACCAAGTCCAAGGTCCAGAGCATAGTCCAGCAAGTATAGCAGTGGTGGAGCTGCTGTAATGAGTCTCCAAGTGGGATATTGTTGGTTGTGGAGCCTAATATTCCAGGTCCATAGATATTATTCAGTCGTTTTTGTAACCCAGGTGTACTATACACTCATTCCCCCTTCCAGGGGGATATGTGTTGGCCAACAGTTTGCAGACCCATGGTATTGGGTTAACCCTAGAATTTTCCCATTATATTTCCCCTATAAAATAAAGCATTGTAAAACGACTGAGTATGGGATTGTATTTTATTGGAAGAGAGACTGTGAGAATGTGAAGAGGAAGTGCAGTGGTTTTGCTGTAGGTTGTATCCCTTCACATTTCTGTACTGTAATAAAAGGACTGGCGATTTCTTTGTGGACGTAGCCCATCGTTTGGGTGAACCACGTTATATCTGTGTCTCTCTGTAATGTTTTAATGTGTTTTTCATCTTGTATATGATTTAACTGTACATCTGTTATTGCTCTGCGGTCCTGTTTTCTAACAATTAAGAGGTGGATCGAAGTTCCTCATGCTTCAATAGCTCGAATACAAGTGTTCATGAAAGATTGGAAGAAAATTAAAAAGATGGAGATTTCCTCCCATATTTGCAAAACGGAAGTCCATTTGAGGCATGCCCATTTCTAGGAGATTGAGGAACTTATGGACCTATATGCCAAGTGGCGTTCCATCCTTGGCCAATCATAAAACTATTTGATTTTGTAATCCCACATTTTGGGGATATTTATTTTCTTGTAAAATCTGTAATCTTATTTAAAGGATGGATTTTTCAAAGTAGAAGGGAGAATTTACAGAGAAAAGGCTTAAGGAATACGTAGGAGACAAGACTACTCTGAAACATAAAAAGGAATTTTTTGGTTTTACCATTTTGTAATGTTTTGCAGATTAATAAAATTGCAAGTATCTCATTTTATGTTCCATGGTTTTTCATTGAATGTGTTTAATGAATTTCAGTCCATCTCCTAATCTGTTTTTCTTACTGATTATCAGATCTCTTTTATGCATATGTTGGTTCTGATATTGATGTTTATGTGCTGTGATTAATATATGTAATGTGTATCAAGTGAATGTGTTTGTTTGATGTATGTTAGTTTTATATCACTGATGATCGGTTATCAATCACTGGATATTGATTTGTGAATTAATATTGTCTCTAGGATTTGTTGTGTATCTCTAATACTTTGGGCAGAGTTCTTGGGAAATTTTATTTGTTGAGTTAAGTCTAAAGATAGTTGAAATGAGTAATCTTGATTTACATATTTGTACATTAAGTAGTTGTTTTCTTTCATATGTTATATTTCACAATAATATTATTTGAAACATTACCTACCCTGCTTCAAGTGTCCTTAAGCAGTTAGTTAGAGATCAGTTCTTTTAATATTTCTGTTCTCGACTTATCCTCTCAGCAGATCTTCAGGATCTAATAAAATAGGATTTATGCATTTCAAACGGCTTGAGGATAGATTCTTCTTTGCGTGGGAATGACTCAAAACCTTTGGTTGGGTTATCTCCTTGTTTTGAATGCCTTGTAGAATTTTATAGCTGCCTACACATCGGGCCCATCAACAGGTCCATGATACTTGAGTTCATATTCTGGTTTTGTGGTAAAGAATTTTTCAACACAGCTAGGCTCTGTGCGATGAAATTCGAGGCATCTTCTATCCAAGGGCACAAGTGAGTGAGGCGATCATCCCTGCAAATCTTGTAAGGAAATTTAACCTTACATTTAGGTTTCTTGTCCCCCGTAGTATCATTGTTGTTCTTGTCATTATTAACATTTGCATTCCTATTCCCACCCTTTCTATTGTTTTTACCTTTCTTCTTATTCCGTCCAGGTTGTTGGTTACCTTTCTGGTTCGACGGTTTCACTGAAAGTACATCTGGCATTTGGGTAGGATGAGATGAAGTCGTAGCTTGTCCTAATGTAGGTTGGTTAATAGACAACTTATTCATTTGATTTGTAACCAAGTCTGTAGACTTAGCACTTGTGGAGCCAACAATGCCATCGACATGTGGCTCAGGTTTAAACTTAAGGTCGAAATTGGATCTAGGGGCGTTTGGTATTATCTCATACAAGATCCCATATTGAGTATAAATCAGATCTAACTCCTGAGCTCAAAAGATAGCTTGTTCCTCATTCTGCACTCTAGATGTGGAAACATCCTTCTCTATATAAGGCAATAAAGACTTGAGGAACCATTCCAAAAGGAACTTTGGTGGAATAAATGCTTTAATCATTCTCTTCCGTCTACGCCACTCTTGAATGTGATCAGATATATGGGTGGCTTTGTCCTTTTGAAATGTCAACAAGAGTTCAGTACTGACATCATAATGCACAGGTAGCTGAAAGTCATTGAGATAAGCCATAGCTAAGTCATTAAGCACCATATAAATCCCCCCAGGGAACTCTATATACCACTTCACCATAGGACCCGTGAGGGTGTGTTGAAATAGACTTAAGTGAACCTTATCATGATTCAATGAGTTCGAAGAGCACCACAGGTGGAAGGTCGTAACGTGCTCACCAGGGTCTTCACCAATCTTACCTTCGAACTTGGGAATGTCCAAAGGAATCTTGGCAAGAACGACCGGCCATGTTGGGTCATGAGATACCAGGTCATTTTTCAATCTCGACGAGTCAGGTAAATTCAACGTTGTAAGGAAAGTGATCCTAGGTTTATCCATTTGATTCAAGCTCCTTGATAAGGTTCGTTCACATAGGTATGATTGTTATAAAAACCATGGCCTTGGCCAATGGGATAGTAACCTCCTCCCATTTGACCCATATAGGGCTGCATATTGTAGTTTGGAGTACCTTGAGGATAGGGTGCTATGAAACCATAGTTAGGAGACTGATAAGTGGGTTGATACCCACACCCATTAGGTGTATAAGGTTGTCCATAGGATGCTCCATAAGGTGGTCCATAAGACACTCCATAAGATGTCCGATAAGATAGTCCATAAGATGGAACATACTCGACTGACAAATAAGGAGGCACATGGCCTTGTGACACTACGGTGTGAGCAGATACGGGACGACAATGGCTAATGATAGAAATCCATCCCAAAGGACCATGTGAATTAGGAGGAGGGTGTGTCGTCAAAAATTCATTTGAAGGAACCAGTGTTGAAGACGATGGAACATGGGAAGGGATGTAACTTGTGCCCCCAATATTCACATGTATAGGATTAGTTCCCCGAATGGGAATGACAGTGTTAGGCCTAGGATGTGTGTGTGAAGGTACTCCCACCGCAGGGATGGAAGGTGCAATATGACTAGTGCAAAAATGCAAGAATGCATAAGTATGAAAAAGAAAAATATTTTTGTATTTTTTGAAAAAAATGAGATATAAAAGCAATAACAGACTCTACAACTCTCATACCCTGCAACCACTCTATTGCAGCTGCAACTGTTCTCCCAAAATTTTCAAATTTTGGACCCCCTTTTATGATTTAGTGTCGCTTTAAATCGTTTGGATTCGTGAACCTTTTGGGTCATGCTTTAATTTTGAATGATTTTTTAAGATTAACGCTCATCCTGTTTCTAGAAGTTGCTTGTGTTTGAAAATTGTTGTGGGTTGCAGGTTTTGAGTCTATTTTCTACTCGAAGATGAATCGGACCTTCTATTCTTGTAAAACTATTGTCTCGGAGGTGAAATGGTTTTAACCTTTGCTAAATTCTTGAGTTTTCAAACACTTAGAAATTGTATTTTCAGTTCGATCAGAGGCTCTTGTCTGTTCGCCTTCCATCGTTGTGGCTCCCAAATCAACTAGCCACCTGAAATGTAAAATGCTCCGTCTACCGATGCGTGTTGGTATTTTAGTTGCATGACCGTAGTCTTTGTCCTTCCGCCATTCCGGATGAAAAAAGCACTAGCCTTCCGGTCTTTTAGTCGTTTTTCTCTAATCTAAATTTTTTCCTATCTCAGACAGTGAGGTCCTTTCGGTTCCGCCGTTGTGGCTCCTTATTCCACTATTGCTCCGATGATTAATCTTGCGAAGCTCTGATGCAGATGTCTTGACGGTTAGCTTAGTGGTTTTGCCACCCGAAGTTGCAGAAGGAAGTATTCATGCGACCTCCGATCCTTATGTTTTCTCCATCTGATGCGTGTCGATTGTTAGCCGCGTGTCTGTAGTCAATGTCCTCCCAATTTCCAATTAGAAGTTTTCCCTCCCACAGCTTAGGTCTTATCTCTTCCGACGCCGATGTGCTTAAGCATTCTGCAGTGCCCGTCACCTTTAAAGACCCACTTACGTGGCTGCAAATGAGTTTACCCTGTCAAGGTTAGCATCTCAAGCCGCCGATGGGTTCTTCATTTTCCATCATTGGATTTTTCTTTCAAACCCGTAGGTGGATGAGGTGGTGGCATTGGCATTTGTGGATGTTCTTATAACAATCATGCACATGATCTTCTTGTTGAGTAGCCGTTTTGGTTGATATATTTTTATGTTTTGTTTTAGAATGCAATCATAATGAATGATGCACATTGATTTATTGCAGGTGGACTCAAGGGACTGTAGAGATGACTGTAGCGCGAAGGCATAGCTGGACAGTTTTGACAAAGATAGAACCAGAACCGGCAGAATCAAAAGGAGGACAAGCAAAGCAGAAGGCAAAGATCAGTAGTGACAAAGGCACAGACCTGAAAGATGTCAGTCACTAAACAGATCATGAGTGCACACAGAAAAGATAAAAAGTAGGGACATGAAGCATTTGGAGGGACCGAAAGGTCACACGTTTGGGGGGCATCCCAAGCGGTCTGCTGTTTTAGTTTAAATATCTGAAATTTAGAACTGAGAAGGGATTTTTCCCTGGAAAAACTTGTAAACTAATGCTTGTAAGAGGAACTATTTCGTTTTACAACCAGAGACTGCATCTTTTGCCTGTTAGAGAAAGTGCTATGTGGAATGTATCAATGTGATTAAATGAGCAATGTTGAATGGGAACTATTTCGTTTTCAACTGTGTCTCATTAACTGTGAGAGCGTTCTAACTTCCTGAACCTATGTTCTTGTTTGGATGTTCTTTAGTATATTTTGTGATGTCTTCCACCATGAGTAATGAGGTTTTTAACTGTTGATGAGCTATCTTATCATGTATACTTTTATTCATGTTTATATGTTTGGTTATAAGAACAACTATCTATAATTTGCCATAACACATGAACAGTATTGCATTACTCATGAATTAATCCAGCTCCCTAGAGATAGATTAGTTAGTATTTATTTTCTTGCATATATGTGATTTGGATGCTTGTGAGTTCTAAGATGAGAGTTAAGAACCTGCGCATCACATTGTGACTACTCTTTGCATCCTTATCCCCCTGCATGGTTAATTAGGCACGTGCATATCATACTTTAAATCAAAATAAAAAAATATATACGGTGGACCGGGCCGCAACCGATAAACCTTTTTGTTACTTGACCTACAGTAGCCGGACCGCAAACCGGATGGATTCCCTATACCAAACAGTCACGGGCTAGTTGGGAACGTTGACTTGGGAGAATCCGTTGCTATTGTTGCCTGCGAATTTCTAGGCCTCAACAGTTTCTGGCGCTAGAAGGAGGGCCACCAGTGCATGGCTGGCCGAGGAAACCCGTTTTCCTGAGAGTATTCCATCGGTAACAGTTCTGAAAGCAGTGGGCTTCATAATCCAATTCCGGAAGAAAGGAGTAGAGAACATTTGTTTTCTATTGACAATGAGGTTGTTAATAATTTGAGAAGACACACTAGGGCATATGTGAAGAAAATTGGAGGATTGCTGATCATCCCTAAATTTCCCAGAAGAGAATATAAACGGAAGGATCATCCTATATTGGAAGACTCAGTGCTGGTTGGGGATTGGGAAGAACTGGTAGAAACAGCCTTATAGGAAGTTGTACTGCCTTTAAATCAAGAAGTCCCAGATACTCGTCATAGTTATCCTGCTCACATTCCTATTTGCTCACCTCCTCACTCTCCACCCAGATTCATGGCAGGCGTAAATGCCAATCAACCACCCAACCCACCGAATCCACCACCTGCCTGGAGAGCCAAATCACCTTTAAATCTAACACCCCTGCTACATGATTTACCTCAATCCTTTGAAAAGATGCTGCCCAAATTCGACCCAAGTGAGAAGATACTAGTAGATGACCACATGCAAAGTTTGTACTTGGAAATAGAAGGGTTAAGGGCTGGGGAGTATGAAGATGTAGTTTGTAGTCTATTCCCGCACACCCTTAAAGGAGCTACAGCATCATGGTATTTTGGTTTTCCTATGAACTCTATCCCTGATTGGGATACCTTCGAAAGGATTTTTAGAAGTAAGTATGCAACCCATAAGACTCATGCAACTCTGATGAAAGGACTATGTGCCTTGAAGAAAGAGAGAAAGGAAAAGGTGCACAGTTTCACCCAAAGGTTTGCAGCATATCTCAAGAATTTTTCTGAAGCTAACAGACCTTCGGATAAGGTCCTGATTGAATATTATACCTCAGCTTTAGGCCCTGAGTTGGCCATGTTTTCCAAAATAAGGGCCAAGCCTACTTTGGCGGAAACCTATGAAGAGGCAGAAATAGTGGAGGCTGAAAGAGAAAGTATCGAAGATTATCCTGAACGGTTAGGAGAGAAAGGTGTGGGAAGGAAAGCCTTATTGTTTACTAAGCCTAAGGAAGAGAAATCACTAGATTTTGAAAGTATGGCAAAAATGATGCAGAAGCTTTCTAACAAAATCATAGACTTGGAAAAGGAGAAGGAAAATCAAAAGTTCTATAAGCCCTATTACAAGAAAAGAGAGGACAACAATCAGTCCCAACCTCCTCCACACAATTCAACATCTATGAATTTAACAGAGGTAGGAATGGAAAATTTTTGCACTTTCC
>LPNX010964219.1:236005-246963 GCA_001517045.1 Pseudotsuga menziesii
TCCATATCACACTTAAAAAAATGTCCTAGGGGGTGACAACCAAAGACCCACGGAAAGGAAGCAGGGTAAACAATATATTATATATAAATGATCCCATGCCAAGAATTGAAAGCCAAAAGGCTTGGAAGAGTCAAAAATCCTAAGAAAGCAATGTGTATCAAAACAAAGTACTAAATCATATGAGTATAAAATTGCCAAAAGTTCTTCTCCGTCCGTGAGCTGAAAATTAAATACATGTCTCACACAAAAGGACACTATGGATAGAGGAGCCTGAATAAAAATTCAGAAAGAAATGCATGAGGAGGACTCAAAAGGACAAAAATTCCAAAACCACAAAAGGGTGCAAAATGGCATGGGAATGAGGAACAAATGAATATTTTTGTTTACCATATTTTACGATCCTGTGGTGTCCAAGCTGGAAGCTACCCGAAGACAAAGGTAAAAATGAAACTCGTATTCCTGGCCTCGAAAGAGTTATCTTGACTTTGAAATATTAGTTTCCATTTTCCTAAATTGGACTACCCTCAATGATTAAAAGTACATATATTTGCCATTTGGGAAATCCATACATCTAGAAGAATTCAACAATGGTGGTTTTATTGTTAAACAGTCTGTTATTTAAGGAAGAAATTGTCCAGAGATCTAGGTTCACCAGGTAGTTGCCAATTGCTGCAGTTGCAACCGTTCTCCCAAATTTTTCAAATTTTGGACCCCTTTTTATGATTTAGTGTTTCTTTAAATCGTTTGGATTCGTGAAGCTTTTGGGTCATGCTTTAATTTTGAATGATTTTTTAAGATTAACGCTCGTCCTGTTTCTGGAAGTTGCTTGTGTTTGAAAATTATTGTGGATCGCAGGTTTTGAGTCTATTTGCTACTCGAAGATGAATCAGACCTTCTATTCTTATAAAACTGCTGTCTCGAAGGTGAAACGGTTTTAACCTGTGCTAAATTCTTGAGCTTTCAAACACTTAGCAATTGTATTTTCAGTTCGATCGAAGGCTCTTGTCTATTCGCCTTCCACCGTTGCGGCTCCCAAATCAACTAGCCACCCGATATGTAAAACGCTCTGTCTACCGATGCGTGTTGGTCTTTTAGTCGCATGACCGTAGTCTTTGTCCTTCCGCCGTTGCGGATGAAAAAAGCACTAGCCTTCCGGTCTTTTAGTCGTTTTTCTTCGATCTAAATTTTTGCCTATCTCGGACGGTGAGGTCCTTTCGGTTCCACTGTTGCAGCTCCTTATTCTGCTATTGCTCCGATGATTAATCTTGCAAAGCTCCAATGCAGATGTCTCGACGGTTAGCTTAGTGGTTTTGCCACCTGAAGTTGCGGAAGGAAGTATTCCTATGACCTCTGATCCTTATGTTTCCGCTGTCTGATGCGTGTCAATTGTTATCCGCGTGTCCTTAGTCGATGTCCTTCCGATTTCCGATTAGAAGTTTTCCCGCCCACAGCTTAGGTCTTAACTCTTTCGACGCCGATTTGCTTAAGCGTTCCGCAGTGCCCGTCACCTTTAAAGACCCGCTTATGCAGCTGCAAATGAGTTTACCCTGCCAAGGTTAGCATCTCAAGCCGCTGATGAGTTCTTCATTTTCCATCATCGGAGTTTTCTTTCAAACCCGTAGGTGGACGAGGTGGTGGCATTGGCATCTATGGATGTTCTTATAACAGTCATGCACATGATCTTCTTATTGAGTAGCCGTTTTGGTTGATATATTTTGACGTTTTGTTTTAGAATGCAATCACAATGAATGATGCACATTGATTTATTGCAGGTGGACTCAAGGGACTGTAGAGATGACCGCGGCACGAAGCCCAAGCTGGACAGTTTTGACAAAGATAGAACCGGAACCGACAGAATCAAAAGGAGGACAAGTGAAGCAGAAGGCAAAGATCGGTAGTGACAAAGGCGCAGACCTGAAAGATGTCAGTTACTAAATAGATCATGAGTGCACACATAAAAGATAAAAGTAGGGACATGAAGCGTTTGGAGGGACCAAAAGGTCAGATGTTTGGGGGGCAGCCCAAGCGGTCTGCTGTTTTAGTTTAAATATCTAAAAGTTAGAACTGAGAAGGGATTTTTCCCTGGAAAAACTTGTAAACTAATGCTTGTAAGAGGAACTATTTCATTTTACAACCAGAGACTGCAACTTTTTCCTGTTGGATAAAGTGCTATGTGGAATGTATCAATGTGATTAAATGAGCAATGTTGAATGGGAACTATTTCATTTTCAACCGTGTCTCATTAACTGTGAGAGCATTCTAAATTCCTAAACCTATGTTCTTGTTTGGATGTTATTTAGTATATTTTGTGATGTCTTCCACCATGAGTAATGAGGTTTTTAACTGTTGATGAGCTATCTTATCATGTATACTTTTATTCATGTTTATATGTTTGGTTATAAGAACAACTATCTGTAATTTGCCATAACACATGAACAATATTGCATTACTCATGAATTAATCCATCTCCCTAGAGATAGTTTAGTTAGTATTTATTTTCTTGCATATATGTGATTTGGATGCTTGTGAGTTCTAAGACGAGAGGTAAGAACCTGTGCATCACATTGTGACTACTATTTGCATCCTTATCCTCCTGCATGGTTAATTAGGCACGTGCATATCATACTTTAAATCAAAATACAAAAATATATACGATGGACCGGGCCGCAACCGGTAAACCCTTTTGTTACTTGACCTATGGTTGCCGGACTGCAAACCGGACGAATTCCCTATACCAAACAGTCACGTGCTAGTTGGGAACGTTGACTGGAGAGAATCCCTTGCTGTTGTTGCCTTCGAATTTCTAGGCCTCAACACACTCATAGAAAACAGCTAAGCAAGGCACCAAGATAAAAGAGACCTAATGCACTAATCCCAAAACAAAAAAGGAAGAAATGACTGACAAGAACAAAACCTAATTAAAATAAATCAAAAGGGGTGTCTGGTAAGAAACATAGGTTGTATATAGACACCAGCAGGACCCAAGAAGACTCAACAATCATCCAAACTCACCCAGCAACACCAATCCTCCAAATAAAGCTCAAAACAAAAGCATACACGACTGTTCATGTAAACTAGCATACATACATGACTGTGAAGCAAATACTCATGTAAGTTAGAATAATCAACCCATAGTTACCTACCTTATACATTAATTAAATCATTTTTGTCTTATTACCTAGTCTCCTAGATTCCACTCTATGCTAGTTGCCTTCTACATATCATAGAAGTCAACACTTGCTAAAACTGAGGCATGGAGCGCTTGGGAAACCTCTTGGAAATCGTATTTAGCATGCCATGCTTTATTCTGGATCCTCTAAAGTGCATATCTTCTTTTTCTGTAAAGCTTCCTATTTTATTGAGAATTAAGGAAAAATGAAAAGCTAGACTAGGTGTAGTTGACTTGTTTTTTTCCCACATCATCATCCATCCTTTTCTCCTAATAAAAGAATGTATGAGTTGTCTTTCCATCCCTTATTATCTTTCCTTCTTGACTTAGTCAATTCGTGAGCATCTTAGTGGATTTTGAAACTGCTTTATGCACCTATGGGGGATTTTACTAGATTTAGTAAGCCTACTTTTTGACTATTTTGAATGGCATCCTTATGCATTCGAATCTCTCATGTAATTATATATTTAAACAGCCTATTACTTCACAAGGTTGTCTATTGTACACTTATTCAATACAGATTAGTGTTATGCTCCAATTTCAGTCTCCTTTGATGTTAATTTTGCATGTTTGATTAGCAATTTTGTGAGTGTAATTGTTCTATCACTTGGGTTCAATTTCCACATGGTATCAGAGCCTTTGTAGATCAATTTCTCTCATTCCATATTGCTATTGTAGGTTCAACATATTGACTGGGAGTATATTCTGCTGACTGAAGGGCACAGTTTTTGAGCTATGGACCAATCTCAAAAGATAATCTTGAATCCATTTAATTTCTTTGAATGGAAAGATGAGATGGAAATATTGTTGAGATCAAAAGGTCTCTACAGGGTTATTATGGAAACTGAGGTAGAGCCCAGTGTAGCTGCAGAGAAAATCAAATGGCACAACAAGAGGGATGAGACCTATGGTCTTTTGTGTCTGAGCATTTCAAGAGACCTCCTCTTCCATTTTGATCGATTGACATCACCTAATGAAGTGTGGGAGAATCTTGTAGAGATTTTTGGAAATATAGATGAGATGAGAGGACATCAAATCGAGAATGAGCTGATCTCCTTGAGTCCCAGTATCTTCAAATCATTACAACTCTATTTTTCCAAGTTTAAAGCCCTTGTTTTGCAGCTAAAACAATGTGGAATTGAAAATAAGGAAGAGAAACTAGTTTTTCCATACTCTCAAAGCTTGGCCCTGACTATTAAGTGTTTTTTTTTACCTTCCATGCCACCAAGTTGACAGCTTGAGCCTGGAAGATGCCTAAGCTTACAGAGTTCATGGAATCCCTCACACAGGAACAAGATAAGTTGGTGATGATGGGCACCATAAAACCTTCCAAAGACCAAGATTTGGTTGCTGGAGATTCAAGGGTGGATTCAAAAAGCAAGAAAAAAGATAAAAAGCCACCTGAGCAAAAGAGAGACAAGAACAAGTCTTATGAGGAGCCCCAAGGCTCCAAGAAGAACTTCGAGAAGAAGAAGAACAAAGGAGAAATGAGCAAGTGCGCATACTGCAGTAAGGGCTATCATCCTGAGAGCTCTTGTATGAAGAAGAAAATTGACATGTTGACCCAACTCCTGGAGAAGAAATAACATCTCCCTTCCTGATTTCTCAAAGAAGAGGGAAGGAGGATCAAATTCAGAGGACAGAGAGAGAGTACATGCTTTGGTTGCTGGCACATCAAGCTCACCCAGCTTCATCATAGACTCTGGAGCTTCTAGACATATGGTTTCGACAAAAGAGGCATTCTCCTCTCTTGACATGTCGAAAGGTCCACCAATAGTTTTGGGAGATGACTCTCTCACTGACAGTTTGGGAAAAGGAAGGATTGATCTTGACCATGGTAAGTCAATAATGCATTGTATGTTCCAGGTCTTGCCTCTAATCTCTTGTTAGTGTATTAGATGACGCACACTGGGTCTCCAAAGAAGGTCATCTTCTCCATTGATGATGTTGAAATCTGTCATAACCCAGGAATTTCACAAAAATTTAAAATTTTTAATGTAATATAAAATGCCTATAGTCGCAGTTTAATAACTGCTAGCGGCTAGCAGAAAATGAAACAGTTAACAATATGTAGTGATTAACTTCAGACACATAAAAAATAATACCACTTTAATTTTGATATGTTATATATATGTGACCTGCATTTAGTTGCTTCTAGCTGTACTGATGATTTGATTTTTTCAAGTAGGTGAGAAGCTATGTTCTAAACTGGGGCTTACATAGCAATTGCTAATTCAGCTGGATTTTTGGTTCTTACAGGTTCATCAGGTAATCTTTTGAACAAGTAGGATTTTATTTTTGCGTTAAGTCAAGAAGTACTTTAGCATAATAAAAATGCTAGAGCATAAATTGATTAATAGAAAGCAAAGCTACGATGAGGTAAAGTATCTTCCTTTGTTGTTTTTGGATGTAACTCAGTATTTAAGTTAGTCGTAAATATCAATATCCTTAACATACTAGTGTCTTTTACCAGCATGAGTTCTACTTAATTTTTCGTTTTTAATGTTATATGCCAAGTTACTTATAGATTCTTTTGATGAGCATAGGGTTCATGATTTAACATAGTAAAACTTTTACTGTAGTATGTTTTACTGCTATTGATATGTCTAACACTCAAAGTGCTGTTTGTAAGCATGAATATAATCCTATCATCCTTAAGGAAAATTTTACAAATAGATTACCTATAACTATTCTTTAGCAGTGATGAATATCAACCTATTCCTTTGTATACAATTATAATTGTCTACTTGCACTACTAGTCATCAAGCTATAATTTTCAGTTTTTAGTTTATCACCAAGTCACATGTGTTATTGTAATATTACATTACCATATCGTTACTAATATTACTAAGTAAATTTTTCTTTGAATATTTTACCTTAGGCAGTCTTACTAACTTGTAATTACCAAGGTATAATCTAATTATTGGTTTGATTTAATTATGAGTTTGGTTCTTTATAAAAACCAAAGAACACTAACTCCAAATAAGATTTCAAACCATATCACTTTCGACTTTAAGCATTGGTAAGAGTTATACTAGGGTAGAAATACTACCTATTATTTACTTTTATAATTTTGAGCTAAAGATAATGACTTCATTAGTTTAGTTCTTACATAAAGCTAGCTCCAAACAATGCTTAAATATCGAAAACAAGGTTTGTATGAAGAGCACTTAGAAGTGCCACCGACTAAAAGTCAATGGTATAGACTCTATTATTGATCACAACATATATACCTTTACAAATGATTGATATTAATGTTATCAACTGCAAATGATAATGATATATATATGTGTGTGTGTGTGTGTGTGTGTGTGTGTGTGTGTGTGTTCTCACAATTGATTGGTTGTAATGTTATCGAAAAGCAAATGATAAGAATTGATTTAATACAAAACCATACTATTAACTATATAGAATAAATGATTTTTCCAAAAGGTCGATTGCAATGTTATCCTACATGACAAATGATAAGATACCTTTAATACAAAACATTATCATTAGTTATAAGGTATAAATGATTGGCAATAATATGAGTTTTCACCTGACAGTGCAGGTTTGACTATATGGATCGACCCACTTCTTGGTTAAAAATTTCGATGGGCACGTGGATGAGTCTCCACCATGCATTGGTCAATTTAAAAACTCACATAGAAATCCTATCCTCTTCATTATCCTTCAAGGGTTTGGCTCTGCGCTGTTTGGGTTTCTTCGTGGCCATGAAAGGCTCGTTGGTTCATTGTTTGACAGCTCCATTGTGTGTAGTATAGTGTTGCATCAATCATGCCAGTGTTAAAGGATTTGTAGTTTGTAAATTGGTTATTTTTTGGAAGATATTGGAACACCGTGAGAGCATTTTCTTAACTCTGTCAATAGTTTTGTGAGCTGGACATAGCGTTACCCTTGTCTCTGCCCGTACTTGCTCCATCGTCGGTAAAATCTTGAAATAAGAACCTCACTGTCTCTGTCATAGGATTGGCACAAGGGTTTTGTTGTTTCCTAGTGCAGATACTCGAACTAGTTCAGTCTACTCCTTGGCTTCAGACTTCTTATTTGCAGGTAATAGTGTTACCCCGCTCTTATCTCCTTCATTAAATTCTAGATACGGTTGTAATACAATGAATACCACTTCTAACTATCGCATTCGGTCTTGTTCTTGTAGATTACAGGTACGACTTCAAGCATGAAGGAAACCTCTCCAACGTTGGTTAACTTCGTGGCCATAATGGGTAAGCCCCGGTTTAACATGGCATCTTTCTGCTTGCAATGGTTAATGGAAGGAGTTACAGTTTGAAGGGAAGCATGGCTTCGGTTCCTTCAATGTTTAAAAGCTTAGTTTTTGCTATTACTTAGTTTTGTTTTTAAAAACCCTTGCGTGTTGTTGGGTAGCTCCGGCTCCTACACTGTGACTTTTATGTAGATTATTTGGTATGTAAAAGTGATTACAGCCTTACGGCTTGATAATATCATACTTTGGTTTTAAGATAAAAGGGTTTTATAAAGAAATATTTTGTTAAACTTTGAGCTCTGTCTCGTGTTGTTATTATTTTGTTAACCAGTAAATTATGTGTTTATTTTACTGTTTATAAAAGATGTTTATTTCCAGAAAAAGACTGTAAAGAGTCCAAAGAATGGATTGTAGCCTTCTTGTTAAGTTTGCTTACACAGTTAACAATGTAATTGGTTAAAACTTATACAGATTAATTTGTAATTGGATAAATTAGTTGAAAGCGTTTCAACCCTCAGGTTTTTCTTTCACAGGTTATAAACCTATTTGTTAAAAATAATTAACTCCTATATATGTAATTCTTAGTTTTATTTCGTTTAATGTTTATATTTACATTTATTTTTATTTACTACTCTGTAAATTATAAATATTTATAGCTCTGTAGAGAGTAGAAGGTTAACTCTAGAACTCTGTTTATTTTTCATAAATAAAGGGTTTATAAACGTAACCCTAATTGTTTTATTATTATTAAGTAATAGTTTTAAGATTTAGTTAATAGTTTAAAAGAAGTATTGTTTGGCTAATAACTTGTTTATATACTTAGCTATTATCTCCTATAAACTTGTGTTTGTATCGGTATACTATTACTATAACTCTAGTGTAGTTTACTATTTCTTTTCCTGCATTTTTATTTAGTTACACTAAGTAAAACATTAAATACAAACAAACCCTAACACTTCTTTTTCATTGTATTCTAAACATTGAAATAAAATTTTACTTTGCTATCTACAAATACAAAATCCTATTTACTATCTTCATTCTCTTAAGAATTCTTTCATTTACTTAAAGCATTCTAACTATGCTAGAGTACGACTTGGTTTCCAAGTGTGGAAAAACACAGCTTAGAAATTTGAATTCTTTCTATTTCATTTATCTAAACCATTTTTCATTTCTATCACAATCTAATAAGAATACTAAATCTAACATTTCCCAAACTCTGAACTTTTAACATTCACATAGCAGATAAACTAATAATTATTTAACTAAGACACTAAAATAAAATAACACAGAACCTGTTGAGGACAAGACGACAACAGCTTTAGGAGGTCGTTCCTCCCTACCAATCTCCTAGAGAGCGCTCAAACAACGCTTCCTAAGGACCCCCAAGCCTTTTCCCAGTCTTCTTGGCTGAGAAATGGGTGGAGAATGCAACTGTAGAACCCTCTGTCAACTGACTAGTTCAATACCTCAGTAAAACACTCTGCTCTCAGCAGTATGATCTTCAGCTTAAAATCTGCAACTAGATCAATCAACAGTTATTTCCTCAAACACTTTCCAGATTCCCCTCCATTGAATTTCTCTGAAGTACATTCATTCGCCCTGAATGATCACTTCTCTAGAATGAGCAGCCTCAGCTCTCTTTAAAGGGAATTTTTAGAAAGATGCCTATGTCTTTTGGGTCAGTTTTAATTGATTGAGCCACCTGCTCTGATTCCACTTTCTTGGGGATTCATGACCACAAATGTAGGGAGGTTGCTACCTGCAATAGTTGGAAGTGGTTTGAGGATGCTGCCACATGTCAGTTTTCTCTCCACCCAGTCTCCTCCACCAATTTGACCAGTAAACACTCTTTTAATAGCTCTCCTAAGCTATTGTCTCCTCATTTATTTATTTATAAATAAAATATTCAGAGTTTACATTAAATATCCTTGACCCCACTAGGTCATCAATAACAACTTAGCATAAAATTTAACATATTGTTCCTCAAATAATATAAAATTGTTTTTCTGAAATTGGGGCATGTGACTCACTCAAATTTCGAATGGTAAATTCATAGCAAAAGGTGTTGTTGATCACACTTCAAAGGTATACATGTTTTCCCATTTTCTACCCTACTCAAACCCCTATGCTCTTCTGATTCATACTAATGAGGAAAGCAATATTTGGCATGAAATATTTGGCCATCTTAACTACATGTATCTTTCTAATTTGAGTGAAAAATATATGGTGATAGGGTTACCGAAGATCAAGTTTTCTAGGGGAGTCTATCAAGGTTGTATCCTAGGAAAATACCCAGAGCACAAATTTGATAGAGCTAGTCATGAGAGAACCTCTGCACCTCTTGAGTTGATCCACAATGACATTGCTGGTCCATTTCCTCATATGTCCATGATTCAAGCCAAATATGCACTGACCTTCATAGATGACTTTTCCAGGTATTGTTGGGTTTACTTCCTAAAGCATAAGTCTGAATTTTTTGACCTCTTCAAAGTGTTTAAGGCCTTGGTTGAAAACCAGCCTGGGAGGAGACTCAAGATCCTCAGATCTGACAATGGTGGTGAGTATGTCAAGTCTGAGTTCATTCAGTATTGTAAAGATGCAGGTATTCAGATGCATCATTCGATCCCTTACACACCACAACAAAATGGTGTTGCTGAGAGAAAGAGCATGTCACTGAAGGAGATGGCAACCTGCATGATGGAGGCTAAGACTTTGCCACCAAAGTTTTGGGCTGAGGCTATAAACTGTGCATCCTACATCTAGAATAGGGTGCCTCATAAGTAGCTTGATGGTATGACTCCTTTCAAATCTTGGAGTGGGCACAAGCCAGATGTGACCCATTTCAGGATTTTTGGCTCAAAGGCTTGGGCTAGAATTCCAACTAAAAAGAGAAAGGCTTTGCAGCCCCAAAGCCAAGAGTGCCTATTTGTTGGGTATTCTAAAGATTCAAAAGGGTAAACGCTGATCAACTTGAGCACTAACAAATCTTTCATTGAAAGAAGTGTTCAGTTCCTAGAAGAGCCTTTAGTAGCAGTTGAAGTTGGAGAGTCTTCTTCACCACCAAATCCATTGATTGTAAGTGGAGAGACTAAGGAGTTTTCTGATCCTGATATGTCTAATAATGATGATTTGATTGCAGATCCTGATAGTCCTACAAGACCAAAATGGGAAGTAAATACCATTCATGCTGCTGGGAAACTAGCTAGAAATCCTAGTGACACTAGGAGGACTAGATCTCAGTTTGAGAGTGCCCTGTGTATGAAAGATCCTTTATTTGTTGAGAAGTGATATCTGATGGTTGAATCAGATCCATATACATATGAATATACAGCACATGATCCAAGATGGAAAATAGCCATGAAAGAAGAATTCAGCTCACTCAAGAAGAACAACACTTGGAAACTGGTTGATCTTCCCCTAGGGAGGAAGCTAGTTCAATGTAAGTGGGTTTTCAAGACTAAGTTTGATGCTGATGGTTCACCTTTGAAATATAAGGCAATATTGGTAGCCAAGGGATACTCACAAGTACATGGTATTGACTACAATGAAACCTTTGCACCAGTGGCA
>LPNX010964219.1:247002-249502 GCA_001517045.1 Pseudotsuga menziesii
AAGTTTCGAAGCAGTGGGAGGTACATCACATGGATGTGAAGTGTTCTTTCCTAAATGGAGATATCACTTAATATATTTACATGCAGCAACTTGAAGGGTTTGTTTCTAATCCATATTTTGTGTGTAGGTTAAAGAAATCATTGTATGGGCTCAAGCAAGCCCCCAGGGCTTGGTATGCCAAGATTGATGGATTTCTGCTGTCATTGAGTTTTGTTCGATGAAAGTTTGATCCTAATGTTTATTTGAATTTGATTCATGGTTCTTTGATGATTATTTTATTGTATGTGGATGACCTTCCGATTACAGGAAGTTCAAAGAAAGAGAGTGCCTCCTTGAAGGATGCAATGAACCATGCATTTTCTTTGACAAATTTGGGATTGCTAAGCCAATTTTTGGGTCTCGAAATTGCTCAATCCCAACATGGAATCAAAGTACATCAGTCCAATTCTGCCTTAGATTTTCTAAACAAGTTCAACATGAAAGATTGCAAGCCAAGAAAAACCCCTTTCCTTTCAGGAGTTAAGCTTGAAGAAGTAGGTTCTTCTCCTATGGTAAATAATACACTATATAGGAAATTGATTGGGTGTTTGCTTTATCTTACACACACTCAACCTGATATATATTATGCAGTTAGTGTGGCTTCAAGATACATGGATAAGCCTCATGAGATCCATTGGAGAGCAGCCAAAAGGATCCTTAACTTTGTTTAAGGAACAAGAACTCATGGGATTTTCTACAAAGCTAAATCCGATCTTGATTTGATTGGTTTTACTGACAGTGATTGGGAAGGTGACAATAAATATCGAAAGTCAACATTAGGATATGTGTTCATGCTTGCAGAAGGACCAATCAGCTGGTCAAGAAAGAAGCAGAGTGCCATAGCACTCTCATCTACAAAAGCAAAGTATAGAGGAGTTGTGAATGCAACAACTCAATGTTTGTGGTTGCAAAGAATACTTGGATAATGTGGCTTTGAATCAGAGTTTTCAACTATTATCTACTGTGATAATCAAAGCACCATCCGAATCTGCAATGATCCAGTTTAGAGACAATAAACCAAACACATTGAGATCCATATGTACTACATCAGACAGCTTGTGCATGATGGCAACATTCATCTACTTTTCTGTGCATCTTCAGAACAAGTAGCAGACATCTTCACCAAAGTTTTTTGTGAGAAGACATTCAGCAATCTCAAATCACTGTTGGGGATTGTTGATCATGCTGTGAAGCATGATTGATGACAAGATTTTCAAATTTTGTGTTACTGTCCATGTTTAAGGGAGGATTTTCCCACTGGGGTTTTGCCTCTTTCCTTGGTTGAATGGGCAAGCAATATGTAAAGGGTGACTAATCCTTTTTGCTAGGACCTATAGTTTTCTGATATTTACTCATAAAGTCAGGCTTAAGTGGGGGTGTTAGAATAATCAACCCATAGTTACCTACCTTAGACATTAATTAAATCATTTTTGTCTTATTACCTAGTCTCCTAGATTCCACTCTATGCTAGTTGCCTTCTACATGTCATAGAAGTCAACACTTTCTAAAACTGAGTCATGGAGTGCTTGGGAAACCTCTTGGAAACCATATTTAGCATGTCTTTTTTATTCCAGATCCTCCAAAGCGCATATCTTCTTTTTCTATAAAGTTGCATGTTTTATTGAGAATTAAGGCAAAAGGAAAAGCTAGATTAGGTGTAGTTGACTTGTTTTTTTCCCACATCATCCTCCATCCTTTTCTCCTAATAAAAGGATGTATGAGTTTTCTTTCCATCCCTTATTAGCTTGCCTACTTGACTTAGCCAATTCGTGAGCATATTAGTGGATTTGGAAACTGCTTTATGCACCTATGGGGGATTTGACTAGATTTAGTAAGCCTACTTTTTGACTATTTCGAATGGCATCCTTATGCATTCAAATCTCTCATGTAATTATATATTGCAACAGCCTATTACTTCACAAGGTTGGCTATTGTACACTTATTCAATACATATTAGTGTTATGCTCCAATTTCAGTCTCCTTTGATGTTAATTTTGCATGTTTGATTAGCAATTTTGTGAGTGTAATTGTTCTATCACTTGGGTTCAATTTCCACAGTGTACAGGAAGAAAAAGAGGGAAAAATGATAATCCAAGGTCACATTACTCCTACAGGACGCTACTGGGAAAACATACCTCCAAACTTGACACAGAAATAGAGAAATAAATAGCAATTCAAGCACATTGTATATCCAATCCCCAAAGAAAAAACAACTAGGAACCTCCCCAACAAAGTCGCCAATTATGTTACGGAGAGAAACTTCATATGGCTTGGGGGTACCACAACAGATAGTATGACACGAGAGATCAATATTTTCCAATATGAAAGAGCAATAAGAAAATCTAACACTAAAGGATATAAAATCATACCTTATTCCGAACAGTTGAAGTAGATCTCCGTTGAGCTTTTCCAATGCAATTGCACTTACAATTATCTCTCAATAATAACAAACAAAGAAAGC
>LPNX010964219.1:254502-284584 GCA_001517045.1 Pseudotsuga menziesii
ACACCCTAGTTTCTTCATGCTCCAATATACAAGGATGCTACAACACCCTGGTTTCTGCCTACTCCATCAAACAAGGATGCTACAACACCATGTTTTCTAGCCACTACTAAAAGGAGGATAAATCCCCTTGAAGGATTTTAGACTGCATTAGCACCACCCTAGCACCACCCTACTACCCTAATTTGATCTTTTTCTTCTATTATATTTATGATTATTCTTCATTTCATTGGTCTCTGTCTTCTCTTGTTGTTACATTGATCTGGATTGCTGAGACATATTTCTTCCACTTCAAACTTCTCTTTAAATACTTCTTTCATCATGTCTTTGAACCATTGTGTATTTTTATCATCATGTCCCTTCATTAAAACCCTTTCACCAATGCATCTCTTCATTATGGAAACGTGCATTTTCATGAAGTGGTGCAAAACATCTTGGAACCCTATTTTGGTAGACCTATAACTTTGTCTTCAAGCACCTTTCAGGAGAAATAAGAACATGGTCAGATGCACACATCAACAAGCTACATCCTGATGGTATCAGATTATTTTTATCAGTTTCCTACAAAATATGGCGGGCATTTTACTAAGGCAACTTAGACCGATTTTTCAATACTTAGTTGATTTTTCAGGAAATTTCCCAAAACAATCTGAAACCTCATTTTGGCATACCTATAAATTTTTTCATCAAGAATGTTTTAGGGGAATTAATACCATGGTCAAATGCACACATTAACAAGATAAAACCTTATGGTATCATATAATTTTTATCAGTATCCTACAAAATATTGTGGGCATTTTAATGAAGCCACTTAGGCAGATTTACTAGAACTGAAATAGTGCAAATCATGCTAGAAAGCAATTTTGGAAAACTAATAACTTCACCTTCAGATACTATCTTGACAAACCAATCATTTGGTTAGATGAAAAAGACAAAAATATAGATGTCTATATCCTCAGAATCATTTAATTCATCAAATCCATATGATAACATGTATTTTACAGAGGCCCCTTAGGCAGATTAAGAAGAATTTATACTTAATCAAATTTTTAGAGTTTTAGCAAGAGTTTACGCAAGTTTCCATACTTTTACAGAATGGTGTCAAATGGTAACAATGACTTCATGAGAGGAATAGAACACCATCACATGAATTTTCAACCTCATCACACATGCCACATGCCATGTCACCACTTCCTTTGTTATTCCTTTGTCATTAATGAGCTCTGATTTTCCTATACTTAGTCAATTTTTGAAGTTTCAGCAAGAGTTTCAACAATAGTTTCAGCAAGTCGCCATATTTTTACAGAATTGTGTAAAATTGTAAAAATTACTTCATGAGAGAACTATAACATCACCATATGACTTTGCAACCTCATCACACATGTCACATCATCATACATGTCATGTCATTTCCTTTGTCATTAATGAACTCTTTTGACATCAATGTCAACCATACTCAACACATTAGGGATGGATAATATTTTTCTAGAAGATAAAAATCCTCCACTAATCAAAGGATGGACAATTCCTTTTCAAAATATAATGCATCTAAAGTACATTGTCATTTGTCAATGAAATCCTAAGAGTACATTGGAAGTACTTGTATAGTTCCATGTCAAATTTTCTTCTATAATCAATGATAGTTTGTGCAATTTATAAAGTACTTGTTTATCGAAATTATTGTCCTTGCACTAGATGCGTTGACGTGCATGTGGAAATAATTTTAAAATACTGAACACCATAAAGTACATAATTCTGCATCGACCAGACATATTAGGAAACATTGACCAGTGGATGGGGCCAACACTGAAAATGTTTCAAACTGCTTTTGAATGCACTGAAATTTGACATGGGTTGGAGTTTTTCATGCCTCCATGATATGGGAGGGTTTCTAGACTCAAATATTACAGAAATGGAGGCCTTTACTCGACGTCTCTAGCCTCTTCCTCCTAATTTCATCTGAACTTTCTCAGGTTTACTTGCCTAGAATTCTCGACATAACCATCATGCACATCATGGTCATGTTGATATTTATACTCATCGCATATGTCAATCATAATGCATGCCAATTAGGCCCATGCAGAGAGATTGGTCCCATGAAAAAGGTGCCAACCAAAATTTCATCAATGATTTCGAGCTAGTCCGGTGAATGGATCACAGCCACAATTTTTTTTGTAATGTTGCAGCTATAATTATATTATACATACATAAAGTACAAAAAGAGGTACAAGGAAAGATGCTGGCTCATGAAGTATGGGAAGGATTTTCCGCCAACCTAGACCTCCAATGATTCAAGGATTCATCATCACGGACCAAAACATATTTTTCCCTTCATCGTGTAGATAGAGCAGGATTTAGAATAGAAACCAAGGCTTATTTCTGAACAATTAAACAGCATATAGGAAAAAAGGATAGCATAGGAAAGAGTATACTAGGGGTTCTCCTCTAGTGCTTCATCTTTGTCGGAGTTGGGTTTATCTTCCATAATTGGGAAGCTCCCAAAAAATTCTTCCTCCCATGCTTGAGAATGGAGCTTGGGTAACAAGGATTCAGGCTTGTTGATAGTGTTCTTCTCTCCAAAGGAAGCATGGAATTTTTTGTACTATAGGAGATCAATAGTCGTCGACACTGGAAAGTTGGTCATCATGGGTGGAGCTCAGCCTGATGAAGCTCCATTTTCTTGCATGGTCAATGTTGTTGAAGTGGAACTTTATACTTTCATAGCATATAGGCCTTTGGAGAACATGTCGTCTAGGACCAGCGAGGGTGGAGGCTCATGAGACAGAGTGCTAGGGTGTGGGGTCATTGCTGCTCCATCCGGGAAGGTAGTAGCTATGTTCTCCATCGCAGCCCTAGAGAAATTGGAGGGAGGGTTCCTGACCTTGATAGAGCATCTCTACAGGGAGTATTTTCCCCCTGCTAAACTAGTGTCTAGGTTGGCCAATTTACCGTCTAAATGAACCAAAAGACCACATAGTTCCATGAATGAAGCGTTGGCTACGACCAATTCATGAGCACTTCCTCCACAAGATTACCCAGCATATTCTTAACGATCCAATCGAAATTTATTTGGCTGCCAGAATTTCCTGGGGAGATCAATTTTACAACCTGTACCAACTCCCATTCTTCAATGAGGGCACGTACTATGGGAGAAACCATGCTTTCATAACTAGAATTAATCTCTTTAGATTTTCTCACGTGCTCAACCTCCTAGAGTGAGCTAGGCTTGCTACCTCTGTGTGGTGTACCACATGGCCTCATCATGGAGTGATAACACAGAGCTAATTCTTTTAGAAACTAGTAGTTATCAGGACTCAACCAGAGAAACACTATCACCAGAAGAAAATTAGAGTGGGAATTCATGCCGGAGGTAGTCAACCCTGGTTCTATATCAAGCATCGTTCAACCAAATAGTGAAATATTCACACGCGAGGATGCCATTATGCAACTGAGTTCCTGCATAACTTTCCTTATGCTGATGTACAACCTCTATCATTTCAGAGAGTGAAATTTCATGAATATTTCGTAAGCCATTAAGATCTGGGCTTTGAGGACCGTCCTTATTTGTCTCTTCATCGGTCTGAGCCAAGCCCACATCATGTACATGCATTAAACCAGCGTCTCCCACCTGTGCGAGAATTGAACCATTGTCTTCCACTTGTGTGAGAATTAAGGCTTGTCTGTCACCCTGGCTTGAGGCAGATCATGGTCACACATCAAGGCTAGATGGCATATGTCCTATAACGATACTTCCAGGTGGGACCCTCTTGGGGATCATGTCAATTGAATCCTGAGGTGCCCCATTACGGGGAATGGGTTGCAAGCTGTGATGGGCCCCCAATGAGCTGTTTTGGGTTCCAGATGTCCTGTGAGCTGGACATGCATCCAAAACCGAGGACTGAAGATCTTGTGAAGCGAGCACCCTCTAGCTCTGGATCAGTCGGTTATGAAAAGGTGGTTCAATATTTCTCGCACTCAGCGGGAGGTTGCACCCCACTCCTTCATTTGAGAAAAGGTCATCTAGAGCATTGGATTTCCTTTTGACATGATGGAAGGTGGTTGAGATGAGTGCCTCCAAGATCTGGCTCAGACGAATGAGATTGTGTTCCAATATCCAACTGGTGGAAAGTTTGAATATCTGTGCATTGTTTTGGATTTTGATGGCTAGAGCCAAGATCAGCTGAGAGTCTCCTTTTGCGATGATAAGGAGGAAGTGGCAATGTTTAATGAGGGATATCCCTTCTATGAGGCCTTCAAGTTCTATCATGTTATTTGTATTGAGGCCTAATTTACCAAAGTAGATGAGCAGGATTTTTTCTTCATGGTTTCAAATGGCCCCTTTGAAACCTGATATGCCAGGGTTACCTTTGGATGCTCCATCAAAGTTGAGCGTCAAGAATCCAACCGAAGGGGGAATTTTTTAGGGTTGGGTAGCCCTTTGGAGGGCCTCACACCAATGATGGGGGCTAGAAGTTGCATGAACTTCCATTTTGTCAGAATGGATTTCTCAGCCGAGGTCATGGGAAACTTCAAGTCATGCCACACTTTCAAGAAGGTGGTGTCAAGCAGGTTTGTTTTTAGTTACGACCATATTGTATCCAACGGGTTTAGCCAATCCTTGAATAGTATAGCATTTCTTTCCTTCCATATGATTTAGACTAGGAAGCTCAAGGTGATCTCCCAGATTCTGTTGAGAAGGGTGCTCTGGAAAGGGGTTGACTCCCATTGAAGCAAAGTGCTTAGGATATTATGCTTGTCTCTATTAGTTCTTTGGAAGATTTCTGCAATGCGGTCCCAATGTTGGGAATCCAGCTCATAGGAGTCAAGCAGGTGGTTTATATCTTCTACTGCTTTGATTCATAGGATACAAAATTTTGGGCCTTGAAATCCCCTTTTTTGCAGGTTGTCCCAAGTGAGGATGTGTTTGTGGGAGGGAAACCAGAGGAAGGTGGAGATTTTAGGCCAAGCGCACAGCTTCCAATTTTTTTCCTGGAGGAGTAAATCTTGGTCATTGTCTTTGGCTACTAGAATGTTCTAGGCTTCCTTTGTAGTGAAATATCCTTTAGGGAGGTGACCCCATCTTAGCATATCAAGGCCTTGCTTGATTATGACTTTCCTATTCATTAGCTCCTTCCAAATTTGTTCCCTTGTGGCTGGGTTCAGAGGCAAGGTCCATCTACTGGGGTGCATCCAAGATTCAAAGGAAAGTGCATTAATAGGTCTCTAGAAGTCTATGACAGTAGGGCGACCATTTTTGTTCTAGTTGTTATGAGTTTCCTCAAACTCATACTCACTGGAGAGGGTGGGCATTTGCTACCATGCGTCCTGCCAGAAGATGGCATTTGTACCATCTCTTATCTCTCAGAAGCTATGCTTCTGAATTAGAGCTTTCTAAGAGTTAGCTTCTTTCCAAATGAGCGATCTTGGAGGATCACTATTGTGGAGGACCATTTGGGAAGGGTCCCAGTCAGGATCATATTTTATGTTCCAAAGTTGGATCTAGGGCGTGTTGTTTCTAGTGATCGAGGACCACCAGATCTTGGATGAGAGAGCAACATTGTTTATTTCTGGGTCTCTCAACCCTAAACCGCCCTTAACTCGGGGCAGGAAGAGGCTACTCCACTTTACCAGGGCCTACTCATTGTTATTAACGTTTTTTCCCCAAAGGAAGGAGGTTTTTAAGTTTCTGATGGTTTTTAGGACCCATTTTTGGAGCAGATAGGACTGAGAACATGTAGACTGACAAGGATTGAATAATAGGTTTAAGGAGGGTAAGGAGGAAAGGAATATTGAGGGAGCGAAAGGTCCAAGAGGATATTTTGGATTCTATCTTATGTAGGACTTCTCTCCAAGATGAGTGCTTGATTGCCGAATCAAAAAGAGGAGCGCCCAAGTAATTTGAAGGCAAGGAGGAAGTGGTGAAGCCTAGAATGTGGGAGACGTTTAGTTTGGTGACAACATCTGTGTTGAAGAAGAAGATATGTGACTTTTCTAGGTTGATTGTGGTGCCAAAGGCTTTAGAAAAGGTGTGTAGGATATCTTGCAGAGCTCGAGATTCTTGTAGAAAGGGGTTCTAAAAGAGAAGGTTATCATCTACAAAATGTAGATAAGAAAGAGGGTTGCTTCCATGTAGGTAGAGACCGCATAGATACCATGAGGCTAAGGAGTTATGGATAAATCTACCTAGGCCTTCATCCATGAGGATGAATATGAAAGGGGACAGGGGGTCACCTTGTTGTATACCTCGAGAGGGAGAAAAGGTAGACGAGGGAGACCCATTCATGAGGATTGAATACAAGGAAGAGTTTATTAGAGAGGAGATACATCTTGTCCATTCCTGAACGAAACCAAAGGCTAGGAACATATTATTTATGAATTCCCAGTTGTTCTTGTCAAAATATTTTGAGAGGTCAAGCTTGAGGAGAATCCTAGGTGAGCAAGTGGATTTAAGAGAGTGGATAACTTCATGAGTGAGGATGATGCCATCTAGGATTTGTCTACCTTCAACATAACCCATTTGTTCAATGGAAATGAGGAGAGGAAGAAGGGGCTTGAGGCGGTTGGAAACAAATTTAGATATTATTTTGTAGATGAAATTGTAGAGGGATATGGGTAGAAACTTACCGGGGACAGAGGATCCAGGTTATTTTGGAACCAGAGTGAGGTAGGTGGCATTAAAGTCTAGTGAGAACCATTGTTTTTTATGATATTCTTCAACCACTTCATGGATCTCATACTTGAGAAGGTTCCAGCAGTTGTGAAAGAAGTTGATCATAAAACCGTTTGGGCATGGCGCTATATCTTCAGACATTTGGTTCACAGTGGGTTCTACCTCTTGGAGAAAGATGATCTGCATGAGTGTTGTATTTTTCTCCACTCTGACAATGTTGGGGATTTGTTGTGTCACTTTCTTGATAGCGTTGGATTTGGCTATTACCAGTTTTGTTAGGAGGTCCTGAAAGTAACCTGTGATTTCTAGTTTGATGTCCCTCTGATCCTCAAGTATTTTTCCTATCTCTGTTTTCTGTTTCGAGATATGATTATTCATTATGTGTTGAATTGTGGATCTTTGGAAGAAAGTCATTTTTTTATCTCCCTCTTGTATCCATTTGACTCTGGATTTTTGTTTCCATAAGATTTATTCTTGGATGCAGTGTTTGTTCAGTTGTATTAGGAGATCTTATTCTTTGTGTTTCCTTTCTTCTTACATTTTGTTATCCATTATGGAGCATTGTATATCTTATAGAATTTCCTCAATTATTTTTGTCCTTAAATATGTCAATAAAGATGGTTTCGTTCTAGATCTTTAGTTTGGATCGAAGAGACTTGAGTTTTCATTGCATTATGGCCATTTTGGATTACCCTGATGGCTAAAATTCTTCCCACTAACTGCTGACAGAATCCATGAAGGAAGGATGAGATAGCCAAAATTTCTCAAATTTGAAGCAGCAGTGGGGGAAATCGCCCGTGCTCTGCCAAGTTAGGTCTATTGGCTAATGGTTAGAGCCCGATGCAGGAAGAAACGAGGAGGATATTAGAAAGCCTGTTTGTAAGAAGTCCTCTGATATCAAGAATTGGTATAATATCTTGGAAATGTTGTGAGCTCCTCCTCTGTAGTTGTTCCATGTAAGAAAACTAGAGGAAGGTTTGAGGTCCACAAAATTGCAGTCATTTATGGTCATCTTGAAGAGGCGGTCCTCAAGGGAAATGGTTGTTAATCCTCCCTTTTTCTCCTCAATGGAGGTGATCATATTGAAGTCACCACCTATTATGAGCCGAGATTTTTGGTACTACAAGGAGAACCATTCCATGAATTGCAATAATTGGTGCTTAAGTTTAGGAGGTTGAGGATTGTAGACAGTGAGGATATGACCATGGATGTTGGAACCAAGAATGTGGAAAGAGGTTGAGATCGCATGGGCGCAGGAAGAAGGATCACTGAGCTCAATAAAAATTGGGTTCCAGGCTATGATTAAGCCTCCTGCTGCCCCATTTTCATCTATTGCAGAAGTATGACATCCTTTCCATATTTTTCCATTAACATATGGAGGGTTTCCAAGGACCACTTGGTTTCCTGGATGAAGAGAATTACAGGCTTATCATTCTGTATTTTTCTTTTCATCATTCTTTTTTTGGTAAGTTCGTTCAGTCCTATGACATTTTAGGAGATGATATTCATTGGGAACTTGGAGAGGAGGAGGGAAAGAATTATGTTAGCTAGGAATATTTCCCTAATCCCACTACTGGGTTTCGAGCACATTTATCCTCTGCGGTGAGGGTTTTCTTCCTCATTTTTTTCTTTCTCGAACTAGTTTGGGCTTGTATTTTTTATGCATACTGATAACACCAAGTTTGTTTTTCTCTTTAGCTTTGGTGAGAGTCTATTTTAATAATTGGATCTGTCGGGAAGGAATTGAGTTGAAATATTTTTCGATGTAGGCGTCTTCCAATCCTAGAAGGTCCAGTTCTCCCAGTTCTATATCCGACATCTCGTCATCCATGGTAGTTTCCAGACAAGGTTCTAAGAGGCCAGGGCTCAAAGTAGTAGGTGAAGGAGCGAGATCATGAGGCAGGGGAGGGGGCATGGTGGGATCAGGGCCAGGTTGTAGCTAGATGGAAGGGGAGCAAGATATCTCAACCAAGGGAGCCTTCTCTGAGTTGGGAATGACAGGTAATATTTCTTGATGTGTGCTTAGAACATTGAAATTGTTACTTATAGTTGGGCCTTTGTCTTTAGGAGAGTCTACCAGAGGTTTTTATCGTTGGCGTCGTTTCTTGCCCTGCTTTTGGAATCCTTATGCGTCTTTTACTTCATTGATTGGGCTCTTGCTGGGTTTGTTTCTGTGGAAATGGAACAGGTGACTGTGCTCATGGAATTTGTGGCATATGAAGGGAACATGTTCATAGTCCAATAGCTGGACCCAGTCTAAATCTTAAAGGATAATATTTATGGCATCCAGAAGTGATTTATCTATGTGCATGTAGATGCAGATCCTCACATAGGAGGTGAATTTGTTGAGTTTTATCTAGTCAACAAAGCATACAAAAGTTCCCAAGGTGTTGCCAATATCTTTTAGCGTGTCTTCATCCTAGTATTCCTGCAGGAGGAAGTACATCCTTATCCATACTGGAGTCCAGGTGAAGTATTCATTTTCTAGGCAGAACTTCTTCATCCAGTTTCTGAGATACAGACACACGGAGTTGAATAAATATGGGCCTCCTTCTTCAAATCTGGTTTTATCTTTGTGATGGTGGAAGATGGTGGTGAAGAAGCCTTTCGAGCCAAGCTGGAATTTATAGTGTGCTTTAGGTTTCCATTTAGATTCTATTCATCCTCTTAGGGATAGCTCTATGGGATAGAATCCCATAAACTTTTCAGTCAGGGCGTGATCTCAGATAAACTGGTCTTTAGCATTTATGCACACAGTAGGGAGGGTTATGCTAGGTCTGACTGCGCTTCTTGCTATACAGGTGTTGTTTTCTTGTGGGTTAAAAGTCACAATTATCTGTGCCATAGCAATGTTAGGTATCAGGGAAGGTATTGATGGTTTTGCATCGGGAATGGGGATGTCCTTGGAACCTATTTTTCAAGGTGGCGTTCGGTACCTAGTGGAGAGAGGCAGTCGAATATTCTAGAAGCTGAGATATGAGGGAGGGGACATATTCCCCTCCCCTTCTGGAGACCATGGGGGAGGCTCAAGAAATGAGAGCAGAGGTAATATAGGGGGGAGATGGAAGTAAGTTAGAATGGTGGCTAAAACTGAAACTCTAAAGAGCATTGAACAAGGCGCCCAGGAAGTTTCCATCAAAAGTGCAATTTCACCTTCTAAGAATATTTCATTTTTTGAAGCATTCAAAGACTATGCTCATTCAAAATATTTATTACTTGAGATGGTATAAAAACCTCAACCATCTATGGAAAACTTACATGAACACCATTATTTGAATCACAACTACAAATTCAACTTCTTAGAGTCTTACATTTTTGAAAGGCTCGAAGACTAGATGCATTAAAAATATGTATTATTTGAGATGGTATAAAAACCTCAACCATTGTTCCACAAAAATTATGAACATTGGATTCTTCATCACAACTACAATTTCACCTTCTAATAATCTTTCATTTTTTGAAGCGCTCAAAGACTATGTGCATTCAAAATATGTCTTAGTTGAGATGCAGATATAAAAACCTCAATCATTGATGTAAACCTTACATGAATGGGTAGTCTTCATCACAATTGAAATTTCACTAAGCTATGATTTCATTTTTTAATTTGGCTCAAATACTATGTCTTAGCACTATAAATTTACCAAAGGTTGTGAAGGATCGTTCCCATGCAATAGCAGAACCACTTTAGGAAAGGGAGCTGGCTTCTCCAATTCCAAAGAGGGATCTCTCACAAATGTAAAACACAGGTAGTTATATGTTCACAAAATGAATATCAAACTTATCAGTGGTTGGTAGTTGAAAAAAATATACATTGGGTGATGGAGTCAAGATATCAAGGATACAGGACGATCTGCAGAGGAAAATGATCACAGGAGCAAGATAATGCCTCAATTACGGTCGTTATATTTGGGGTCTGGTGATATAAATATAAATATGATAGTCCACTAGTATAGAGCACCACAGGGATTAATTTCACACCATCTTTGGGAGAAATATTTGGTGAATACTGGAGACAATGGTAGGAGCATATGATTATGAATTCCCTGCCATTATACACTAATTCTACGATATGAAGAACAACAGAATGTAAAAGATAATAAGGAGAACATGCACATGAAAGGAAAGATAGTTATAGACTGCAATTGAGAGACACACAAGAATTCTTGTAAAAACATATATCCAGCATATAGCTTTGAAACTTGTATTAATTCAAAGAAAGTGCAATAGTATCATAAGTTGAAAAACAACCAACCCCTTTCTCCTTCTACGAGGAGGTATATTTATAATGTCTCTGACCTCCTAAACCGACATTCGAACCAAAATTTGTTACAACTAAACAACAAATCCTAACAAACTCGAATGTGGCATATACACCACGAATTACATAAGACATAAATAATTACAGACTATTTGAAAAATAGGCTAAAAGCCATTTCCTGTGTATCTCGGTTGATGACAGTTGTGAAAAATCTGAGAGAGATGACTACTAATAGGTATGTCTCGGAGGAAAAAATATATGTGCTGCATTCCTGTCTATCTATGAGGCCTTCTTAAATTGTTTTGATCCATACAATTGATTTGACTTCCACAGATCAAGACCAGAAAAAACAGTGACAACCATGTCGTATGCTAATACTTCGAGCTATGTATTCTCTGTGTATGATAAATTAGGCACTGTGGTGCAGGTGGCCTTAAAATAAGCTAATAATTCAAATTCCCTAGCCAATTTGTCAAACACAATGGGGCCCAAAAAAGCATGTTGCATATCCCCAAACTTGTTGTGGTCAGCCCTATGAAGGATTAACCTCTCCAGATACTCTTCCTGAGTCAACAAGGGTCCCTTTTCTTCCCAAAAGAAAGGAATCCCCCTACTTACCAGTGGTTTAAATAACCTTATCACCTCTTCGATTTTGTGATCTATAATATCGATCTTGCCCTGTACCATGTCTAGCATCCTATGTTTTCTCACCTCCTTTCTGGCTCCAGAAATGATAGCAACCATATGTTTGGGATATCTTACCTGCTGGTCTGCTCTTTTGATAAGTCTCTTAGAAAATTGATAGCATTCTAAGTCGTCTCCATAGATCTCTTGTGCAATTCTCCCTTTAATTTTGTAACATTTTTCTTGGCTACTTCGAAGGTGTCTTCTTAATCGGCAATGAAATTTAGATAAGGTGTGAACATGTCGGCTTCTAAGATGATTTTATCCTAGATCATATGCTAGCATCCCTGCAAGACCATTTGGTCAATCACTTGCTTACTTAACTTGGTATTTTTTTCTAGCAATTCTTGATATCTTTCTGTTAACTTCTTCTTTTCTTCTTCTTTCTTCGAAGCCATATATTCCAAAATCTTATTCTACTGCTTGAACCCTCTAAGCTCCACATCCCTTAGTTTTATCTGTGACATAGCATTAGACAAAGAGGTGGTGTCTGTCTCCATGCTGGTCAAAGTGGCTGGAATTTCCACTACTTCTCCTTTCTCATGTAGTTCCTTTTCCTTGGCTGATAGCTTAACCTTTAAATCCTCTTCGCTTTCCTTTAGCAACTTATCTTCTCTCTCCCATTTTTCTCCTTCTCCTCAAGTTTCAAAGTTTGGCCTTGCAATCCATCAGATCAGTATTCAAAGCCTCTTTTTCCTTCTCAAATTCAGTCAACTCAACTGTTTGAATGAGCTGGGTAGAACGCATTTTCAACTTCTTCTTGAGGACCTGAATTTCTCTTTCTTTCTCTTCCAGCAACTTCTGAGCCAATGCTCCTTTATCTACATGTCCATCGACCTTTGTTGATTCATATTGAAACTTTTGAAATTCGACCTTCAAAGCTTGGTTTTCAACTCTTACTTTCCTTAATAGATCCCGGGTCTTAGTTTTACTAGACTCCAGCTTAGCCATCTGTAAAGTGGCCTTTAGCAATCTGGTATTCAGTATATCCTTGGTTTCTCTGTTGATATTTATGATATCAGGAGTAGGAACTTGCACTAGGTTCACCCTTACCTCTAACACTTTATTTCCCATTGGCACGGCTAGGCTTAGAGTGTCTGTAGTATGATCTCTCATAGTATTCAATGCTATGCCTGGCCCAGGTAACTTCCTTATTTCATCATATAACCTCACTGTCTCATCGAAGGTTTTATCGATTGTCTCTCTATATGTGTTTAGCAAATCCTCTTTAGAAACATATTTGCTTGGGGTCTTCCCATCAAATACATATTCCTGCAATTATAACCCATATTTTATGGGTTCTTCTTGTTTTTGCTTGCCCTTTCCGCTTCTCATCCCCATCTGGACTCTCATACCCCTTGTCCTTATCTGCACTATCTGTTGTTCTAGCTCCATTTTATGATTTTTTGGGTGTCCTAGCTGTGTCTATATCATCAATATCCATAGGTTCTTCATGGTCCCTCTTCTTAGTATTCTCTGAAAAACTCACTGATGACGAGACATCTCCAACCATAGCGATTATGCTAGACAGGTTCATAGGCAAAGAATTTTCCTCAGGAAGGGATGAGGTAGAGTTTTGCTCCATGCTGATATCTTTTGTGGTGTGATTAAGATAATCATCCCAATTTGCAGCTTCCCTGAGTCCAGATACCTCTGTGTGTTTAAGAGGCTTATTCTTATTAGCATGTCTCCTTTTGGAGATCACCTGGTGTGGGTCATAGTTTATGGCCTGTCCCAAAAGGAATCCCATGCTCCTGAGTAGATATTCAACTAGTGGTATGGTGGCTTAGAATGTGTTCTTCAACAGTGAGCCTCTTCCTGACCAACTCCAATGAAAATATCCTAACTGTCAAAAATGCGGGAAGGATATATGGTTGATGCACAAAACCGTACAGTCTTATAATTGTTCCAAATTCGGTCAGAAACCAATATCCTATCCTCTTATTGGAATATAGCTGCAACATTTTCTTCATCTTAGGAAACACCCTGGGCAATCTTTCTTGGAAGAAGAGGTCATATATCTCTGCCATCAAGAGGTTCAAGAATTCATCGTAATTCTTGGTCATGTCATCAGTGATTACTAACCCTGGTGCCTATGAATTATATTCATTGTAAGACAAGAACACTTTCAATAAGAAGGATTGAAATCTGAACACTCTGGTGTTGTGGAAATTAGCTAACCGGGAATGAATGTTCTCATCTAGAAACTCATCGAACTTAAGATGATAGGAATGAAATGATTGTCCGAGGAGTTCAGGTTCGACTGGACAGGTATCGAAGACAAATAGCAGACTCAACAATGATTCCATGATGTAGCCATTAGTATCTAAACCTAGGAACTGACTAGATAAGGTTATGCACCATTGGGATTCTTCATTAAACAGGATCAGGTCAATGGGGTAAGACAAAGTGATAACTACAGTGTAAGGTTTTGATCAAGACTTCAAGAAGGCTTCCCTACTTTCGAATATGGATTCTTTAAAGAACTGTACAATATTTTCTTCGTCGTATGCTTGGGACGGACAAAATTGTCTGAGACATGGAGAGATTTACGGATGTTTAGGGATTGAACAGGGAAAAGGACTTTGGACTTGGACCTATTCATGATGACTCCTTCAATGGCAAAAAAATTGTTTGCACACCACTCAACAAATTTGGGTAAATGGTGGGTTTGGTTAATAGAGAAAATATGGAAAATGACTTAAAAACACCACAGATGTCTCTACCTTGGTCCTTAAGAACTTCCATTTTACCCCTAGCCTCTTCAACTACTTCACCCAACAAAATAGTATGAAATATTTCTGCATCTTCATCTATGAATCTTTCTTCCTCCTTCTGGACACTAGCCCCTAACTCTTCATTATCTCCTACCTCTACTACCCCTATCTCTTCTCGTCTATCCATTTTCAAAACTACTGAGGAAGTATCTGGGATCCTACTTTGTCACGTAGCACCATTCTTTGATTTGTTTGCTCTGGCACTCTGCACACAGTCTGGGTCTTCATCAATCTCGAAGCTCTGGAAAAGACAAAATGATTTTCAACTCCACGTAGACACCCTTATAATTTTATATATTGCGTATCTCTCGTGTGCATCCATTTAACCTATTCTGTAAATATTTTCTTTGTAATATAAGTCTTTGATCTGTAAGACATCCCTGCCGACGCTTCAATGTTACCCGTGTGTGCAGCTTGATTTATGGGAATCCAATTTTCCCTAAACTAGAAGGGACGACAATCTTTTGTATTTTCCATAGAGCATCGGTGATGCCTTTCCTAGTTGAGAAAAAGGTGTCGATTTGCCTCTTTTTTGGAAAAAACCCTAGACCGACGCTCTGTCCAGTTTAACTAGAAGCATTCATGGTCAGTTAAAAGAAAAAAAACGAAGTTTACAGAATTTTTCGTACAGAATCCTTTGTGGAATTAGTTCCTATATGCCTGGGAGAGGTGGCATTCGCCTCCCTCACCTATAGGGATCTCATTCTATCATTTTTTCAAGTCATCCTATGGGTTCTAGGCCTATAAATGAATCCTTCATGAGGAGAGTGTGGGAGGCCAGAAAAAGCATCCTTATGCTGCTAGTTTGAAGTCTGAGTAAGAGGCAAAGTATAGGTAGCTTGTAGCTGGAGAGGTCTTCATAGGAGACATTCTTGTTGAGACAGAAGCCATCAACATCAAGGATTTTGGTTAAACTTCTTTCTCATCCATATATTAATACAAAGACATTTTCCTTTCCTATATTTGATTATTGTGTTTTTAATTAAATATTATTGGACTCCTTGATCACCGATATGGATATTCAATTATCAAGATGCTCTCATCTTTTTTGTCTATCTATGATCTATTATACAGGTATTGGACCATTGTAGGGACTTTTCGGAGACAAGACAAATAGATCTGAGGTTGAGGTATAATAGTTTTATGTTAATTGATTTGATTATTCAAGGAAAGGTTAAGTTGTTGTGTCTTTTTGTTCTGTAGTTTTGTTTTACATTGCATAGGAACAAGTAGTGTCAGCATTGGCTAAGAATTCATGATAACAGACATCTTCATCCATAGCGATTATGCTGGATAGGTTCATAGGGGAAGAATTTTCCCCAGGCAGGGATGAGGTAGAGTTCTGATCCATGCTGATATCCTTTTTGGTGTGATTAGGATAATCATCCCAATTTGTAGCTTCCTTGAGTCTAGCTACCTCTATGTGTTTAAAAGGATTATTCTTATTAGCATGTCTCCTTTTGGAGATCACCTAGTGTGGGTCGTAGTTTATGGCCTATCCTAAAAGGAATCCCATGCTCCTGAGTAGATATTCAACCAGTGGTAGGGCGGCTCAGAATGTGTTCTTCTTCAACAGTGAGCCTCTGCCTAGCCAACTCCAATGAAAATATCTTGATTGTCAAAAAGGAAAGAAGGATATACGGTTGATGAACAAATAATACAGTCTTATAATTGTTCCAAATTCAGTCAGAAACCAATATCCTACCCTTTTATTGGGAGATATCTGCAGCATTTTCTTCATCACAAGAAACACCTTGGGAAATATTTCTTGGTAGAAGAGGTCGTATATCTCTACCATCAATAAGTTCAAGAATTCACCGTAATTATTGGTCATGTCATCAGTGATTACTAACCCTGGTTCCTCTGAATTATCTTCATTGTAAGACAAGAACACTTTCAATAAGAAGGATTGAGATCTAAACACTCTGGTGTTGTGGAAATTAGATAATTGGGAATGAATGTTCTCAGCTAGAAACTCATCAAACTTAAGACGACATGACGGAAACGATTGTCCAGGGAGTTCAGGTTCGATCGGACAGGTATCTAAGACAAACAACAAACTCAACAACAGTTTCATGATGTAGCCATTAGTATCTAAACCTAGGAACTGAATGGCTAAGGTTATGCACCACTGGGATTCTTCATTAAACAGGATCAGGTCAATGGGGTAAGATAGAGTGATAACAACAACGTTAGGTTTTGAATAAGACTTCAGGAAGGCTTCCCTACTTTTGACTGTGTATTTTCAAAAGAACTGTACAATATTTTCTTCCTCGTATGCTTGGGACGTATGGACAAACTCATCTAGTACAGGGAGGGCTTTACGAATGCCGAGGGATTGAACAGGGAAAATGACTTTGGACTTGGTCCTATTCATGATGACTCCTTCGGTGGCAAAAAAAATTTTTGCACACCACTCAAAAAATTTAGGGAAATGGGGGGTTTGGTTAACAGAGAAAATATGGAAAAATGACTTAAAAACACGACAGGTATCTCTACCTTGGTCCTTAAGAAATTCCATTTTACCCCTAGCTGCTTCAACTAATTCACCCAACAGAATAGTATCAAATATTTTTGCATCTTCATCTATGAATCTTTCTTCCTCCTTCCGGCCACTAGCCCCTAACTCTTCATTATCTACTACCTCTACTACCCCTATCTCTTCTGGTCTATCCATTTTCAAAAGTACTGAGGAAGTATCAGGGATCCTACCTTGTCACTTAGCACAGTTCTTCGATCTGTCCGCACTGGCACTGTGCACATAGTCTGGGTGTTCGTCAATCTCGAAGCTCTGGAAAAGACAAAACCCTTTTCAACTCCACATAGACACCTTTATAATTTTATATATTGCGTAACTCCCATGTCCCATGTCCCTCTTTTCTTTGTAATCTAAGTCTTTGATCTGTAATACTTCCCTGCCAACGCTTCAACATTACCCATGTGTGCAGCTCAACTTGGGGGAATCCACATAGGCTGCCGATCTCTGATCTATCCTCATCGGGGTCGTTCACTCCCGAGAAATTTTAACATTCTGCCAATCCCTTTTCCCTCACTCGAGTGAGCAACTCCTGCTCGCGGAAAGTATCCTATCCATTGATCGAGATTGACCTCTCTTTGCAGCTAACGATCTTTGCAGGCCTTATAAATTTCTGCACATTGAAATATTGACTCCATCCATGCTATTTCAGATCACAGAATTCACCCTGATCGCGGATCTATCTCTGCCCTTATCACCACCATTCGATCGCTTCTCCATTTAACACATTTTGTGATTCGAAAAAATTACTTAGATCGAGCACATTCATCGCGTGGAAAGTCTTAGCGTCATTGATATGGTGTTGGATCAATCTCGGCTCTCCAACACTGCTCCCATTTAACATATTCCTCACATTCAAAGGCAGCATTCTGCCTTGCATATCTATTCTACGGAATCTCTGTCCATCATTGATATTCACCTCCTTGGATCTGACCCATCGATTCATGATTTTCTTCACCTTATTCCTATCGCTGCTTAGTCAAAAGGTGAAATGGCCTGCCATCGTGGTGTTGAGGCCTGGAAAATCACAGGTAACAACATTTACGGATTCTCCCCAATAAACGTTCCCAACTAGCCCGTTATTGTTTGGTATGGGGAATCCGTCCGGTTTACGGTCCGGATACCATAGGTCAAGTAACGAATTAAAGATTTTACTTGTTATGGCCTAGTACACCGTGTATATATTTTAATTTTTTGGTTTAGTATGATATGCAAGTGCCTATCTAAGAATGCAGATTGATAGAGAATACGAGGAGCGGTCACAATGTGATGCGTAGGTGCTTACCTCTCGTCTTAACTCTCTCGCATCTAAATCACACACAGCAAGAAAACTAAAACTAACTATCTAACCTATCCCTAGGGAGCAATATTATCATTTATTAATTAGTAATGTATTTATGCTCATGCATTAAGAAAAATTACAGATAGTTGTTACTTACTTCAAAACACATAAACATTAATAGATAGATGAACAACAAGATATCTCATTGTTTATGAAAAACCTTCATTACTCATAGTGGAAATTTCAGAGAATAAACTAGAGAGCATTCATACAAGAACATAGGTTCAAATATTTAGAACGATCTCATAGTTAATGGACAACAACTGAAAATGAAATAGTTCACATTAAACAAATCCATAGCACAACATTTGAACATTCCACCAAGCTTTCTCCAATAGGAAAATTGTAATTATCTATTGCAAAAGGAAATAGTTCTTCTTACAACATGTTCTCACAAATGTCCCTTCTTCTATCTAACTCTCCTATACTTACACAAAAAGGAAAAACTTTTGGGCTGCCCTAATATGAATTTTGGGCTTCCCCAACGTTTCAATCCAAAACTTTGTCCTATAGTGAGTGCTCATACATTATACAATATATTACATTTAAAACAAAAATTTAATAGAGAACTTTTATGAAGAGGGCCCCACTTGATCATTAAAGAACTTCTTCCATGCCTGAGCCTCCACTGCTAGGCTTTCAAATTCTAAGGGTTCAAGAGAATGGATGTTGATCTCATACTTTGCAGCCTGATTATTAACCACCTCTATTCTTCCTGGACTCAAGCGTAGCTGATCTTCAAGTAAATGGAGGCTGACTGCTGCATTAGCTACTGCATTCTTCAGGATATGCTCATTTAAATCCTTGACTTGTTGAATCTTCTACTCATATTCTTGGTACCTACTCTGTAGTAGCTCTGTGAACAACTCATGCTTTGGCAGTGCATCCAATCTTTGTTATGCAACAACTTGTCATCTTTTGTATGTAACTAGCACCCTTCTGCAGTATTCAACATAGATTCCTCTCATTTTATTCACAGTCTTCTTAAACTCCTCTGTAGTATTTATTGCAAACTCTAATAAGTCATGGTATTGCTTCAAACTATGTCGATCCTTAGCTGGTAGCTCTATGGGGGTTTCTTCGTTTTCTTCTAACCAAACTATTCTTCCTATCAGGACTTCCAAAATATCCTGAGATCTATCTACAAAATATGAAGTAGTGTCCAGGATTTCTTCCAACCTGCTATCTATCTGTAAGACCTTACACCTTTCTTCTTTGATAGACATTTGCAATTGGTGCATTCTTCTTCGTTGAGCTAGGACAGGCTCCTTCACAGGCTGGATATCAGTCTTCTATTCACTGGCATCCTTCAGTGATGCTGTTAATGAATCAATCTGTCCCTCAAAACTTGCTATGTGCACTTGGTTTTTTTTTTCCCTTTCTTCTATGGGGGGGCTTTATGCCTCCAACTCAACAACTTTGCTCTACAAATGGTCCTTTTCTGCACTCAGAGCTTCATATGATACTTTGAGGTCATTGTTCTCTGTCTTCAACACTTGATACTCTAGTTGTATCTTCTGTATTTCTTCTAGACTTTTCTGAGCATCCCTTTCATTTTTCTTCACGGACACTTCCAAGGCCATTTTTTTTGCATGCAGAGTCTGGAGTTCTGCCTTTGAATTTCTCACTTCATTATGCATATCTTCAAATTTTCTCTTTAACTTGTTACCTTCATCCCTCTCCTTTCTTAGAGTGTCCTTTAATTGTGCTGCATTTTTTGTTGATTGCTCAAGGTCTGTCATAAGTCTATCCACATTGTCTTCAGTGGCCTGGATTAATGCCACTCCAGCTTTGGCTGTCAGTCAAGGATCTGCATCTATCCCATGCACCAAAGTTTTATCAGTAATCATCATACCTGATTGTCCTCCTGTTTCTACCTTTTTCTCGGTTCTCTTGAAAATCCTCTTCTTATCCTTGTCATAGAAGATGGTGCTGAAATCAGGGACCTCTTCTCCTTATTTTTGCATAAAAGGTATCAGATTCAATCCAGAAAAAACAACCTGCTCTTGGGTGCTGCCAGAAGTTTCAGCATGTTCCTGAAAATCAGGATTATCCTGATGCCCTTGATCGATATGCTCATGTGCTTCTTGTGTATCAATTTGGTCAGTAGTTTGCTGGTCTTTCTTAGCTCCTGTTAATCTTAGACCTTCATCCTCTTTTTGCTCTTTCTTTATCTCTTCATCTTCTTTCTTCTTTCTTTCCTCCTCTTCCTTCTTTGTTGCTTCCTCTGTAGCTTTCTTTCTTTCTTCTTCTTCATTCTATAACCAACTCTCAGCCTCTTGTGCTTGCCTCCTAGCATCCTCTTCCCTCTTCTTGGCTTCCTCTTCTTCAGCTTTATTCTGTGCATTTTTTCCCTTACCGCCCACAATGGTGATCTTCTGTTTAAATCTTATCTTCAATGCAGTCATATTCCTTGCATTCCTGAAAATTTCTTCATCCTTGTCCCAAAAATTTGTATATTCAAAATGAGCATTTGATTCTTTGCTATGCTCTACAACCTTATTTCGGGAGTCATTCCTGTGGAAGCTCATCTCCCCAAAATGAAAATGCTCCAATTCATGTATGAATTCAGCAGTTATTTTTACCTTTGAAAATTTGTAACTTCCCAGTCGGAAAGGTATGGCAAGATAGGTTTCCTTCTCATGTTCAAATAGGAATCTTCGTACACCATCTAGATAAACTTGCCTAACTATTTCTTTATGCACCACATAATTAGTGACATACTTAGGGAGTAAAGAAGGTGCCCTAGAGCAACCATACATTCTAATGTACATCACCTCTTCAATCAAATAGTAACTCCCATGCTCCTCAATGACTTTGAATGCCTCCTCGGACATACAGTTGCATTCTGTTAGGAAGATTAAAGTATACAAAGGCATAATGAAATGCTCACATATCTCTTTATAGTGGATATAATATTTATGTGCCCAAAATAGTTTGTATGCAATGTACACAGGGGTTCTGTCCCTGTCCCAATTGCACCTTAAGACTGGAAATGGCTAGGTACATAATATACAGTCCACTAAGATGGAGCTCATATAGAACTCAGACTTCTTCTGGGACACCCCTCCCAAATCTGAAGATATACAGGCTAAGAGGCTGTTAGACACTATGTTTTCCTAGTTGAATATGGTCCCCTGAGTGGCCACATAAAAAATAATGGGTATCCATCCAAGCTTGAAAATTTTACCATGAGCTCTACCAAACACTCTATTCAGCATAAATGCTATAAACCTATAAGGATTCGGAAGAGTGGATGTATCATACTCTCCTGATGGCATGGTTTGGAAGTTCTTCCCAAGTATCATCATCCTTTGCATTGTTTCGACCAAGTCCAAATTTATCTCTTTCAGCCAACTTTCAGTTAAGTATAATTAAGCAGGAGGTAAGTGATATGCCAGTGAGACATAACTAGGACTGTATGCAGCATAGACCTGTTTGGCAGTATTTGCTAAAATAATCATGGTCACATCTACCCTAGGCAAGATCTAGCCAATCACCTCAGAGCATGGGAAAAGCTCAGGTCTTGTGGCTACCTTCATAAGAGCTGATTTCTCAATATTGGTGTATATGGTCAGGTCTTCGAATCTAGCATCAGGCACATCCTGATTTGAAATCATCTAATATATCTCACCCCACTTGTAATATGGCTCTACCCCAGTAGTAGCTCTAGTGTCTTCGTAGATATATTCCACCTTAGTAATGATGTCCACATCTGGTTCACCCTCAGCAACAGGAGCCTTCTTCTTTTTCCTTTTAGACATATCTCCTTTGAATAAGTTTCCCTGTCATAGATCAAACATGCTCTTAGGCTATTGGAGCTTTCAATTAGTGTTCTAAGAATGAAGAAAAATTGTACAAAAACATTTACCTCTTCCATATGCATTTTCAACAGATAAACTATCAGAAAATTAATGCATAATAGAAAATAACTAGCAAGAAGAACTTCTACAAGCTAGGTCTGAAAATTTCTAAGTTCGTCTACAACTAAACATGACCCTGATAGAAATATGCATCATTTAAACTGAAATTGCATTCCAATTCTACGCCAAAACGAAAATCCCTATCAGTGAGGCTAGTCCTTGAGAGTGAAACCATGTCTAGAACACAAAGGAATCCCAAAATGGATGAAGATCAAACTCTCCGGTGTCCCAAACAAAATATGGTGAATGCCTACGATGAAAATAACTAAAAACTCCCTTCCCAGATATCCATAGATAACCCCACAAAAACAGGTGCAGACATCGTAACGCTATCTACACCAACCACCTAAACCTTCAGACCGGGTTTGAGCTTCCATAACGGCTTGAAAATAGGATCAAGAAAACAAACCCCCCACCGTAAATGCTATGAAACTAACCAATAATTCACTCCGTAAGGATACAAATTCATCAATTTATATGGCTAACTACCCAACGGCGGGAAAACCCAACCAAGGAAAGACCCTAGTTCCCAAAACGACTCACAAAATCAGAGGAAGGAGAAACCATNACCTGGAAAACGAGTTGTAGTCGATGAGATGGTATAAAAATTCCATGGCAGCACTTCGAACGAACGAAATCCCGACAGATAAGCATGGATGCACAGTTCGACTCAATAGGGATAGAGTAAGCATGAATTCTTTACAAGGATAACAATAAAATAATAACCAACCCCAAAATATAGACCTCGAGTGAAAAAATGTCGGTGGGAAAACCCCTCCATCGACGAGCAGAAAACGAAGCATCGGGCGATTAGTTCACCAAAGAGCCGCAACGGCGGGAGCCATACAGTCTAAGGGTTCTACGGCAAAATAAAACATCAGCGAAATAAACTCTAAAAAACTGCAGCATCGGACGACTAGTTCAATGAGGAGCTGTAACGGTGAAAGTCACATGGACTAAGGGTTCTGCAGACTAGAAAACATCGGTGAAAAAATAGAATGAACCATCGGCGAAAAAAATGACTAAATGTCTGATGGTTAGTTTGCTCAGGAGCGGAAATGGAGGAAAGCAATTAGATTATGGCTTTTGATCAAAATCATGAAACGTTCTGATAGCGAAGTAATGAAAAACCAATAAAACATAGAATCAACAAGGGTCAGAAATAACCCGCCGGAACATTTTCCATCTGCACTCCAAAATGGTGGTGACTTAGAAGGCTAATGCTCCGACATATGATAATCAAAACAATGCCGAAAGTCAAAAGTGAAAGTTTTAAAATGGAGATAAACCATCGGTGTAAACATGACTCCCGTTGAGACATTCATTAGTTAGCTTTCGCAACAGCGGCCACGTAGAGGATTACAGCCCCGATTCACTATTCATAAAAATTTTGACAGCGAAAAAGGAAATCATCCATAAGTCAAAAAACTTCAAGTTCAGGTCAACAACAAAGATAGTCATTCAAATTCCGAAAATGGTCAACAATGTACCTCAATTCAACCTCAAAAGATCCAAATTTGTAATAGAGGATGAAAAAGTTTAGCAATCGAAAACAAATCCAGGTAAGATAAAATTTTAAAAAAATTGGGAAATAGTTGCAGCTGCAACACGTGGATTTGAAACCCTTTCACCATCTCACGGTCCATCATGAGTGCTTCCTACACCCCAGATATCCTAAAGGGTTCCTTCATGGTATTTCCAATAGGGTCATTTTCCAAAAATCTCCAGTAACCCAAAAATATTTCAAAATATGGTGCTAACAGCTGGCTCCACAAGGGATGCTATCCTCCCAGTGAGGTAGCAAAGAACCCCGTAGACTAGTAGCTGAATCCATTGATGACCCTAGTCTTCTATTTTATTTATCTATTTGAAAAGAAATAATCTCTGACAAATGGTTACCTTCCAGATCTTAGGGCCTTCTTCGCGGGATTCAAATTTTTCTGGATCACCATCAGTGCTGGTTGAAAGCAAAAATATTTACACTATGATACACGGGATTCTTCCCCCTTACTCCAAATAATGTTTCAGGAACCTTCCATTCACTGGACCCCCCTCATACTATGACCCATTTTTATACTCTAGTATAAAAGCATTGTTTCCCCTATGTGCTACAATGAGGTACAGGCTTACCCATAAATGATCAAATTTACCATGTTTCCCTTTGTCTTCATGTGGGGCGTCCCATTTTAATACCAAGTCATCAACCTGAAAAATGTCTTCCTTTATTTTCATGTCAAAGGTATTCTTCATCTTCTCCTGATGCATCTGTACCTTATCATATTCCTTATCCCTCAGTTCATTTAGTTCAATAATCTGGTTTATCCTCCTTTGCATATTATTTGGTTCATCTTGTTGGTCCTGTAACAATTTCATAACTGGCACCCCTAGAGATGCTGGAAAAATCACTTCAGCTCCATACACCAGTTGGAATGGTGACATCCCAATAGCCCTCTTTGTGTTGATTCTGTCACCCCATAAAGCATATTTCAGCTTTGTGTGCCAAACTCTTTTATTCTCTTCTAATAGTTTCTTAATTGTCCTCACCAGGATTTTGTTAGAAGACTCTGTTAGCCCATTGCTCTATGGATAATAGGTAGTAGAATGATTTAGACTTATGTGATACTTATGATAGAAATTAATCATCTTCTTAGACTTAAAAGCAGGTGCATTATCTGTTACAACTCTCCTGGGACAACCATATCTTGCTAAAATATTATTCTCCAGGAAGTCCATTATCACTTCTTCTATAGCTCTCCTAGTGGGTGCCGCTTCAATCCATTTTGTAAAATAATCAGTTGCTATTAAAATCCACTTATGCTACCCCAAAGGGTTAGGGTTTATTTCCCCAATGAAATCCAACACCCATTGCTGGAAAAGTGCTTCCACTGATATGGGGTTGAGAGGGAGTGAAACCACTTTTCTTTTTCCATCAAAAATTTGGCACTAATGGAACGTGGTGGTTTCTTTATACACATATGAAAACAATGAAGGCCAATAAAATCCTTTTTCTCATAATCTTATTTGCAGTGACTTTCCAAGAGTGATGTCCCCCACAGTCCCCTTCATGGAACTCCCTTGCTATCTGCCGAGTTTCATTTTCCATGAGACAGTTCAGCAATATACCACCTGGATCTTTCCAATATAGGTGTTGATCTATGACACCGAATTTTGCATCCTTCATCTTCACATATCTGGCTCTTGTTTTTCTTAACCCTACAAGGGGTTGTAAATTCTGCAACACGTAAACAATATCAACATACCAAGGAGAGATAGAAAAATCAAGTATTACATGCACGTCTGCATCTAACTGATTTGACTGACTAGCCAGGAAATTCAGTAGGGAATCACAATGAGAATTAGTCATCATTTTATCCAGTCCTTGTCATTTAATCAACTTTGTGGGTTTGATTTCTATGTCATATTCTAGAAGGACTGCAATCCATTTGGCTCTTCTCCCTTCCGTATTTGGCTGTGTAAGTATACTCTTTACCACACTGCTAGGAACATAGGAAATTATATGGGAGTGGAGAATATAGATCCTAAAATATTTTAAGGCCTTAACCAAAGCATAAGCTTGCTTTTCCATTACATCATATTTTAGTTCTCCATCTCTTAAAATCTTACTGAAAAAGGCTATAGGATGTTCCTCACCTTGATCGTTCTTCTGTAACAAAACAACTGCTACAGTGTGTTCTGAAGCATATGAGAATACTAAAAATTCGTTATTAAAATCTGGACTCACCAGCACAGGGGCTTCTGAAATGGCCTATTTTATATCATTGAAAAACTTCTTGGCCTCCACTGTCCACTTTATTTCATGATCTTTCCTCAGCATATGGGTGATTTTCATTAGGATCTCAGCAAAGCTGGGGATGAATCTCCTTAAGAAATTTACTTGTCCAATGAAAGGTTGTACTTCCTTCTTGCTTCTTGGATCCTCTACCTTCAGAATGACACTCACCCTTTCTGGATAAATCCTTATACCTTCTTTGGAGATGATGTGCCCCAAAATTTTTCCCTCTTCCAGAGAAAAATTTGACTTCCTTGGGTTCAATGACATGCCATACTTTCTACATTTGAGGACGACCCTTTCCAGATGTATGATATGCTCCTTATCAGACCTAGAATATACAGTAATATCATCCATGAAAATCAATACAAACCTGTCTCTTTCATTTGAAAAAGCAATCTCCATGGCACGTTGGAAAGTGGCTCCTGCGTTCATCAACCTGAAAGGCATCTTTGCATACATGAAGGTGCCCCAAGGTGTGGTGAAAATGGTTTTCTCTTGATCTTCAAGTAGTACCTTTATCTGATTGTAACATGAAAACCCATCCATAGTAGAAATTCTTTCTGAACCTACCATTTTCTGCAAGATCTGGTCACAGGGGATTCACTTGTTGACCAATATCCTAGCATGTCAGTTCATATTGTGGGTTTTAAATTCATTAAAAATCAGGACAATATATTGCAGGTATTGGGGGGGATGAGAGGTTTAGGGTAAGGGGTTAGAGGGTTTTATAAGGATTAGGGTATAAAAAAGGGGTGGTGGGGAGGTTTAAGTTATTGGGAGACGGTTTCAACAAAAGGAGTTTGGACCAATATCTACATAAATTAAGGGTATTCTTTAATATTCCATGATTGCACGTGCTATGTGAGAGGTTCACTGAGTGAATCCCCTGTGGATCTGGTCCATCTTTGGTAAAGGGTGATTGTCCTTCAAGGAGACTCTATTCAAATTCCTAAAATCCACACATAGTCTTATTTCTCCATTTTTCTTCCTAACGGGCACCAAATTGGCAACTCATTTTGAAAACATCAAAGTTACAATTATTTTTGCATCGAACAGTTTTTTGATCACCTTCTCAACAATAGGTAACAACATTGGGTTGATCCTTCTAAGCTTCTTCCTGAAAGGTTTCTCACCAGGATTTATTGGAAAAGTATGTTGTATGATGGAAGTGCCATACTCTTTGAGGCCACCGTAACTCCATGCAAACACATCTGTGTATTTCTTCATCAGTTTCACATACTCATCTTTTTCCTTAGTAGGCAATTTCCTGGATAACCTTAAAATTTTGGAATTTTCCTCAGTACCAATATTCTTGTCTTCAACAACATCTTCAACAGGTTTGACCGTAGGGTCCTTGGCAACATCATTTTGGTCAAAGAGATTTTCTAAGGGAATCAAACCTCTGGGGATGTGATTACTCTTCAATTGGACTATATCCATTTGCTAGGATATTTAGACACTTAGGAGTTAGTTAAGATCAACTTGTGTAATATATCCATTAGGTAAAGTGTGTTTCTTTAGTATGCATTTATAAATATTCTAATTTGACGGTCATGATTGTTCTAGACATAAAGTGATCCAACGGTTCAACTTCTCTTCGATCATACCTACCATTTATCAGTGGCTCAAAACCCGATTGGTCCATGATATCTATTTAAATATCATGGAGGATCCTTGGCTAGTTGATTAATTATGAGAAGCTCATTTGTAACTTTGTTTCTTTTGCATAATAAATTTCTCCAAGTAGCTATTTGGTTGGGGCCATGAACTATTTCCCTCTCGAGGGTTTTAATCACATGACAAACATCGATGTATTGATCGGTGATCTATTTGTGTAAAGTGGTTGCTCTAGGTGTTCGGTCTTTTGGGAGTAGCATGTGTACCCGAACATGGTATCAAAGAGTTTATGAAGAGTCGCATCCATTTGGGATCAAGATCTGGAACTAGTGTTGCTGAAACTTTGAAAGGGTTTATGGTTCTAGATTTTCTGTACATTTGTCGCATATGGGAGCTATTCCATTGCGTCCGGAGCGTCGTTTCCAATGGGAAATAGATTTTTTTTCATCGACAACCATTTTCGTTTGATCCGGAAACACCCATTTCAACAAATCTGAAGGTATAATGTTACAGCGATGGATTTGTTTTATTTTTTTTAAATCTCTCATATTTTATCAGTTTTATTATTAGATCTTTATTGCTTTAGTCTCAGACTATTTCCTTCCATGGCTGTGTATGCTCTTTGTCGTGCACCTTGCACGATCGCGGCGAATCAAAAACAAAAAGGGAATTTTTTTTGTTTTCTCAGCTATGTATGCTCTTTGTCATGCACCTTGTGTGATCACGACGAATCATAAACAACGATAAAACTTGAAGACATAGAATTTCTGAGAAAGCTAAGCAAGATCTAACCTCATAGTGTGGAAAAGTTTTTGTTGTTTTTGTTTATCGGTGTTTTGTGATTTGTAGGGAAAAAAAAAAAGGCAAGCACGGAGACCGAGAGAGAAGAGTAAAAACAAAAATCCCCCCTCCTCTTTCCCTTCTTTTATGTACCTTTTAAACTTAGTTCACTTGGTTCAACATTGCTTTATTCCTTAATAGGTCTTGAGTTCAAGTTTTATTAAGTTAGTTTTTAGTGCATATAATTTCTATTTTTAAGTTACTTTATTGTAAAAGTGCATCTCACTTAAATAAAATAAAATAAAAAGTGAGTCACTTAAGTCTTTTAATTTATTGTGCACTATTTAAAGTAACATTATTGTAAAAGTGAACACCACTTATTTTACAAAAGTGATTTACTTAGAAGCAACTTTCTTGTAAGTGATTGTCAAAGGTTCATCTTGGGAAGAAGAGGGTTCTTTTTTTTAGTTGGTCAAGTTAATAGCTGCCACGTCACTATTGGGGACAACTTCAACATTTTCTTTGATCAGGAATAACTTCATCATCCAGAATCAGTTTTCAATGCTATTTTTTTTTAAATAGCCTAATTTTTCGATCTCTTTGCATCCAAATAGTTAGTTTCTATTATTTTAGCCATTATTTTACACTATGGTTGCCCCTTGTGATATTATACTTACTAGTTCTAACTATTTCTCATGGAAATCTCATATGGAGGATGTTCTAAGAAGTAGGGGACTTTTAAGAATTACCTCAGGAAAAGAAATAGAACCCACTGATGATAATAAGAAAATAAAATGGGAAAATAGATGTGATGAAGCTCGTGGATTGATTGGAATGTCAATCTCTACTGATTTGTGATTCCACATATCTGGAATTGATGAACCTGATAAAACTTGGGAAAAGTTGGAATCTGTGTTTGGTAAACACAATGAAATTTGAGGTCATCAACTTGAGAATGAGTTCATTTCTTTGAATCGAAGTGATTTCTCATGCATTCAAGACTGTTTATCTAAGTATAAAACTCTTAGACTCTTATGTGAAGAATGCAAGATTAAGAAAGAAGAAAAACAATGTATTTATCATATTCTTTCCAAACTTGGACCTCCATATTCTTTTTTTGTATCTACATTTTACTCCATGAAAGAATCCTTGACTGTAGCTAGCTATCAAGAGCCTAGTCTTGAATCCTTTTTTGATTCCTTAATTAGAGAGCAAGATAAGCTTATTCATCTTGGAATAATTAACAATGCGGATACATCTGGGAAAGCCTTATTGTCCCAACAAAAAGAAAAGTCCAAGCCTCCAAAGAAACAAAATTTTCACAATAATAAGCCAAATAAGGGTCCCAAACCCTCTTAGTCAGCTCCTTCTTTAAAAAATGACAAAGGATCCAAGCCCAAAGGAAAGAATACTGAGCGTCATTGCAATTTTTGTGGGAAAGATAATCATGATGAATCTAAGTGTTTCAAGAAGATGGCAGCTTGGAAGCAGCAATGAAGAAGCACCACATCAACCTAGATTCATCTTCAGAATCTACCTCTCATGGACATGCACTTGGTGCTTCTAGTTACTCTTATACTGTATCTTATTCTTCTACTTCAAATGGATGGCTCATTGATTCTGGAGCATCTTATCATATGGCTAAGGATCAAGCCATATTTTCTACTATGCATGAATGTAACACCAAACAAATATTTGTTGGTGA
>LPNX010964219.1:284643-306522 GCA_001517045.1 Pseudotsuga menziesii
TCAGTAGAAAATGGTCATTTTAGTGATGTACTATGTGTTCCAAGAATTTCCTACAATTTGTTGTCAGTTTATCAAATCACTCATTTTGGTGAAGGTAAAAATGTAACGTTTACACATCACCAAGTTGTAATCAAGGATTTTAAATATCCTTAACATGTCCTAGCTACCAGAATTGTTGATGATATTACCAGGTTGTACAAATTTAACAACTTTGGTTCATCATCTTTTCCTTCAAGTTTTGTTTCTCATAGTGATAACTTGAGAAAACTTTGGCATGAGTGATTTGGTCGCTTAAATTATCGCTCATTGCAACAACTATGTAAATACAATATGGTGACTGGTCTTCCAATTGTATCTTGCAAGGATGGTGTTTGTTTTGGTTGTGTACTCAAAAAACATCATCAGGACAGTTTTGACAAACGTGCCTCTTGGCACGCCTCGGTTCCCTTGGAGCTTGTGCATAATGACTTGTGTGGTCCTCTTCCATCTGATTCCTTTTCTAGTTTCAAATATTTCTTAACTTTCATTAATGAATACTCTAGACGCACTCGGGTTTACTTCCTAAAACTTAAGAGAAAAGTATTTAACATGTTCTCGGCCTATAAGGCCATTGTTGAAAAACAATATGGTCATCAAATTATTAAGTTAAGATCTAACAAAGGAGGAGAATATGTTAACAAAAATTTCACTACTTTCTACACTGAACAAGGAATCCAACAACAACACACTGTTCCATATACACCACAAAAAAATGGTGTAGCTGAACGGAAGAACCGCACTTTAAAAGAAATGGCTAATTGTATGATCCAATCTAAGGGACTAAGTCTTCAATATTGGGATGATGCCATAAATTGTGCAAATTTCATAGTTAATCTCACACCCACTAAATTTTTACAAGGTATAACACTGGAAGAAGCATGGAGTAAATTAAACCAAATGTAAGTCACTTCTGTGTGTTTGATAGTGAAGCATGGGCTCACATTCTGGATGAAAAACTGAAAGCATTGCATCCTAAAAGTGAAAAGTGCATATTTGTTGGATATTATGAAGATGTAAAAGGTTGTAGAATTCTTCAGCCACATTCTCATGATATAATCATTAGAAGTGATGTTAAATTTGATGAAAATATCTTGGCCTGAGAGCTTAACTTGGCGGGTATGCCATCTTTCTCCTGCGAGCCTGATTCAACAATTGTGCCTTCTTCTACTTCCAACTTCCTTGACAGGTTTCCAACTCCAGTTTCTCATGATGATAGTGAAGATGAAAATACACCTTTGTCTGCTCATGTTCCTCCAGTTGCACCAACACAAATGCTTCCTCGATGGGTCCATTCAACATGTGAAGAAATCGGTGATCTTGCTGGTGATCCTAGAGATCAACATCGAACATGTTCTCAGTTTCAGTGAGCCTCTTCTCTTTTGGCTCAAGTTTCTGAGAATCATGATCTAGAAACTTTTGTAGAAGCTTAAGGAAATCTAGATTGGGATGCAACTATGGATGAAGAATATCGTTCCTTAATGGCGAACGATACTTGGGATCTTGTTCCTCTTCCAAAAGGAAGAAAAATTGTCAGATGTAAATGGGTCTACAGAACTGAGTATGCATCAGATGGAAGTGTTGAAAGACTTAAGGCAAGGTTAGTTGCCAAATGTTTTTCCCAAGTTGAATGGATTGAATACAATTAAGCCTTTGCTCTTGTTGCAAAAATGAACTCCATCTGCCTTGTTATTTCCCTTGCAGCCTTACATAACTGGGAAGTCCATCAAATGGATGTTAAGTCTTCCCTTTTACATGGTGATTTATTGAGGAAATTTACATGGAACAACCTCCTGGATATGTTTAGAATCACTCTATCCTTGTCTGTCACCTTAAGAAATCCTTATATGGCCTTAAGAAAGCTCCTAGAGCTTGGTATGCCAAAATGGATAACTTTCTCCTTGACACTAGCTTTTCTAGATGCCATTTTGACTCCACTGTCTATACCAAGAAAGTAGGAAACCATCTCATCATACTTGTTCTTTATGTTGATGATCTTATCCTTACTGGTAGTGACCCTAAACTTTAAACCCATGTGAAATCTAGTCTAAAGAAAAATTTTGAAATGTCAGACTTAGGAAATTTGCATTATTTTCTTGGTCTCCAAGTCTTGCAAACCAAAGAAGGAATGTTTCTTTCCTAGTCTAAGTATGCTTGTGACCTTCTTCATCACTTTCACATGGAATATTTTAAACCAACCCCTTCTCCCTTTTAGTTTGGAGTCAAACTTTCTGCCACTTGCACTTCACCTAAAGTAGATGCCACCTTGTATCGTCAGCTTGTTGGTAGTCTTTTATACTTGACTCATTCCCATCCTGACATTTCCTTTTCCGTTGGTCGTGTTGCCCGTTATATGAAAACACCTCATGAAATTCACTGGAAAGCAACAAAAAAGAATACTTCGATATATTCAAGGTACAATTCAGTTTGGGACTCATTACAGTATATGGGGGAAACATTTGTTGGTTGGTTTCACTGATTTAGATTGGGCCGGCAATCCTGATGATCGAAAGTCTACTGAAGGTTGTGTTTTCAGTCTGGGATATTGACATGTCACTTGGGATTGTAAGAAACAACAATATCTTGCTCTTTCATTAGCAAAAGCAGAATATTGAGCCGCAATTAATGCCAGTCAGGAATCTTTATGGCTTCAACAGATCCTTTCAGAGTTTGGATTTGAGCAGCAGTAGCCTACTCGAATTTGGTGCGACAATCAAAGTGCCATCAAGCTTTCCAAATATCTAGTTCTACATCAACATAGTAAACACATTGAGATACACATGCACTTCATCAAAAAACTTGTTCATGATCATGTTCTTGAAATGCTCTATTGCCTTACAGATGATCAAGTTGCAGACATCTTCACCAAGTCTCTTATAGAAGCAAAGTTTTCTAAACTTCAATCTATGTTAGGAGTTTAGGAATGTGTCATTAAGGGGGGATAGGCTCTAATTCATCCTTCCTTCTCTTAATAGTGTCACTTTTGTATGATCCTTCAATCCTATCCCAAGTTGTTCTTAAGGGGGGATGTTAGGATATTTAGACACTTAGGAGTTAGTAAAGATCAACTTGTGTAATATATCTGTTCGGTAAAGTGTGTTTCATTAGTATGCATTTGTAAATATTTTAATCCAATGGTCATGATATGTTCTAGACATAAAGTTATCCGACAGTTCAACTTCTCTTAGATCATACCTACCATTGATCTGTGGCTTAACACCTGATTGGTCCATGATCTCTATTTAAATAGCATGGAGGTTCCTTGGCTAGTTGATCGATTATGACAAGCTCATTTGTAACTTTCTTTCTTTTGCATAATAAATTGCTCCAAGTAGCTATTTGGCTGGGGTCGTAGACTGTTTCCCTCTCGAGGGTTTTAACCACATGACAAACATCGGTGTGTTGATCTGTGATCTATTTGTGTGAAGTGGTTGCTCTAGGTTTTCGGTATTTTGGGAGTACCCTGTGTACCCAAACACCCTTCCCCCTAAGGCTCTTTTCAACTTTTATGTTTCTTTAATCTCTTCTTCGTTTCCATCAACATCCAAAATATTTTGGAGTCAGCCTCTTCACCGTCTATGTGGGTATTGACAAATTCACTCGAAAGATCTAAAAACCTTTTGATTTGCATGTCATCTTCAAAAACCTTCCAGTATTTTGTATTTTCGGGTATGGAAGGTCTGATCATAATGTCAACCTTGTATTTTTTTTACCTACCATAGGAGTTTCAAACTTCCCAGCTGCAGTTGCTAGCGAATCTGCCACTGTAATCTCATATCTAGGGATCACTTGGACATTGTGTTCATTGAAATAATTCCCAAACGTATCCCATACCTCATTTATATAGGCTCTCATTCAGGGATTCTTAGTCTGATAACTGGCATTCACCTTATTTATCACGAGCTCTGAATCTCCAAAAATCTGTACTCTTTTAGCTCCCAAGTCCTTCAAAGCATGCAAACCCAGTAACAAGGCCTCATATTCTGCTACATTGTTAGTACATTCAAAAAAGAGCTTGTAAGAAAAAGCTTTAAAATATCTGATGGAAGAGATTATATATACACCAGCACCAACTCCCACTTCGGCCACAGATCCATCAAAATACATCTTCCACACTCCCTCTTCCTTCTGCTTCTTTTCCAAAGCTTCCTGTTTGCTTATCTCCATGTCATCATTTTTACGTTTATTTGGTACAACAACCTTTGAATAACAAGGAGACACATCATTGAAAAATATAGATGACCCCAAGTCTATATCGATAGCGTACACATGATGAATTTCTGGTTGATCTTGGATGCTTACAACATAAGGTGAAATTTTTTCATTGTACAGTCTCTTTTTTTCGTTTTGAACAAGAATCATAGCATAATAGATATCCATTTTCAAATTCCCCTTCAACTTTGAGGTCCAATATCTTGACAACAAAATACCAAATTTGGGGGGAATATCAGCCACAACAACATCCATGACCACAATTTTGGACGGAAACTTATTCAAAGACATGACCATGTCCTTAATCAAACCCAAAAATTTAACCCTTTTAGAATCAAATGAATACATATCTTTATAAGGCCTTGTAATCTCCAACCCCAAAATTTCTACCACTCCCTTAGGCATTAGATTATGTGAGGCACCTGAATCTAGCATAGCATTATGCAATACCATGTCATGCACATTTAAACTCATATAAAAAGGTGGTACGTCTTCATCCTCACTATCCTCACTATAAATATTAGACCCCAAAATAATAGTAGGGTTGTCGTTTGTTAGTTCCAACATATCTGGGTGTGTTTCTCCCTGGTTATTGATCATTTTTGTTATCGTGTTTCTGTATTCCTGATTTTTGAGTAACTCATTAAAGGGAATGGAAATCTTCAGCTTGGCAAGCTCACTTTGTAGATTAAACATGGTAGAAATTTTATCTACATCCATAGGTGCTATCTGTTTTGGTTCTTTTATTTTATGATTTCTATCTTCAACTTCCTTGGGAACAATAGGTTCTTTTATTTTTTCATCTCTCTTTTGTATATTCACCTTACTGCTGGAAGGCTGATTTAGATTTAGTCTATATTTATTTGTGACAACATATATACCCCTCCATTTGATTTTTATAACATCGTCTATGGCGTGCATATACTCCTTATGATATTGTTCCAACTCCTCCTTTAAATTATTGTCATCCTCTGGTGCAAACTTATTGTGTTCCTCTTCAGTCAAATAGATTTCAGAATCCATATCACCAAAATGATGAATATGGTATTTAGTAGACTCTGTACCATCATTATAATCCACATAATTTTCATGGAATTGTGGTATTATCGGTTGTTCTTCTTGGCTCTATGGATTCCTCCTGTCTCTTTGTCTATTATATGGGGGTGGGGGAGGAACGTCCCTTCTAAAATTGGGGTTTCTAATCTGGGGTTCATTATGTTCTTGATTTGCTAGCCTATCCTCCATAGTCAGCTTGTCCATTAATGTTTCCATGGATTTCAGCATCATTTCAAACTTTACATCATTAGGTGAAGAAAAAGTGGAAGTGGAGGGCATTTCTTCTCTACCTTTCCTCATATCCACATCTTCCCTTTGCTTTATCTTCCCACATGCCATCATGTTGGCTTCTACTTCTAATGTATCTGTAAACATAGCAGGGAGAGTAGTCGATTTCCTTTCTCTTAACAACAAAGCAAAATCATTATCAAAGACCTTGGCATAATGGAGTTTAGCAACACCAAGTGAAGGCTTGATATCATTAGGTATTGAATTATAGACTCTCATGAACCTACTGGAGAACTCATGGACTGACTCAAAACATCCCTTCTTGAGGTTATTGTACTGGGATAGGACTTGTAATGGACTCTACTTATCATCCCATTTTTCCATAAATATTGTCTGAAATCCTGCAAAGTTTGGGATAGACCTAGCAGGTAGATATTTATACCATTTCTTAGCCTCCCCAGACAAAATTTGTTCAAATAGTCTCATATTAACATCCTCATGATCTACTTCCTTTGGATCTATAAAATCATCAAACTTCCCTACATGATATCTTGCAGAGACATTCCCTTCTCCATCATACAATGTGATTCTTTGCGGATAGTTCAAAGGAAGGTCATGCAATGCTATAGGTAAAGCTAATGGATCAAACCTAGTTGCCGCCATTGGTATAAGTAGGTTAGGAGCGGATGGTGCAGGCTAAACAGATGGAGGATTCAGAACAGGCTAGGAGCTGGGAAATTGAATGTTTTGAATAATAGGGGTGATTTTCATAGCCTTCACTGAGGTTTCAAGGTTTAACCACAAAGCGTCAAGAAGATATGATTCCAATATACTAAGGTTAGTCTCAACTTCCTTTAGGTCGGACTCAAACTTTGATTTTGATAGTACTTTTTCAACACTAGTTTCCCATTTGGATTCTGGTATATTATGCAAATCTGAAGATGATGATGTATGAAACTGAGGAATATTCCCTTTTTATTTATTTCTACTTCTAAGTATTCTTTCTGGATTTTCCGCACTGTGCAAAGTATCGGTATTAGGATTACCTCTCGTATGTACTCTCTTGAAAGCTAGGATGTCTCATGTAATACTGCTCAATATGAACGTGGAGTCGCCAAGGAAATGTACAACCTTCTTGTGAATGTAGAAACTTCTATCTGCTCACAGATATCTCCTTCTTAAAAATTTGCAATCCTTGTCGTTGTTCCCAGGGCTGATATGCACTTTCATCCCCAGCAACGGTACCAATTTATTAGCACTGGAAATTTACCAAAGGTTGTGAAGGATCGTTCCCAGGTAATAGCATAACCAATTTAGGAAAGGGAGCTATCTTCTCCAATTCTAGAGAGGGATCTCTCACAAATGTAAAACATGGCGAGTTATATGGTCACAAAATGAATATCAAATTTATCGATGGTTGGTAGATGAAACAAAGACACATTGGGCGATGGAGTCAAGATATCAAGGATATAGGAAGATCTGCACAGGAAAATGATCACAAGAGTGAGATAATGCCTCAATTACGGTCGTTATATTTGGGGTCTAGTGATATAAGCAAAATGATGATAGTCCACTAGCGTAGAGCACCACAGGGATGAAATCTGCACCAGCTTTGGGAGAAATATTTGGTGAATACCGAAGACAATGGTAGGAGCATATGATTATGAATTCCCAACCATTATACACTAAGTCTATGATATGAAGAAAAACACAATGTAAAAGATAACAAGGAGAACATGCACATGCAAGGAAAGATAGTTACATACTGCAATTGAGAGACACACAAGAATTCCTGTAAAAGCATATATCCAGCATATAGCTCTGAAACTTGTATTAATTCAAAGAAAGTACAACAGTATCATAAGTTCAAAAACAACCAAACCCTTTCTCCTTCTACGAGGAGGTATATTTATAATGTCTCTGACCTCCTAGACCGACATTCGAACCAAAATGTTTTACAACTGAAGAACAACTCCTAACAAACTTGAATGTGGCATATACACCATGATTTACATAAGATATAAATAATTACATACTATTTGAAAAATAGGGTAAAAGCCATTTCCTGTGTATCTTGGTTGATGACAGATGTGCAAATCTGAGAAAGATGACTGATAATAGGTATATCTCGGAGGAAAAACTCTTCGTGCTGCATTCCTGGCTAGTTTTGAGGCCATGTACTAAATTTTTTTTATCCATACAATTGAATTGACTTCCACAGATCAGGCCTAGGAAAAATAGCGACAGCCATGTCATATGGTAATAATTTGAGCTCCTTATTCTCTGTGTATGATAAATTAGGCACTGTGGCACAGGTGGCCTTAAAATCAGATAATAATTCAAATGCCCCAACCAATTTGTCAAACACAATGGGGCCCGACAGGGCATGCTGCATATCCCCAAACTTGTTGTGGTCAGCCCTATGATGGATTAACCTCTGTAGATATTATTCTTGAGTCAACAAGGGTCCCATTTCTTCCCAAAAAAAAGGAATCCCCCTACTTATCAATGGTTTAAAGAACTTGATCGCCTCTTTGATTTTCTGATCTATAATATAGATCTTGGCATGTACTGTGTCTAGCATCCTATTTTTTCTAACCACATTTCTGGCTCCAGAAAGGATAGCAAATTTGTTTGGGATATCATACCTGCTGGTCTGTTCTTCTGAATCATAAGTTGCTTAGAAAATGGATAGCATTTTGAGCCATCTCCACAGATCTCTTTGGAATTCTCCCTTTACTTTCGTAACATTTTTCATGGCTACTTCCAAGGCGTCTTCTTGATCAGCGATGAAATTTAGATAAGGTCTGAACTTGTCGGCTTCTGAGATGATTTTATCCTAGATAATATGCCAGCATCCCTGTAGGTCCATTTGGCCAATCACTCACTTACTTAACTTGGCATTTTGTTCGAGCAATTCCTGACATCTTTCTGTTAACTTCTTCTTTTCTTCTTCTTTCTTCAAAGCCATATCTTCCAAGCCTCTTTTTCCTTATTAAATTCAGTCAACTCAGCTGTTTGAATGAGCTAGGTAGAATGGATTTTCAACTTCTTCTTGAGCACCTGAATTTCTCTTTCTTTCTCTTCCAGCAACTACTGAGCCAATGCTCATTTATCTACCTGTCCATCCACCTTTATTGATTCATCTTGTAACTTTTGAAATTGGACCTTCAGAGCCTTGTTTTCAACTCTTACTTTCCTCAATAGATCCTGGGTCTTAGTTTTACTAGACTCCAGCTTAGCCATCTGTAAGGTGGCCTTTAGAAATATGGTATTCAGTATATCCCCAATTTCTCTATTGAGGTTTATGATATCAGGAGTAAGAACCTGCCCTAGGTTCACCGTTACCTCTGACACTTTATTTCCCATTGACATGTCCAGGATCAGGGTGTCTATAGTATGATCTCTCACAGTCTGCAATGCTACGCCTGGCCCAGGTAACTTCCTTTTTTCATCATATAACCTCACTATCTCATCGAAGGTTTTATCAGTCATCTCCCTGTATGTGTTTAGTAAATCCTCTTTAGAAGCATATTTTCTTGGGTTCTTCCCATCAAATACATATTCCTTAAATTATAACCCAGCTTTTATGGGTTCTTCTTGTTTCTGCTTTCCCTTTCTGCTTCTCATCCCCATTTGGCCTCTCATACCCCTTGTCCTTACCGCGCTATCTATTGTTCTAGCTCCATTTTATGCTTTTTGGGTGTGTTGGTTGTGTCTCTATTATCAGTATCCATAGGTTCTGCATGGTCCCTCTTCTTAGTATTCTTTGAAAAACTCACTAATGACGAGACATCTCTAACCATAGTGATTATGCTAGAAGGGTTCATAGGGGAATAATTTTCCCTAGGAAGGGATGAGGTAGAGTTTTGCTCCATTCTAATATACTTTGTGGTGTGATAGGATAATCATCCCAATTTGCAGCTTCCCTGAGTCCAGCTACCTCTATGTGTTTAAAAGGCTTATTCTTATTAGCCTGTCTCCTTTTGGAGATCACCTGGTGTGGTTCGTAGTTTATGGCCTGTCCCAAAAGTAATCCCATGCTCCTAAGTATATCTTCAACCAGTGGTAGGGCGGCTCTACTTTTGATTGTGTATGGCACCACCTTCTAGGGAAAATTTATCCCTCAACTTTTCCTAAAACTCAAAATGTGTTCTTCTTCAATAGTGAGCCTCTACCTGACCAACTCTAATGAAAAAATCCTGACTGTCGAAAAGGCGGGAAGGATATACGGTTAATGCACAAAATTGTATAGTCTTATAATTGTTCCAAATTTGGTCAGAAACCAATCTCCTATCCTCTTATTGGGAGATAGCTGGAGCATTTTCTTCATCTCAGGCAACAACCTGGGCAATATTTCTTGGAATAAGAGGTTCAAGTATTCACCGTAATTCTTGGTCATGTCATCAGTGATTACTAACCCTGGTGCCTATGAATTATCTTCATTATAAGACAATAACACTTTCAATAAGAAGGATTGAAATCTGAATACTCTGGTATTGTGGAAATTAGATAACTGGCAACGAATGTTCTCAGCTAGAAACTCATCGAACTTAAGATGACAGGACTGAAACGATTGTCCAGGGAGTTCAGGTTCAACCAGACAGGTATCTAAGACAAACAATAGACTCAACAATTGTTCTATGATGTAGCCATTAGTATCTAAACCTAGGAACTAACTGGATAAGTTTATGCACCACTGGGATTCTTCACTAAACAGGCTCAGGTCAATGGGATAAGACAGAGTGATAACCTCAGCGTTAGGTTTTGAACAAGACTTTAGGAAGGCTTCCCTACTTTCGACTATGGATTCTCAAAATAACTGTACAATATTTTCTTCCTCGTATGCTTGGGATGTATGGACAAACTCGTCTAGGACATGGAGGGCTTTATGGATGTCAAGGTCTTGAATAGGGCAATGGAATTTGGACTTGGACCTATTCATGGGGGTTTTGGTTCATAGAGAAAATATGGGAAAATGACTTAAAAACACCACATGTATCTCTACCTTGGTCCTTAAGAACATCCAGTTTACCCCTAGCTGCTTTAAATGCTTCTCCTAACATAATAGTATCAAATATTTATGTGTCTTCATCTACGAATCTTTCTTCCTCCTTTCGGCCACTAGCCCCTAACTCTTCATTATCTCCTACCTCTACTACCCCTATCTCTTCTGGTCCATCCATTTTCAAAAGTACTGAGGAAGTATCAAGGATCCTTCCTTGTCATGTAGAAGCGTTCTTCGATTTGTCCATGCTGGCACTCTGCACACAGTTTGGGTGTTCGTCAATCTCTAAGATATGGAAAAGACAAAACCCTTTTCAATTCCATGTAGGCACCTTTATAATTTTCTATATTGTGTGACTCCTATGTGCCTCCGTTTAACTTGTGCCGTAGATCTTTTCTTTGTAATCTAAGTCTTTGATCTATAAGACTTCCCTAACGACGCTTCAACATTACCCATGTGTGCAGCTCAATTTTGGGGAATCCACATAGGTCATCGATCTTTGGTCTATCCTCATTGGGGCAGTTCACTCCTGAGAGATTTTAAAATTCCATCGATCCCTTTTCCTTCACTCGAGTGAGCAACTCCTGATCGCGGAAAGTCTCCTATCCATTGATCGAGATTGACCTCTATTTGCAGCTGTCAATCTTTGCGGGCCTTATAAATTTTTACACATTGAAATCCTGACTCTGTCTATGCTAGTTTGGATCATGGAATTTACCCTGACCACAAATCTATCTCCGCCCTTATCTCCATTGTCTAATCACTTCTCCATTTAACACATTTCATGATTCGAAAAAATTACTTAGGTCGAGCACGTTCATCATGCAGAAATTCTTAGCGTCATTGATCTTGTGTTGGATCAATCTCAGCTATCCAACACTACTCCCATTTAACATATTCCATAAATTCCAAGGCAGCATTCTGCCTTGCATCTTCGTTCTACAGAATCTCTGTCTGTCGTTGATAGTCACCTCCTTGGATCTAACCCGTCGATTCATGATTTTCTTCACCTTATTCCTATTGCTGCTTAGTCAAAAGGTGAAATGGCCTACCATCGTGGATTCAAAACCCTTTCACCATCTAACGGTCCATTGTGAGTGCATCCTGCACCCCAGATATCCTAAAGGACGTCTTCATGGTATTTCCAATAGGATCATTTTCTAAAAATCTCCAGTAACCCAAAAATATTTCAAAATATGGTGCTAACACTATGTATTGAAAATCCATCTCAGTTGAGATGGTATAAAAAAATCAACCTAGAAATTACATGAACATAGGAAAGTCTTCATCACAACTGCAATTTCACCTTCTAAGTGTGTTTCATTTTTATAAAGATACTCCATTGTTCAATATGGATGTCATCTCCCTTGCACTAGATGCGTCTAAATGCATGTGGAAACAATTTTAAAAGATTGAACACCATAAGGTACACAGTTATGCATCGGCTAGACATATTGGGAAACATTGGTGAGTGGATGGGGCCAACCTTGAAATTTTTTCAAATTGTTTCTAACTGCACTGAAGTTTGACATCAACTAGTGGTTCACATGCCTCCACTATATAGGAGGATTTCTTGAGACTCAAACATTCTGAAAATGGTGGGCATTGCTCGATGTCTCCAATATCGTCCTATTAATTTCATCTTAACTTTATCGGGTTGACATGCCTGGAATTTCTGACATACCTATCTTACACATCATGGTCATGCTGATATTTATACTCATCACCTATGTCATTCATAATGAACATCAAGCATGCCAATTAGGCCCATGTAGATATTGGTTGCATGAAGAAGGCGCCAACTGACATTTTTTGAAGCACTCAAAGACTATGTCCATTCAAAATATGTCTTAGTTGAGATGGTATAAGAACCTCAACTGTTGATGAAAAACTTACATCAACACTAGTCTTTGAATCACAACTACAAATTTCAACTTCTTAAAATATTACATTTTTTTAAAGGCTCGAAGACTAGATGCATTCAAAATATGTCTTAGTTGAGATGGTATAAAAACCTCAACCGTTGATCCACAAAAGTCATGAACACTAGAGTCTTCATCACAACTGCAATTTCACCTTCTAATAATATTTCATTTTTTGAAGCGCTCAAAGACTATGTGCATTCAAAATATGTCCTAGTTGAGATGGTATAAATATATCAACTTTTGATGGAGAAATTACATGAACACCAATCTTTTAATCACAACTACAAATTTCAACTTCTTAGAATCTTACATTTTTTGAAAGGATCGAAGACTATATGCATTCAAAATATGTCTTAGTTGAGATGGTATAAAAACCTCAACTATTGATCCACAAAAATCATGAACGTTGGAGTCTTCATCACAACTAAAATTTCAGCTTCTAATCATCTTTCATTTGTTGAAGCACTCAAAGACTATGTGCATTCAAAATATGTCTTAGATGAGAAGGTATAATAACCTCAACCATTGATACAAAACTTACACAAATAGGTAGTCTTCATCACAACTACAATTTCACCTAAACTATGATTCCATTTTTTAACTTGGCTCAAAGACTATGCATTCAAAATCGACCTTAGTTGAGATGGTATAAAAACCTCAACTGTTGAACCACAAATTACATGAACATTGTCCAGTCTTCATCACAACTACAATTTCACCTTCTAAGTATCCTTCATTTTTATAAATATACTCTAGTGTTCAATATGGGTGTAATCACCCTTGCATTAGATGTGTCGGTGTGCACGTGGAAATAATTTTAAAAGAATGAACACCATAAAGTACATTGTTTTGCATCGACTAGACATATTCGGAAACATTGACCAGTGGATGGGGCCAATATTGAAAAAAATTAAACTATTTATGATTGCACTAAAATTTGACATGGAATGGAGGTTCGCTTTCCTCCAGGATATGGGAGGGTTTCTAGACTCAAATATTACATAAACGGTAGCCATCACTCGATGTATTTGATCTCGTCCTACTAATTTCATCTGAAATATCTCGATTTGACATGCCTGGAATTCTCCACATACCAATCATGCATGTCATAGTCATGCTGATATTTATACTCATCACCTATGTTGTTCACAATGAGCATCAAGTGTTTGAATTAGGCTCATGCATAGATTGGTCACATGAAATAGGCGCCAACCGACATTTTTTGAAGCGCTCAAAGGCTATGTGCATTCAAAATATGTCTTATTTGAGATGGTATAAAACCCTCAACCATTGATCGAAAACTTACATGAACACCAGTCTTTGAATCACAACTGCAAATTTCAACTTTTAGATTCTTACATGTTTTGAAAGGCTCAAAGACTATATGCATTCAAAATATGTCTTAGTTGAGATGGTATAAAAGCCTCAACCATTGATCCACAAAATCATGAACACTAGAGTCTTCATCACAACTACAATTTCACCTTCTAATAATCCTTCATTTTTCGAAGTTCTTAAAGACTATGTGAATTCAAAATATGTCTTAGTTGTGACGGTATAAAAACCTCAACATTTGATGGAAAACTTACATGAACAGGTATTCTTCATGACAACTGCAATTTCACCTTAACTATGATTCCATTTTTTAACTTAGCTCAAAGACTATGCATTCAAAATATGTCTTAGTTGAGATGGTGTAAAAACCTAAACCGTTGAACCACAAATTACATGAACAATGTCCATTCTTCATCACAATTGCAATTCACCTTCTAAGTATCTTTATTTTTTAGAAAGATACTCCTTCACCTTCTAAGTGTTCAATATGGACGTTATCGCCCTTGTATTGGATGTGTGGACGTGCACATGGAAATAATTTGAAAAGATTAAACATTGTAAAGTACATAGTTATACATTGACTAGACATATTGGGTAATGACGGGTGGATGGGGCCAACGTTGAAATTTTTTCAAACTTTTTCTGAATTCACTGAAATTTGACATGGATTGGTGGTTCGCATGCCTCCACGATAATGGAGGTTTCCATACTGAAATATTGCAAAAATGACAGCCATTACACGACGTCTTTGATATCATCCTACTAATTTCATCTGAACTTTTTCGGGTTGATGTGCATGGAACTCCCTAGACATGGGCAACAGTAAAATATGACATGGAATGGGGAATATGAAAAAAATGATGATGGTTTATAATTGAACAAGATTCTCTTGGTTTCAATAATAATAGTTTCTCTACTGAGCAAGGCCAACAATGTGAAGGCGAAAGCTCATATGCTCCCTCCCTTACTCCACTCTCAAATCCTTAATACCCAATCTATCTACTATTAAATATTTGAAAGAAACAATATAATTAATAACAATCAAACATAGAAAATAAGAAAATAAATATTTAAGGTAAATGAAATAGAACATAGCAACTGAAAACATATGAATACATACCTCGTACATTTCAGTATTTTGATATCATTCATATTCTTCTTCATCCAACTCAACATCTATACCATCTGATTTGGGGTTCATGTTCAAAATATTGTCCATATCAGCATCATTGTCATTAATTCCAAACATATCATCATCTGAAACATAGTCTCCTACATTTTTTCAAGTTATTCAAGTGCTTCGTCTGACACATCGTCAAGAATAACATCTTCATCCATAACATTGTCTTTGACATCTCCTTGATCTTCCTCGACGTCTTCGTCTGATTCGTGAACTAACTGCTCCTTTATGTCATCATCTTCTTCAATATATTCTTCTTTCACTACAGTATACTTTACCAACCTTTCTCTTGAATCATATATAATAACAAATGACCAATTGAAGCGAATATTTATTCACTTCACACAATCAATATTACTAGAACACCTCGAATATTCAATGAGCCATTAATAGGAAAAATATATATTGATAATTGGATAGATAAGTGATAAGTTACAATTGAGAGTCCGCTATTTATATTTTGGCGGAATACCCTTTCATTAAGATTCATGTCTTTAATTCCGTAAAGACATTATTATTATTATTATTATTATTATTAGATCTATATATATATATATATATATATATATATAAATGTTGATGTTTGTTATTATTATTATTACTTCATTATTGTATGTTTGTTATTATTTAAGTTTGTTACATTTCCTTCCCCTTAAGGGAAGCTTTGTCCTCAAAGCTTCATTGACATCAATGTCTGATTTGCTTGAACTTTCAGCTTTGGATCCTTTGCGACACTTGATGAGATAAGCCGATACGAGTTACAAATTCCCCGGGAGAATTGTTGCATCATGTATGCTGTGGTCCATCCTAGATCTATTTTGATTGGACCTCTAAGATTGTTTTGGGAAACAGGTTGTCTCAATTGTTTCTTAGTATGTCAAATTGTTTGCTTGTCAACATAACACTTTTGCGAATTCTCATTTTGACCCTGACGTTGGTCAAAATGACGATTATAATTGGGATGTCTGTAAGGCATATGTGTTGTTTTTTTTCTTCCCTTTTAACTGCGGCGATGACTTCCTTCACTCCCTCGAATTGAATTTGTTTTTCAGAGAGTCTAGATGCTTCTCTCTATATTTGTGCTATTTTGTTTTCCAGTAGATTGTTTTTACTCTGAATCTTCTTGAACCTTTCAACTTGCGACTTTTTCTCCTCTTTTAACTTCTCACTTTCTTTCTCTAGTTCTTGATTAAGATTTAGAAGGCATTGATATTCTTCTTGTTTTTCTAGGAATTTTCCTTCGATGTCTTCATTCGAGTTGTCTTCCTTCTTGGTACTCTTCAACTTCTTCATCTTCATAACTAATAATTTATTATGATTTCTTAATAGGTATATTTCTTCAATATCACTTGTTAATGTGGTATAGACTTTTGTAATTTCCAACTTGTGCACTTTTTTTGAGTCTTCCTCTTTTTGCTGGAGTTCCTCAATCTTTTGTTGAAGGTGACAATTCTCTGCTTCTTGGCATCTTAATTTTGTCTGAATTTGCGTGATTTTTTCATCTTTGTCCTTAATGATTTTGTTTAATCATTTTATTTCATCGTTGTTCTCGATTGCATCTTTCATGATTTTTTGATTTTGTAGATTCTGATTGGTATATTTTTTACTCATTAATTCCTTAGAAATATCCAGCTTCATCATGTCAAATACTTTGTGAATTGCTACTTGTAGTTAGGATTGCAATTCTGATTTAGACTTTGCCATAATTCCTGACTTTTGGTGTTCTTTGATGATAGTTGGTTTTTCTTTTGACTGACTTCTTGTCTTCTTTGATTTTTTTTGTTTTTCTTTACTCTTGTAATTTAATAATTGTACTTAATACAATTATTAAGTAATTATTATTATTATAATAATAATACTTTTTTTTCTTTTTGAAGGCTGATAAATACTTCTTGTAGATTGGGTGGTTGGGAGGAATGATTGTTACCTTCCCCACCTAAGTTCAAATTTCACTTGCTTCTTAGTAGCAATTATTATGTACTTTTAGATTTGGTTCCCTTAAGTTTTGTAAAATTCTAGTATCTTGGGTGGTTGGGAGGAATGAGTGTTACCTTCCCCACCTAAGTTCAAATCTCACTTGCTTCTTAGTAGTTATTACTATGCACTTTTATATTCAAACCCAAACCCACTTTAAGAAACCAAGTGTGGTTTCACTTTTACCCTCTCTTTTTTTTCCTTTTACTTTTATCTTTTCTTTTTTAACTTTTTTTGTCTTTCCTTTTTTTTGTTTTTTTTTTGTTTTTCCTCCTTCTTTTATTTTTTTTTTTGCTTTTAATTTTTTTTCACTTTTTTTTAACTCTCTTTCCTTTTTATTTTCTCTTTTGACTTTCTTTTCTTTTCTTAATTGGTCAAAGACCATAAATTTAAGGACTCCCTATGATTATGATTAAAAATCACGATATGGCCAAAGGCCTGGATCACAAACTAGCTCTGATATCAAATGAAGCAAATATTTATTCACTTCACACAATCAATATTACCAGAACACCTGGAATATTTGATGAGCCATTAATAGGACAAATATATATTGATAATTGGATATATAAGTGATAATTTACAATTGAGGGTCTGTTATTTATATTTTGGTGGAATACCCTTTCATTAAGAGTCATGTCTTTAATTTCGTAAAGACATTATTATTATTATTATTATTGTTATTGTTATATGTGTGTGTGTGTGTGTGTGTGTGTTGATGTTTGTTATTATTATTATTATTTCATTATTGTTTGTTTGTTATTATTTAAGTTTGTTACATCAATCTACTAGGAACCTCCAAGTAAAATATTTGTTTGCATTGGCTTGGAAGAACATAGGGATCTGATCTTGGATCAACATTATTAGTCCTTATATTAACCATGGTAAAATCGTTAGCATGTTTAATAATAGTTCTGTTAGGATCACATTTGTTTATTCTAACATTTGGCGTCAAACAAAAATAATTTGAATGAATTAAAGTCACACGCTGGTATATCATGCAAATACCCATATTATCGTCACTCCTAGAGTGGACATTAGTAACCTGAAATACTATTGTTATCCCACTATTAGAAGTTTTCATATTTTCATCCGAATTTTTAATGCAAAATTCGCGACCATTGCACCACATGGTCTTTTAGTGTTTAAACTGCAATATACCAAACACGTAAAAAAAACATTGTCAATTCATAAGCATATTTATTCTTGGAAATTATGAAAATAATGAAAAAAAAAACATCTTATGCATCAATATAATATTCAAAAAAACTAACTGAGCATGGGTGAAAATGCTTGCATGTTTATTTTTTAAAGCATGTGCTAAATCATTTTCCCTTTATTATATCTCATCTAAGTTTAGCTTCTTTGACCAATGTAGACACACCTTCCCATGTTAACCTACCGCTGTTAGAATTTTTACATCGTTCAACCCATTTATTCATTCATTCAATATTGTTTGCAATGTAGCGTTGTATCGCATGCCACACTGCACTGGTTGTATTAAAATAAAACAATGAACATGCAATTAGTTACCATGATATACCTTCATATTAATAATGGATTTATATGTAGGATGACTAAAAATCAATGATAAGTATGTCATACATTAAAAAAACATATCAAATGTATTATTAATATCCAATATCTACCTACATCTTACTTTTCTCATTCTACCTTTCCCTAATAGGTGCTCCCCTTCAAATATGTTGTTGGAGTTGACATTTGAAATGTGATCCTCATTATTAATACTTGCTTCTATTTGAGGACTATATTGATTGATATAAACCATTGTTTTTCATATATACCATATATCCCTCTACCATAGAACCCTTAGGATGTGCTCTTTGTTTGACCAAAGCCTTGAGTGATTTCAGGTTCCTCTCAACCATCCACATTGACCTTGTGTATACAAGTCCACACTTCTCAATCTCCTCAACGTGGTGTATGATTTAGTGTTCTTGGGCATTAAAATATGACAGAGGTATATACTTTTTCATTTCCAACATTAGACGAGGAATTTTTCTACTTGAATACTTTATAGCTTCTTGATCTATTTCTTTATATGACAACCATCTACATATGATGTAGGCAAATCACAGGTTTCATAAAAAGTGTATAGTAAATTACAAGCAAAACACACACATGTAGTCAAAATCAAAAGGAGGTGTACAACGAATTAACAAACAAATTACACTTTGCATAAAAATTGGCACTTACCTCCTTTATTTTCCCAGATAATTTATAACTTGTTGCATATTGTTGTCAATTTTTTATGGGAGAGATATAGGTGGGACATATTGTATCAAAAAAATGATCAATCATTATTTAATCCCAAATTAGTATAGAAAAAAAATACTAAAAATATCATGTTTCACCAATATACAAATATATACACCTACAAAATAATTACCTTAATCAATGTATGCCAATCCTAAGTTTTTACCCCACCTAATTCACCTTTATTTGTTAGGATATTCTTCATGTTTAAACAAAATCTAGTGGGAAATTTAATTTTATCAATAACCTCTTTAACATCTTTTCTTTGGTACTATGTCAATAACCATGGAAGGGCACTGATATTTTGGGCATCGCCATCGCCATTTGAACAAATCACATTTTGAAATGCCTGATTGTCCTCCTTGATGTCATTACAAATCTTAACATTTTTTCTTTATCGCTCCTACCATGTAATGTTTTCCATATGGTCTATGCTATGTTCCTCCCAATGTGCATTGTATCAAACAAATGAACAATTTCTAGATGCTCCTGAGTTTCTTGGGATAACTTTTCATTCCTCGTGGAAGCACCTAATTATTGATGCCTTGATCATGACCTTCAATACGAAGCATAATTAAATATATTAGAACAACACTTGTCAATTAATAGTAATCAGATAAAAATACAATAAAAGTATACAATATTGAAAATATTTCATGTATATAATGATACATAGACAATTTCATCCATACCATTACGATTCAAATATATTTTATATTTCTTCATCCATCGACCATGTGTCATTCTTACTGGTTTTAATATTGTCTCTTATTTCCCCTTGAAAATATATTTTTCAGTATTCCGATACCTATGGCTCTTAGAAAGGAATTTCTTATACTCATCAAACACCTCCTTTTGTAAACTTGTAGAACGACTAGATCTCATCTTAGGACCACAAACTGGACATGAAAATTTACCCTTTGTTTGAATACCTATCAAAGATGTATTAATTTTTATATCAATTATTTGTAATGAAGTATGTATGATTATGTAGGTTAAAGTTATAACATACCACATAAGTGTGTTAGCCCTAGGGCATCGTGAATTGTCCATACAAGCATTGCATGGAATTGAAATTCCCTTTGTGCATTTGTTGGTCTAGATATATCATACATAGTGATGCCCTTCCATAACTCTAGTAACTCATCAATAAGGGGCTCCATATATACATTCATGTCTTTAACCTAGTATTTACCCATTTGATTTTATCATAAAGTACAAAATTACGACATATATGAGTAAATAAATATATATAAGACACTATTTCAAGACATAGCTGAGCATATATTAATAAACAAAAAAGAAGAAGACATAATTATGAAACGACAAGATAAATGAGATGTTACAAAATTATGTGCTCCTTCTTTATTGAAATCCATGGAGGAATGTTATTGTTAATAAAAAAAACAAGCCATAGCGAGTAGGTAGGTTTGAGCTCTCCAAATGGATTGACACCGTTAGTTTCCAATGAAAGCCTAAGATTATGAGGTTGATCTTTAAACTTTGGTCATATTTCTTCTATCTTCATAAATATAGATCCATCCATAGGAATTCGAATAACACCATCTTGACTTGTGTTCATTGCATGGTAACCCATTAATTGTGCTATGGTTTTGTACCTGAACAATTGTCGTAAACGTGGAATTATGGGAATATAACGAAGAACCTTGCGAGGTACATTTTTTGTTGCTTTGTCGACTCGATATCTATTCTCTCCACATTTCAGGAAATTTTCTTTCGACGCATGTTCTTTATATTATAGAATATCATCATTAGGACATGTAGGAATAGCTTAATACTTTATTCCAATATCTTTCATTATGGCATGTAAATCTCAGTATGTGCGAAGTAAAACATTTTACAGTCGTAACAAAAATTCACTTATCAGTCTACAACATAAAAAAAATAGTACTATTTGTTAATATTGTAATGTCCCAAATTTTGCATTGGGTCACAATGTCCAAATCACATTTTCCATGTTCATGAAAGTTGTCAAAGGGATACTAAAATTCAAATAATTGCCAAGGAGGAAAATCACTAGTTTCCTAGGTTGGGGGTGGAATCTTTGATATTTGGAATAAGGGGGATAATAAATTATTTTTAGACATTAGAAGGGGATAAATATTTAATAATGTAGCTTATTAAATAAATACAAGAGAAAATGGAAGTGGCAATGAAGCATGAAGACACATGGAGACTATGGGGCCCACACTAGCTAGAATTCCTATGTTAAATGGTATCTTTCTCTTGCAAATTTGAATATATGGGAAGCCTAATGTTTTTGGATAGATTATAAGGCTAATATAATTTTCCATATACTTAATAGGTTTAATTTGGGATGAATTGTAACTTACATGGGAGAGGAAGATCCAAATGGGAGTTTCATGGACACTTGGCTAGATTCCCCTTATATTTATGACATCTATGACACCAATGATGGAGATTCTATGACAGTGATGACACAAGTCAGATATGAAGGATGACATACTGAAATACTGACATGTCATTACTGAATAGAGCATCTTAGAGGTCGAATTTGGGATTTTGAGAAGGCCAAGAGGCTCCTACTCAAATTTGGGAGAAGAGGGAAGGTGAAGAGAGAGGCCACATGGCATAGCATGAGCAGCCACACCAATTTGACTTGGATT
>LPNX010964219.1:318668-376225 GCA_001517045.1 Pseudotsuga menziesii
GGTGCAGGGAGTTTGACCAAAACCAACTCAACCAGCACCTCTAGGATCTTCATGCTCCTACACTTAGTAGGACTTCCAAATTTAGCTTAACAACCAAATTCTACTCCAAAACTCACCTTCCCACAATTCTGTTTCTACAATAGATTTCTTGCGATCGAGTTGCGGGATGCGAGATCTCGAACACCCAATGGCCTTCCCAAAATTGCGTTGCAGAATGCAGGATGCCAACTTCCCAAAGTTTCTCCCCTGAAACTTTTGTTCCGAAATGGCCTTCCTGAAATCAAGATGCAGGATGCGGGATGCCAACTTTCCAAAGTTACTCCTCCACAAATTTCCTCCCGCAAAAATCTTTCCACAATTTTTCCAATCGTTATATTTTCCTCTGCGGCCTTGATCTCCGCTGTCTGTTTTCTGCAAAACTAGTTAAGGTAGAAAAATTGGATTTGGGTGAAATTGATCAAAGGTCACTCAATCCAACCTTTAGCCTTCACGATTTATCAACCTAGCACCTCTATGTATGCATCTACCTATACATTAGTTCATTCAAGCATCAATTTGGAATTTGAACCAACAGTTTCATGAAAACATGCTGATGTTTAGAAAACCGCCATAGTCGGCTCTGCATAGCGACACCATTCACAACAATGCATACATCTAAGTTAATAATACTGCAACACACACTGCTAATATTTCTATTAAACAATAAAAGAAAGAAACACACACAAGTTGCTCTCTTTCAGTCTCTGCAACCCATTTACAAATAGACATAGACGCAATCTATTCTTCCCTCTACAAATTTGCAATCCTCACCCTGAAAAGTAGAACCCCTACTACTTCCCAAACTTAGCTATTTATCCTAAGCTGCTACTTCCCCCTTTGAGTCGGTTTAGTAACAGACACTACCACGCATAAGGAAAAACGTATCTATCCAAACAAACAGTTCAGTGGCTGATCTCCATGCAGGGAGTCACGACCCGCCATTATCCCTACTGCTCTAACAGACTATGACTAAGCATAATGACTCGTCACTATCTAGAAATTTCATAAAAACATAGGTTATTTACAATGTAATAGTCTAGGGAATATTAACTCAAAATGTGGAGACCCCTTCCTGGCCTTATCTAACATTTAACTTGGAATTTGAAATGGTTAGCCAGATGCTCCTGCATCATACTCACATGGGTGAAAAATTATGAACCTCTGTTCATTAGTTCAGTTACAGTGCAACCCTTGGTTTCTAATCCTGTAGCGCTCATTCACGTAGAATATTCTGGTGTTCGCTTCTTCCATTTGACTAAATGCTCCAGATGGTCCTTCTTCCATGTACTTTTGGTCACTTTACTATCCACAATGGCCCCAAAATTTCAATGGCTGTTTCATAGGAATTTCGTTAGGCATCTCTAGCTCATCAACATTTGCTGAGAATTTCCTGTGTACTGCAGGGTCCAACCTTTTTTCTCTTCAGCCATGTTTTCCAGTACTGCATTTGTAACTGGTTCTTTAGTTCTTCAAGCATGTGTTCAAACTTCTTTGAACATTCCAGTTCTTCTTTTCTTTTCCCTTCAAACAAGTTTTCAACCAGTTCTCCTCTACCTACATATAAATAATTCAGTCTTCCTATTACAACAGTAAATAGAAATTGTATTAGCATAATGATGCTTGATGTCCAAGAATTCTCTTCTTGGATTATTTTCCCTTCCTCTCCTTTGCTTGTTATTGTTACATCACCATCCTTGATAATCTCAGTAACCATACACTTCCCATTGTTTTTATTAACTTCATACTGTGCTTCCTCTATCAATTCCATACTTGCATTGGACATTTCTTGCTGGTCTGTTTTTCCCTTCATCCAACCACTGCACACCATGCTAGTTAATTCAACCTCATTATCATTTTCCTCAGTTTTCCAATCATTCACAATTTCTTATCAATCATAATCAACAACTGATAATTAGCCTATTCTTTCTTACCCTTGAGTGGATGAAGACTATGCTTCTTCCCATTCATTTCAAAGGAGTAAACATTCCTCTTGCCTTCATGAAATGCTTCCCTGTCAAAAGGACAAGGTCTACCTAATAAAAGATGACAAGCATCCATCTCAATAATGTCACATCTTACCTCATCCTGATAGATTCAAATCTGAAACTTTACCTACCACTATTCTTTCACAAGAACTTGATGACCTTTCTGCAGCCATGCAACTCTCTATGGTTCTGGATGTATTGTCTTCCTCAAATTTAGTTTGTCCACCATCTCTATAGACACAAAATTATCAGTACTACCACTATCAACAATTAATTTGCAGCACTTAACTTCAACTTTGCAAACTGAATTAAACAAGCTCCTCCTTTGGATTGGCTCCTCAATTGTTTTCCTCATCAATAAGGATTCACCTTCTTCAGGATAGGCCACGATCTCCTCTAAGTCTTGTGGAGCTTCAGGTTCAGCTTGTACTACTTGTGCTTCTCCCCATCTAGTAATATTTTCTGGACAGTACCATGACATGTGACCAAGTTGTCCACATCTGTAACATCTCACTGTTCCACCTCTTCCTCTACCTCTTCCTCTTGAAGCATTTCGAACACCTATGTTCTCATTATTTTGGTAAGGATTCCCTTGTTGGTTTGAACCACTAGCTTCACCCTTTTGTTGTTGTTCCTTTCCTCCAGAGCCTCTTACCTTTTCTTTCTAACTCTGCCTCCTCATAAGCTTCTCCTCAGCCTTCAAAGCAACTTGATATGCTTCTTCAGCAGACCTTAATGACAACAAACTCAATTCATCTTGTATATCAGATCTCAAGCCATTGACATACCTAGCTACTCTCTCAGGTGTATCCTCTATATGTCCAGATCTGATATTCACCTTATAGAATTCCTCAGTATACTCCCTAACCGTCATTGATTTTTGTATAATATTTTTCATTTTCCTAAACAAAATCAACGTGTAATCTTCAGGAAGAAATTTACCTTTTAACTTAGCTATCATTATGATCCAACTATTGATCTTGGATTTTTGTTTCAAGATCCTCTCCTCTTGCACACCATCCCACCATAAGGATGCATGCCCCCTCAACTTGGTGACAACAAATCTTTCTTGCATGTCTTCCTTTACCTCGGCATAATTGAAATGCTTATTCATAGCACTGATCCAATCAATTAGTTCCTCTGGATTCAAGTTCCCACTATAAAATGGTACATTAGCCTTTGAACTTGAACCTACACCAAATATTGATTTCATTATTTTTACCTCAGGAGTTTCAGTAGTTGTCTCCTCCTCCTCTTCGAAGACTTCCTCATCACTTGTGTCTCCAGTGTTCTCATGGTTTCTGCCAGTCTCTAAGACGTCCAGTCTTTCCCTCAGATTTATTATCTCCTCTCTCAGATCTGGATTGCCAATAGGTCTTCCTCTCCTACCTCAACCTCTCCCAATTCTGAGTTCCATCTCCTGGCACAACAAGTCACTTCTTGACACAACCTTATTATTAGTACTATCTTTTCTTTTCTGAATCTGTTAGCAATCAGGAGTAAACACTATCTCGATTTGTTTTCAAGAAAAAATGCTCAAATCCTTAATACTAACAATTCCACAATATTCAGAAATAAAATACAATACTCAACCTTACGATCTGATACCAAAAATGGTGTAGGGGGTTAGACCAAAACCAACCCAACCAACACCTACAGGATCTTTAGGCTCCTACACTTAGTAGGACTACCAAATTTATCTTAACAGCCAAATTATTCTCCAAAACTCACCTTCCCGCAATTCTGTTTCCGTAGTCGGGTTGCGGGATGCGGGATGCGGGATGCCAACTTCCCAAAGTTAATCCTCCGCAAATTTTCTCCCGCAAACCTTTTTCCGCAATTTTTCCCATCGTTGGATTTTCCTCTGCAGCCTCGATCTCTATCGTCCGTTTTTTGCAAAACTGTTTAAGGCAAAAAAATTGGATTTGGGTGCGAATTGACCAAAGGTCGATCAATCCAACCTCTAGCCTGCATGATTTATCAACCTAGCACCCCTATGTATGCATCTACCTATACTTTAGTTCATTCAAGCATCAATTTGGCATTTGAACCAACAGTTTCATGAAAACATGTCGATGTTCAGAAAACCACCATAGGCGGCTCTACACAATGACACCATTCACAACAATGCATGCATCTAAGTTAATAATACTGCAACACACACTTCTAATCTTTCTATTAAACAATAAAATAAAGAAGCACACACAACTAGCTCTCTTTCAATCTCTGCAACCCATTTACAAATAGACATAGATGCAATCTCTTCTTCCCTCTGCAAATTTGCAATCCTTACCTTGAAAAGTAGAACCCCTAATACCTCCCAAACTTAGATATTTATCCTAAGCTATTGCTTTCCCCTTTGAGTCGGTTCAGTAACAGACACTACCATGCATAAGGAAAAACATCTGTGTCCAAACAAACAGTTAAGTGGCTGATCTCCATGCAGGGAGTCACGACCCGCCACTATCCCTACTGCTCTAATAGACTATGACTAAGCAGAATGATTCATCACTATCTAGAAATTTCATAAAAACATAGGTTATTTACAATGTAATAGTCTAAGGACTATTAACTCAAAATGTGGAGACCCCTTCCTGGCCTGATCTAACATTGAACTTGGAATTTGAAATGGTTAGCTAGGTGCTCCTGCATCATACTCGTAAGGGTTAAAAATTATGAACCCTTGTTCATTAGTTCAATTACAGTGCAACTCTTGGTTTCTAATTCTGTAGTGCTCATTCACGTAGAATCTTCTGGTGGTCGCTTCTTCCATTTGACTAAATGCTCCTGATGGTCCTTCTTCCTCGTAATTTTGGTCACTTTACTATCCAGAATGGCCCCAAAAATTCAATGGTTGTGTCACAGGCGTTTTGGTAGGCATCTCTAGCTCGTCACCATTTGCTGAGAATTTCCTAAGTGTACTGCAGGGTCCAAGCTTTTTTGTCTTCAGCCGTGTTTTCCAGTACTACGTTTGTAACTGGTTCTTTGGTTCTTCAAGCATGTGTTCAGAATTATTTGAACATTCCATTTCTTCTTTTCTTTTCCCTGCAAACAAGTTGTCAACCGGTTCTCCTCTACCTGCATATAAACAATTTAGTCTTCTGGTTACAACAATAAACATAAAATTTATTAGCATAATTATGCTTGATGTCCAAGAATTCTCTTCTTTGATTCTTTGCCCTTCCTCTCCTTTGCTTGTTACTTTTACATCACCATCCTTGGAAATCTCAGTAACCACACACTTCCCATTGTTTTTATTAATTTCATACTGTGCTTCCTCTATCAATGACATACTTTCATTGGAAATTTCTTGTGGGTTTGTTTTGCCCTTCAGCCAACCACTGCACACCATGTTAGTTAATTCAACCTCATTAACATTTGCCTCAACTTTCCAATCTTTCACGATTTTGTTATCAGTCATAATTAGCAACTGATTATTAGCCTCTTCTTGCTTACCCTTGAGTGGATGAATATTACGGCTTATTCCCATTCATTTCAAAGGACTAAACATTCCTCTTTCCTTCATGCACTGCTTCCCTGTCAAACTGCCAAGGTATACCTAATAAAATATGACAAGCATCCACATTAGAGGAAATTTCAACTCAAAATGGGCCTCCTAAAATGAACTAATAAAATAATAGTTAAAATAATAAAATAATATTTATTAATTTTGGAGGAAGAAAAGCAAAAAACTACTTTTTTGTTTGTATTTTCGACATATCTCCCTGTGTTTTTACTCAAATTTCGATCGGGAGAGCTCGTTGGATGTGGAATTGAATTCCGCATCCAATGAGTACCCACTCAGCATACTTTTGACGGACCCCGCTACCCCAAAAACAATAAATACCTGAAAAAATTGAATGATGATGTCATCATTCGCTTAATCTTCTTACTTAAGAGTCTGATATTTCGTAGGTTGTTTAGGCCCCTAATATTCCATGACAAAATATTTATTGAGAAACTTATAAAACTAGAGCAGTCTTAATGGTAGGGTACTGTCCTGACTCTACCAAATGTCTTCATGCTTCTGCTACTCTCTGTCTATTTGATTTCCTACCCATCTTCTTGGTTGGTTCTTCAGACTTCCGTTTTGTTTCCTTGTGGGATCTTGAGCTTATTCCTAGCTGCTACCCAACCCAATATTTGTAGATGGATTCTTTTAATAGGATCACTTGTTCTTGTGGGACATGACCTTTCCCTTTATCTGGACGAGCCTTCTCAATCCCTTCTAGATCCAAATCTCCAATATCCATGTCCTCTGCTTCCTATCGTGTGTCTTATTCCCCTAACTCGTGTTGCATTTATTATGTGATCTCTTCCTCCATCATAGAGGCGGGCTTTAGAATTTCCATGGATGAATGGAGTTCCTATTTTTCCCATGGTTGTTTGTCCAATGTGTCTTCTGAGATCTCATCCAAGGCCTCGAATTTGTTTGAAATTGCTATCTTCTTGTTCACCTCCTGGTTATCCTGCTTCTGTCTTCCCCACTTTCGTGATGAGACCCTTGTGAGCCCTTGGTCCTTCTTTTCCTCTTCCTTCCCTAGACGTGTCTTTGGATTATTCATGGGGAAATCCCTAAACAAATGACCATATTCATGGCAGTGCCCAGCACTGAAATGGGATATGTTCATAATCTAAGGTTTGAACCCAATCCTCATCTTCCCAAGGCATACAGATTGCTTTTGGAAAATCTTTTTTCAGGTCCATGTAAACACTATGTCACATGCCCCAAGTTGCAAAACATTTTATGTTTTTAAGAAACATTATGTTATATTTTTCTTATAAATTTTGTAATTAATGACCAAGTGGGGTCAAGGATAATTGAATGTAATTGGTGAATATTTTATTAATTAATAAATGAAAGATGAGACAACAGCTTAAGGAGGCTGTTAAATGAGTGTTTTACTAGTCACTTCGTGGAATATGTTGGGTTGAGAGCAGATTGACACTTGGCAGCATCCTCAAACTACTTCTAGTTGTTGCAGGAGGCAACTTCCCTATTTTTGTGGTCATGTTCCCCAAGAAAGTGGAACAAGAGCAAGGTGGCTCATTAAGTGAAAAATGACCCAAAAGACCTAGGCATGCTAATAAAACTTCCCATTGAATACACCTGAGGCTGCTCATTCTTCACTTGTAAAAATTCTGAGTGAATTTAGTGCATAAGAAAATTCGATGGAGGGGACTAGCAGAAGTTTGTTTTGAGTGAAAAGTGCTGAAGTTCTGGAGTAGTGCAACTATTCTAAGCTGAGTTCATACTGCTGCAATAAGAATATATTTAGTGTTGAATACTCAGTAGAGTTGCATATAATTACTAAACTATACCTCTCACCCAGTACTTCTACCAGGTGGACCAGAAGACAAGCTTGGGCGTCCTGAGATTTGCAATTCAGCTATCTCTAAGAGTTGGTTAGGAGGAACAAGTTCCTTAAGTTGTTGTCACCTCTTCTACATTTCCAGGTTCTACATGATTTATCTAGCTTCTAGTTGCATATTTAGGATCAAGAAGGATTGAATTTAAGCAAAAATGTGTTATGCTTATGTTCTTATGTTATTAGGATTATTTAATGAAACTTTTTACTGTGGAAAGATAGTCAAATGCTGGATTAGATATAGATTAGGGTAAATGATTAGAAAATTTTCCAATTTTACTGATAGATTAAAAAAATACCTAATTGTATTTTTCCACACCTTGTTAAAGGTAGTGCTCTAGTACAGTAGGTTAGATTAAATTCTGATAAAGAATCGAATGAAGTATGCTTGAATGTGTTTATTTACCTTCTTTACATTTCATAAGAGTTAATCAAAAATATGTTTTTCCTTTCTATTTCAGAAGTTTTCCTTAGACAGGGTACAGAGTCATAACATAAACAAATATGTCTCTAGGAAAGATTTAAAAATATATAAATATATACTTAGTCTGTGCATTTATTTACACAGTGGATAAATTATTTACTATAAGCCTATTATTATAGTAACTAAAAGACATTATAAAAACAGAAAATAAATAAGCAGGATTAACTTATGGAATCAGTAAAATGAGGCTAGCAATTTACTGAGATAATTTCATCATTATTCTAAGTAAAAATGAAACTTGAATAACATTATAATCAAATATTAACTTTGTTTTAATTTAAAAGTAATTAAGGTTTTATAAATAAAACCTATATTGAAGAAACTTTCAAATCAAGACTATCATTACCTCCTCTTTTACTAGCAAAGGGATTATATAGTTTCACCCAAAATTAATTAAAGCATACATTTTTCATTTGTATAACCACAATTATCTAATCAATGAATATACAAAATTAATCCACAAGCAACAAAACTATATGGTAAAAATAAACTAAGAGAAATTAAGTAAAGACCTTTCAAAAGATTCTAACCCAAGAACTACAATTAAGACTCAGGTTGTATCATTCAACCTTTCTTTTATCTATTTACTGCAGTAATTGCTTACTGACAGTAAAAATCAAATTTTGTTCTAAAACTAACTATCTTAACATTTTTTGTTTCTCTCTAAAACAATATCAAAGAAAAATGCGAACTGGAACCATCTTAAAACTTCTTTTAAAATTCTTTAGCTAATATACATCTTTACCAATATTAAAGCAGTAATAATATCTCCGTTTAGGTTAATTTAAAAAGAATAGAAAATAACCAACAAGATGAATCTTATAGCCTGCCATCTTTTTCTTAAACCCACAGTATATATATTATCGAGTATAGAAGTTACAAAATAGAAGCTTTAAAGCTTTTTCAAATTTTAAACAACATATGAACCCTAAACTCCTTCCATAAAAAAAAACCACTACTATATCCATACAGGATATGGCCTAATGGCCTTTTTACAAATAAAAGAAAATACGGCTTCAAAGCCTGTTAAAATTATAATCTCTAAAAATTTCAGTCACGGCCGAGAACACCCAAAATTATATAATCATGTTACGGCCGCTAGGGCTTAACATTTTTTCTTTATCAACACATCAAAGTCTCGGCCCTATGGCCATCCTAATACATTCATGATTTCTGATAACCAAAAATGGAGCTACATCATGGAATGACATCTTGGTGGAACTGCAATTTTCAAACTTCATACAACCATCGTAAAAGGACCTCAGGCAGGACCGATGCTTACCAGGATGAACGCCAATGTGGAGCCCCTTTTGTGGTGTCTTTCAGCACAAAGAAACCGGTTGAAAGCTAGCACAAATGAAGAACCCACAAAATGTTAAACTCTTGAAAATAACGAAGACATTGAAATTTTAACAGTGCAAGAAGGGTTTAAAACTAAAAGACTTTATACCTAGATAAGTTTTCTTTGTCCTTGTTGTGTAGAATATGGTATAACCAAAACCCTAGCCACAAGTTGTGTAACTCGGGTTAAAACGAAGGAATATTTTTTCAAAAGGCCTCGACGAAATGGTTCAAGTTACAAATAAAACCAAGGTTATGCCACGATGAACCAGAGTTCAAGCCCACGTAGTAACAGCGACATAGTTCATCACCCACAGAGTTAGTTTAATGGCGAAAATGACCTCACACTTAGAGGAAGGCAATGGCCACATGAATCTCATGTGCAGAAGAAAAAATGAAATGGCAAGGAGACTTATACAGATTCAAGGGAGTGATAGTAAGGCCATGCGGCCATGAGCTTGCGTCTCTTACTCTCCACTACCACAGAAAGATCAATAGGTAAAAATGAGATTTTTTAGGGTTTTAGAATAGTTTTATAATGAACCTCCAAGTCAACAAAACCTAACCAACAAGCAACGACCATGTGGCTTTGGATTTATTTTGCGAATTGTGGGTTTTGTATAGTTAGAGACCCCTTGGAAGTAGCCTGCACACAATAGCATTTTATAAAGGAACTATGGTTAAAACCTTTGTCATAACTTCCAATATCGTTACATTATAATGTGCATATTATAACCCTAAAGAATAATGTAGGGAGGTAATATTTACATACTCTAGGGTTTCTATTATGTCCTATAATACTTGGAAATGGGCAAACACTTGTGTATAGAATTCTTCAACTTGATTTGCATAATAAACAACACTTTGTGAAAAATCTTGGAATTGTAAGAAGACCTGATAAAAGACTTTATCTTTTATGTATGTGAGTTTGCAAACATAGGAAGATGTATAGCTTGATTTTGTTAGTCCAGGTATTAAACTTAGATCCGTATGTCCCCCTTGTGAGATGAAGATCATGCAAAGGTTAAGTTGGATAGATTTGTGTAGAAAATAATCCTTTTATTCTTACACAAGAAGCAGTAATACTATAGTTTAAAGATATAAAATTTGTATTATTGCATCTCTATTTGGTAAGTACTAGAACAGTTAGTAAACTGTCTTATGCACTAGGTTTTTATTTCCATGTGTGAATATAAGTCATTGTACTTTATGACTACACCTAGATTTTAGGTGTTCCTAAGTTTATTTAACTCGTTTATTGTTGAAAACAAATACTCTTTATTCACCTCGACATCAAGTAATAAATTATAAAAGGATCTTCTATACAAATTTTCCTTTCACTGGAATTACATACAGGAGCTAAACTAATAATAGATTGATAAAATTTAGATGAACAAGTTATAGTTGAAGCAAATGGAAGAATAACTAGACTATGTTTAGTTTACTAGATGCTTATGTTACTAGAAAACTAATTAAAACATAAATATACAGATCAATGATACCTCATTTATTTGATCAAAGCTGTACAATAAATAAATTTACTAGCATTATATTTTATGCTAGTAGAGACAATAATCTCGATCCGGAAACTGGTTACAAAACGTCTTACCTGTAAAAAAAACCTGTAAAAGAAGCATCACTTCACTGCATTAGCTAAAAATCTAAGTACGCCTCGATCTCAACTAAAGTTCCTTCATATTTTCACAAAACAGTAAAACAAACGTAGCACTTAGTAATTAAACAAATGTTTCAATTCCTGTTGTTCCAAATCATAACCTACTAAATCAAATCCTTAACAATGAATTATGAAAGAAAACAATTAAATATGCAGAACTAGAAATTTACAAAAGAATCGGTTCTAGTTTAAGCGTGTTTAGGTTAACAGTTAAGTGTTCCTCAGTAGTGGCGATTGCAAACATTTAATGTTGAAAAGTTTTAAATTTTTGTGAATTTTTGGAGTATTACGCACCAATTCCAGCATAGGACATATATCTCTGGATCCTAGTTTGTTCTGATATTTTGATGAATTTCCTCGAGGATTTCCCCAAGTCCTCTAAAATTTCAGGATCCCAATATTCTCTCGACAGAGAGTACAACCTAATCCATACTGGTGCCACTTTCATGTCTTCCTTTTCCAGGATGAACTTATCCCTCCACGGTCACATGAATAGGCCTACAGAGTAAAATAAGTATGGCCCCCCATCCATCACTTTGTTTCTATCCTCCAGATTAATAAAGGATATAGTGAAGAAACCCTTGGATCCCAATTGGAGATCATAGTGCCCCTTGGGTTCCAAAGTAGTATTGATCCACCAGATAAGGGATTTTTCCGAAGGTTTCATACCCACAAACTTCTCGATCAATGTGTGATATTGAATGTACTAGATTCTTTCCCTAATCTTTGAATATTTGGCCTGCATGGTCGAAATCAAGGTCGCTTTAGGCATGCACTACCTGACTTCCACACCATCGGTCTTTCTGCTTGGGTCTGCGCATGATCTAGATCTAAAGAAATATCTGTGATCCTTAATCCTTCTGGATCCACTACTAGGGAGGCTTTCCCTCCTCCCCCATTTCCTTCGTCCATGCTTCCATTAGTCTTCCCCCCTTCTTAGGCCCCCGACTAAACCTTCCTCCTAAGATCCTTCTGCCCAAGAATGTTTTACCAACATTGACTCTCAAGACTGCAACCCACCTCATGCTTTTCATTACAAGAAATTAGTTCAAGTCTTTAAATATTTTAGTAGTCGAAGGTTTTATTCATTTAGAGTGGTTAAAAAGAGTTTTTTAGTTCATTTAAAAAGTTATCATCAAAACAATTTTTTTAATTAATATTAATTTTATTTTAATATTAAACATATAATTTAGTTTTTAATGATGATGATGATTAATGTCCACTGAGACCAAATTTGGTCTATCAGACCTTAAGAAGGGTAATACTTGGTTTACTTTAAAATCTTGTTCATGTGCTCAAAAAGATTGCTAAGAATTTTTCCACGCTCACTATAGTTTTGGAAAGTTAGGAGGTTATAAAGTTTTGTATTGTAGAAAATACTATGAAACTCAGACTTAATGTGGATGTAAGTAAGGCATTCTAAGAGAAAGTTATTTTCATCCTCAACACTCATAGGATCACACAGATGGAAAACCCTTTCCGCCATGGAGTTTTAGGAATGGACCAACGCCCTGTTTTGCTATGGAGTTCATGAGAGTTCGTTCTAATCTTGGCTATATTAATTTTCTTCCGTGAGCTAGTGTGACTACCGAGAGATATTTCTGATCTTCCAAGTTAGGATTAATGATCTCCTTATAGTATCTTAATTTTCTCTTAACTGTAAATTTTCCTCACACCATAATTTCTCTTTAAACATAGAAGTAATAATATTTTTGACATTATCAATGTTCTACAAAATGTCGTTCTCATTAATGCCCCAATGCTTTAACCAAGCCATGGTATCTTTACACCAACACCACTTGAGGTGTAGTTGGTTTTGACTTGAGTTTAAAGCAATTTTAGGAAGTCTCTTGTTTCTCATGTTATTTATCTTATGCTTGTACAATAGGTACCTAGTCATAGCAATGGTCTCAATGGGGGGAAGACCCACTTCTATGAGGAGAATAGGATAAGGCGTATTGCTTTTACTTTTGAGGTTATAATTTATAAACCGCATCTGGATTTGCTCAATATTCCTCCAAGATTCTTTGGAAATGTTGCACCCCCATACTTCACAACCATACAAGATAACAGGGATGACAAGGGTTTCAAAGAGGAACTTCTTTTTAACCCACATGACCATATTGGTTGATTTACAGTTACTTTCAAGACCAAAATAAGCTTTCCACCCTCCATTAATCATTTTCTCAATGTTATAGTTCCAATTGAGCTTGTGATGAACATCAATTCTGAGATACTTATAAGAAGTCACTTCCTCTAGATTTTGATTATCATAAATAAAATTTGCATATGTGTCTTTCTTAGATTTTATAATCGTGATTTTTGTCTTGTCGATGTTAACAGTGATACCCATGTAAGAGCAAAAATCTTTAAGAATTCTTAATTTCTTATCGAAATCAGAAAGACACCTTGCCATAAGAACAATATCATTAGCATAAAGTAGGAGGAGGATAAGTATCACAGCTAAGATTGTACTGACGCAATATGTTATTCTAAACACTTTTCTAGCTTATCAATGTAAATGCCAAAAAGGATAGGAGAGAGGGGGCAACCTTGTTTAACTCAAATATTACAATTTATATCTGTGGTCCACCCCTCATTATTCTTAGACTTGGAAATGACATTTTCGTATAACCTTATCACGACAACTCTCAACTCAAAGGACCCTTAAGCTCCTCTAGCCTATTCCACAGGTTATTTCTAGGCACTATATCAAAAGCTTTTCTGAAATCCACAAATCAACAAAATAGGTCAGACTTATTATTACGACATTCCTCTCCAATGATCCTAAGTGTAACAAGGTGGTCTGTAGTTGAATGATTGTAACTTAGCATAACTATAAAATAATTTAAAATACTTTAAATTAAAAAAATTTAATGAAATTTTCTAACCAGTTTCAGTCTTTCTACCATCCCTAAAGGCTATGTTATACCTCACATTCCCTTCGGTACTTCACTCTTCCCCAACATCAAATTTCCTTTATGTTGAACCTCCATTGGTGTAACTGGACCTTCTACTAGCACCATACCAATTCAAGAAACCAACCTTATGCCTCGGTTTCGATATAATCCCAAGAATACAAATGTTGTAAATTCACACACAATAAATCTGGTATACCATTATTTATAAATCTATCAAAATTTTAATAATATAATCATCTCACATCATTTACTATAATTTTCTCAACGTAATATTAGAGAATAATGCAATCAACCAAGACGATCATTAGCTCAACAAGATATCATAGAATTAGATGATGGATATCGTTTTAGATTGGAGACTATATAAAGGCATCAAATTCCATTAGATACAGTCTAAACTTGATATGAAAACCCGTTTTTTTTTAAATATTTGTAAACTATTAAGTTGAGGAAGGAAAAATTAAAAACACATAAAATGAATTGGAAATCGTGGTAACCACAAAGGTGTGGCCTGGCCTTAGTGTATTTGTTTAAAAATAAGATTTTATAAGATGAAACAACGATGCCTAATATTAAATATTTTCCGTGTAAAGCCAAATTTTATGCATTTTGTTCTCTGCAGACAAATAACCAACCATTGCCAAACTTACGACCATCCTACAAACGACAAAGAGCAATCGACAAAACCTACCATCTTTTTCTTAAATCCACAGTATATATATTATCAAGTATAGAAGTTACAAAACAAAAGCTTTAAAGATTTTTCAAATTTTAAATAGCATCTGAACCCTAAACTCCTTCCATAAAAAAAAACCACTACTATATCCATCCAGGATATGGCATAATGCCCTTTTTACAAATAAAATAAAATATGGCTTCAAAGCCTGTTAAAATTATAATCTCTTAAAATTTCAGTCACAGCCGAGAAGACCCAAAATTATATCATCATGTTACAGCCACTAGGGCTTAACATTTTTTATTTATCAACACATCAGATTCTCGGCCCTGTGGCCTTCCTAATACATTCATGATTTCTGATAACAAAAAATGGAGCTGCATCATGGAACGACATCTCGGTGGAACTGCAATTTTCAAACTTCATACAACCATCGCAAAAGGACCTCAGGCAGGACCTATGCTTACCAAGATGAATGCCAATGTGGAGCCCCTTTTGTGGTGTCTTTCAACACAAAGAAACCGGTTGAAAGCTTGCACAAATGAAGAACCCACAAAATGTTAAACTTTTGAAAATAACGAAGACATTGAAATTTTAACAGTGCAAGAATGGTTTAAAACTGAAAGAATTTATACCTGGATAAGTTTTCTTTGTCCTTGTTGTGTATAAGATGGTATAACCAAAACCCTAGCCACAAGTTGTGTAACTCGGGCTAAAACGAAGGAAGCTTCTGTCAAAAGGCCTGGATGAGATGGTTCAAGTTACAAATAAAACCAAGGTTATGCCACAATGAACTAGAGTTCAAGCCCATGTAGTAACAGTGACATAGTTCATCACCCACAGAGTCAGTTTAATGGCGAAAACAACCGCACACTTAGAGGAAGGCAATGGCCACATGAATCTCATATGCAGAAGAAAAAATGAAATGGCAAGGAGACTTATACAGATTCAAGGGAGTGACAGTAAGGCCATGTGGCCATGAGCCCGCGTCTCTTACTCTCCACTACCACAGAAAGATCAATAGGTAAAAATGTGATTTTTTAGGGTTTTAGAATAGTTTTATAATGAGCCTCCAAGTCAACAAAACCTAACCAACAAGCAGCGACCATGTGGATTTGGATTTATTTTGCGAATTGTGGGTTTTGTATAGTTAGAGACCCCTTGGAAGTAGCCTGCACACAATAGCATTTTATAAAGGAACTATGGTTAAAACCTTTGTCATAACTTCCAATATCGTTACATTATAATGTGCATATTATAACCCTAAAGAATAATGTAGGGAGGTAATATTTACATACACTAGGGTTTATATTATGTCCTATAATATTTTGAAATGGGTAAACACTTATGTAAAGAATTCTTCAACTTGATTTGCATAATAAACAACACTTTGTGAAAAATCTTGGAATTGTAAGAAGACCTTATCAAAGACTTAATCTTTTATGTATGTGAGTTTGCAAACATAGGAAGATGTATAGCTTGATTTTGTTAGTCTAGGTATTAAACTTAGATCTGTATGTCCCCCCTGTGAGATGAAGATCATGCAAAGGTTAAGTTGGATAGATTTGTGTAGAAAAAAAATCCTTTTATTCTTACACAAGAGGCAGTAATACTATAGTTTAAAGATATAAAATTTGTATCATTGCATCTCTATTTGGTAAGTACTAGAACAGTTCGTAAACTGTCTTATGCACTAGGTTTTTATTTTCATATGTGAATATCAGTCATTGTACTTTATGACTATACCTAGATTTTAGGTGTTCCTAAGTTTATTTAACTTATTTATTGTTGAAAACAAATACTCTTGATTCACCTCGACATCAAGTAATAAAGTATAAAAGGATCTGCTATACAAATTTTCCTTTCACTAGAATTACATACAGGAGCTAAACTAATAATAGATTGATAAAATTTAGATGAACAAGTTATAGTTGAAGCAAATGGAAGAACAACTAGACTATGTTTAGTTTACTAGATGCTTATGTTACTAGAAAACTAATTAAAACATAAATATATAGATCAACAATACCTCATTTATTTGATCAAAGCTATACAATAAATAAATTTACTAGCATTATATTTTATGCTAGTAGAGACAATAATCTCGATCCAAAAACTGGTTACAAAACGTCTTACCTGTAAAAAAAACCTGTAAAAGAAGCATCACTTCACTGCATTAGCTAAAAATCTAAGTACGCCTCGATCTCAACTGAAGTTCCTTCATATTTTCACAAAACAAAAAAACAAACGTAGCACTTAGTAATTAAATAGATGTTTCAATTCCTGTTGTTCCAAATCATAACCTGCTAAATCAAATCCTTAACAATGAATTATGAAAGAAAACAATTAAGTATGCAGAACTAGAAATTAACAAAAGAATCGGTTCTAGTTTAAGCGTGTTTAGGTTAACCGTTAACAGTTAATTGTTCCTCGGTAGTGACAATTGCAAACATTTAATGTCGAAAAGTTTTAAATTTTTACGAATTTCTGGAGTATTACACATCAATTCTAGCATAGGACGTATATCTCTAGATCCTGGTTTGTTATGATATCTTGATGAATTTCCCCGGGGAGTTCCCCAAGTCCTCTAAAATTTATGGATCCCAATATTCTCCCGACAGAGAGTATAGCCTAATCCATACTAGTGCCACTTTCATGTCTTCCTTTTCCAAGATGAACTTATCCCTCCACGGTCACAGGAATAGGCCTACAGAGTAAAATAAGTATGGCCCCCCATCCATCACTTTGTTTCTATCCTCCAGATTAATAAAGGATATATTGAAGAAACCCTTTGGATCCCAATTGGAGATCATAGTGCCCGTTGGGTTCCAAGTTAGTATTGATCCACTAGATAAGGGATTTTTCTGAAGGTTTCATACCCACAAACTTCTTAATCAATGTGTGATATTGAATGTACTAGATTCTTTCCCTAATCTTTGAATATTTGACTTGCATGGTCGAAATCAAGGTCACTTTAGGTATGCACTACCCTGGCTTCCACACCATCGGTCTTTCTGCTTGGGTCTACGAATGATCTAGATCTAAAGAAATATCTGTGATCCTTAATCCTTGTGGATCCACTACTAGGGAGGCTTTCCCTCCTCCCCCATTTCCTTTGTCCATGCTTCCATTAGTCTTCCCCCCTTCTTAGGCCCCCGACTAAACCTTCCTCCTGAGATCCTTCTGCCCAAGAATGTTTTACCAACATTGAATCTCAAGACCGAAACCCACCTCATGCTTTTCATTACAAGAAATTCATTACAAGAAAGTCTTTAAATATTTTAGTAGTCAAACATTTTATTCATTTAGAGTGGCTAATAAGAGTTTTTCAGTTCATTTAAAAAGTTATCATCAAAACAATTTTTTTAATTAATATTAATTTTATTTTAATATTAAACATATATTTTAGTTTTTAATGATGATGATGATTAATGTCCACTGAGACCAAATTTGGTCTATCGGACCTTAAGAAGGGTAATACTTGGTTTACTTTAAAATCTTGTTCATGTGCTCAAAAAGATTGCCAAGAAGTTTTCCAAGCTCACTATAGTTTTGGAAAGTTATGAGGTTATAGAGGTTTGTATTGTAGAAAATACTATGAAACTCAGACTTAATGTGGATGTAAGTAAGGAATTCTAAGAGAAAGTTATTTTCATCCTCAACACTCATAGGATCACACAGATGGCAAACCCTTTCCGCCCATGGAGTTTTAGGAATAGACCAACGCCCTGTTTTGCTATGCAGTTCATGAGAGTTCATTCTAATCTTGGCTATATTAATTTTCTTCCGTGAGCTAGTGTGACTACCGAGAGATACTTCTGATCTTCCAAGTTAGGATTAATGATCTCCTTATAGTATCTTAATTTTCTCTTAACCGGTAAATTTTCCTCACACCATAATTTCTCTTTAAACATAGAAGTAATAATATTTTTGACATTATCAATGTTCTACAAAATGTCGTTTTCATTAATGCCCCAATGCTTTAACCAAGCCATGGTTTAATTGATTGAGATAACCTTTACACCAACACCACTTGAGGTGTAGTTGGTTTTGACTTGAGTTTAAAGCAATTTTAGGAAGTCTCTCGTTTCTCATGTTATTTATCTTATGCTTGTACAATAGGTACCTAGTCATAGCAATGGTCTCAATGGGGGAAAGACCCACTTCTATGAGGAGAATAGGATAAGGCGTATTGCTTTTACTTGTGAGGTTATAAGTTATAAACCGCATCCGGATTTGCTCAATATTCCTCCAAGATTCTTTGGAAATGTTGCACCCCCATACTTCACAACCATACAAGATAACAGGGATGACAAGGGTTTCAAAGAGGAACTTCTTTTTAACCCACATGACCATATTGGTTGATTTACAGTTACTTTCAAGACCAAAATAAGCTTTCCACCCTCCATTAATCATTTTCTCAATGTTATAGTTCCAATTGAGCTTGTGATGAACATCAATTCTAAGATACTTATAAGAAGTCACTTCCTCTAGATTTCGATTATCATAAATAAAATTTGCATGTGTCTTTCTTAGATTTTATAATCGTGATTTTTGTCTTGTCGGTGTTAACAATGATACCCATGTTAGAGCAAAAATCTTTAAGAATTCTTAATTTCTTATCGAGATCTGAAAGACACCTTGCCATAAGAACAATATCATTAGCATAAAGTAGGAGGATGATAAGTATCACAGCTAAGATTGTACCGACGCAATATGTTCTTCTAAACACTTTTCTAGCTTATCAATGTAAATGCCAAAAAGGGTACTAGGAGAGAGGGGGCAACCTTGTTTAACTCCAATATTACAATTTATATCTGTTGTCCACCCCTCATTATTCTTAGACTTGGAAATGACATTTTTGTATAACCTTATCATGACAGCTCTCAACTCAAAGGACCCTTAAGCTCTTCTAGCCTATTCCATAGGTTATTTCTAGGCACTATATCAAAAGCTTTTCTGAAATCCACAAATCAACAAAATAGGTCAGACTTATTATTACGACATTCCTCTGTAATGATCCTAAGTGTAACGAGGTGGTCCATGGTTGAATGATTGTAACTTAGCATAACTATAAAATAATTTAAAATACTTTAAATTTAAAAAATTGTAATGGAATTTTCCAACCAGTTTCAGTCTTTCTACCATCCCTGAAGGCTATGTTATACCTCACATTCCTTCGGTACTTCACTCTTCCCCAACATCAATTTTCCTTTATGTTGAACCTCCATTGGTATAACTGGACCTTCCACTAGCACCATACCAATTCAAGAAACCAACCTTATGCCTCGATTTCGATCTAATCCCAAGAATACAAATGTTGTAAATTCTCACACAGTAAATCTGGTATACCATTATTTATAAATCTATCAAAATTTTAATAATACAATCATCTCACATCATTTACTATCATTTTCTCAACGTAATATTAGAGAATAATGCAATCAACCAAGACGATCATTAGCTCAACAAGATATCATAGAATTAGATGATGGATATTGTTTTAGATTGGAGACTATAAAGGCATCAAATTCCATTGGATACAATCTAAAACTTGATATGAAAACCCGTTTTTTTATAAATATTTGTAAACTATTAACTTGAGGAAGGAAAAATTAAGAAAACATAAAATGAATTGGGAATCGTGGTAACCACAAAGGTGTGGCCTGGCCTCAGTGTATTTGTTTAAAAATAAGATTTTATAAGATGAAACAACGATGCCTAATATTAAATATTTTCCGTGTAAAGCCAAATTTTATGCATTTTGTTCTCTGCAGACAAATAACCAACCATTGCCAAACTTACGACCATCCTACAAACGACAAAGAGCAATCGACAAAACCTAAAAGTTGAAAACCCGTTGCAAGATCCAAATAAATTCAGTAATTTTGAACCAAATCGAGAATGGAAATAACTTTAGTAATTTTGAACCAATTTAGATCAATTTAGCAATTTTTAAAATGTGCACTGACTCCCTTCCAAACATTTAAGGTAAAACGCCATGGCTCATAAAGTACATTGGAATTCAGAAGTAAAAATTCAACTTACAAGCAGGCCAAGTATGACATGTAACATTATTTAAAAAATGTGTTATTAACCATTTTTTTAATTAACACATTTTTTGAATATAAATTTTTAAATTTAAACAAATATTCATCTTACAAGAACGCCGAGTATGACCTGTAACATAATTTCAAAAATGTGTAATTAACTTTTTTTTTCTTTTTATATAAATTTTTAAATTATTATAAGAATAATGAATACTATAAATTTATAAAAACTGATTAGACTTTAAATAATTTAATTTGATTATTTCAAAATTATGAGTATTTAATGTTCTAAGGAGGAATCAGAAAAACCACAGTATTCATAATTATATATCCATGTTTCGAATTCAAAACAGGATCCATCATAAGGACAGTTTGTCGAGTAACATGAAGAGTGAAAGAACTGAATAGATAGTGATGGGATGTGGTGACAAGAGGATGTCAGTTCAGAGAGTTCATGGATGGATAGAAGAAACGACTAAAAACCCTAAATTGTTTTAAGGTAGCAATTGTCTATTTTAAAAATATTTTTATATTGTAATTAACCAATATTTAAATTTACTATTATCAAAATCTTTTTAATTATAATTATTAACCAATTTTAATGGTCATTGTGTCTTCAATATTATAATGTATATAGATCATTATCAAGATTTATGATTCAACAATCGCTTCACTATAATAATATATATAGATCATTATGAAGATCTATGATTCAACGATTACTTTTGCTTTGGTATCTACAAATTAAATTCATTTTTATTCTCATTTTTTTCTCATTTATTTATTAGGCTTAGTTTTTTCCTCATTTCGTATTTCTTATTTAGTGGTTCAAAATTATAGAAATGGAAATTAGTATTTTGGCCTAAAATTTAACAAGAATTATTTTGGATTGATGGAATTATATATCATATATTAACATTGCACAATATGGTTTTTATAGGAATATTCGAAAGCACCAAAAATAATATTTTTGACAATCCAAAATTGCAATTTATGGAAAATAATTTAGTTGATTCTAGTAGCAACAAACTAGGAAAGCTAAAGAAAATGAATGTTCATCAATCTTCATTTGCTCGTACCATGTACCCTTCCACAACATTAAGTCCATCACATAGTTCATACACCTTACTATTTTGAGAGTTACCTATGAAAATATGGGCATCTTCTCACTAGTAGAAAAATGGGTGATAAATGACCATGAAACCAAAAAAGTTTGTCACCGTGTGAAATAAATGACTAAACCACCAAAAAGATTGGTCACTACATTGTTTTTAAGTTACTATGACCAAATTTTAGCAATTTTAAGTTATTTAAAGTTTCATTGTCAAATTGCAATTATTCATTGTCGGAGCTTACCGAAAAGAGAAAAATGTTTCATGATATTTAACCTACTCCATTCACTGGTTGTAGATCAACACCTCGATACTCTTAGTACAATATAAACTAGACTAATGAAAATTGAAACCTCATTTAATATACTATGTGTGTGTTAGTTATAGTAATATATAGTTAATATATACCATTATAGTAGATATATATTATACCATATAGTTAATATATTAATATATTATGTAATAATAATGTAATATTATTATAATATAATATTATTATTATATGTAATATATTAATATTAATAAATTAAAAAACAAGAACACAAAGTAGAGATGGAAAATAAATAAAAAGAAGTTAAAATAGGGAAAAAATAATGAATGGAAAAATAAGTAAATTAAAAAATGAAATTAAGAAAGAAAAGAGGGAAAATAAATAAAAAAGAGTCATTAGTCTTAATATGAGCAAGTGTCAATCTGATCACGTAAGCAGGGGCAGGAGAAACCATTTTTTTATGGAAATCTTTTTGCATCAGAAGAGAGATCACAAAGATTCAGAAAGTTTTCACTGGAGAACTCTTCATATATTCGGGTTTGTAGGTCATTTATCACCCATTTTGTTGTTCATTTGATTAATTTTAAGGTTTTTATATGTAGATGTAAAATTATTATAAACTTTCAAATTATTGTGAGACTCAATGGATTGAGAGCGAATGGTATGAGCACCCAGTTTTAGGTCTCGGGTTAAAATGTTGTCAATTCTATGATTTGATTAAGTCAGATTTTCGAATTCATTTTTTGGCATTCATTTTGTCTAAAAGTATTGGAAAATTGGAGAAAATTTTAATGTTCACATCTGATTTTAGGGTTAGAATTCGAAATACCTGTATTGTGATTCTTAGAAGAGGAGAGACTTTCCATAGAATCTTTTCTTACTATGAATCTCTAAGTATAAATATCGGAACACCCAATCATTTCTGGGAGTAGAAATTAGTCTGAGGATTAAAAAGGTTCTATGGAAAGAATTGTTGTGTAATTATATGGCACAATCTTCGAGAAAATTTTAATGTTGATTTCTAATTTCAGGGTTAGTATTCAGAACACCTCTACTATGATTCTCACAAGAGGAGAGGATTTGCATTGAATGTTTTCTTATTATGAATCTATAGGTAGAAATAGAGGAACGCCTGATCATTTGAGGGAGTCGAAATTTGTTTTGGGATAAAAAAAGTTATATGACAAGAATTATTGTGTAATTCTATGGCACAATCTTTGGATAATGGAACAGATGTTAAAATCTGTGAGGGTGCATAGATCTTCCAATCTCTCCAAATATTGGCTCGAGTAAGTTTCTAGGTTGTATTTTTGCATTTAGTTTAATTATTGGTATATGTGGAGAGTTGAGCTTCAATAATACAACAACATGTACTTCCTTTTGCTACTTATCTCTGGTGGCTTGCAAATGTAGAACAACAACATCTATTTTTTGTCCTACTTCCTTTAAGACTTTGACCTCTTCTTTGTGCATCTTGAAGTCTTCTTTAATCTAGTCGATTTCTGCATCTTTGAAGGTCATGTATGCCATTATCTTGGCCAGTTGATCAGTAGGATCTACTGAAGCAGTTGCCAATAGAGAAACACCTTTTGCATACAACAATTTTATAGTTCTCTTCTTTAAGAGTGCTCATTTCATTTTCCAAACCTTCTACTTTGGCCTTGTACTCCTGGGCCATCTTATCCATTTCTTATTTTTCCTCCTGTGTTGCCATAAGTTCTAGCATTTTCACATGTTCATAAGCAAGAATACTTATTATTTTCTTCAAAGCTTGAATCTCTTTATCCTTTTCCCTTAAAAGATTATGTACAAGGGCAGGTTGAAGAGGATCCAACCCCCTTTCAAAAACTTTGCTTTCTAGTACTACAATCCTCAACAATTTAGCTTTGTTGGTTGTCTTTTCATCTTTTAACTACTTCTCTAGCTTGCTAACTGTGTTTTGCAACTTATTTACACTTTCAATGATTTCAAAATGTTTCCAAAAAACACTATTCATGTATGTGTATGTAGTTGCACCTTGTCCATAGGACTAAACTTATCCAGGTCATACGTAACTTGTGTCATTGTATTATTCCAGCATTAAATTACTCCTAGCAACCGTAGGCTCCAATACTGGCATCTCGAGAGTACCTTCTTTTAGATCAATTGTAAATAATAACTTGGGATGTCCTTTAGTATGAATTCTGAACTTGGGAACATGTCCCTTATCTACACATTATCGGACCTTATCTGAGAAAACAATTTTGCAAGTCCAGATATGAAATCGAGGACCTGAGAGGATGTTGCTAGTCCCTGAGGCCATTATGCTATCAAGAAATTATTTACAATTGCAACTGATTTGGATGACGAAGATGCTGATCCTTCCTAAGTCTGGTGGACTATCATGTTAGGCTATGAATCAAGTCTAGGCCTTTTAGTTCCATATTCTTACTCCTCGATTCCTCCCATCTCCACTTCATAAGTCATTTATGTGTGGGATATCTTAACTCCTGCATCTATATTAACATTTGTTGGGATCATATGTGACTAGGTATGTTGACCTAGCATAAGAATCTTCTATACCTCCTTCCATCTCTCTAAATTTGCAATTTCATCTACCTATTCTAAGGGATATTGTGCATATTATGTTAATTTTAATCGCTTTCTTTTTTTTCAAATAACACATTTTGGATCATAATTCCATTTGAACCCCTTAGGAAAGTTCAATATATTCAACCTTTCTTCAACAATTGACTCGGATGAACGATTCTTAACCAGGAACAGACCAATTTCCCGAGGGAGCTCAAAGGTTATGATACGCTCATTCTTTCTAAAATGAACTCTGTGTGAATCAGAGCTCTAATGGATTTACTCAAGAGAAAATATTTTTGGATTCAAGAAAGAAATGAGATGATGGGGAGGAAGTTCACAACCATAAACTATAATCTCAGTGTGGTTTTCAAAAAGAAACCAATCTCCTATAACTGCGTCAAGACTCAATTGGAGCAATTCTTATACACAAGGAACAATTGAGGAGGAGGTGTTGAGATTCAATATGATAATATAGATAACATTAGTATTCAATTCAATTTCACAACAATAGCCTATACAAGATCACTAAAAGAAACACAATCACAAGATAGACACAAATTTATCCTGGGAAGCCCTCTAGGGGAAGAAAACCCAGCAAAAAATCCTCAATATAGATGATCAAAAGTACAAAGAAAAAACCCCAAACAAGTGCTCCTTCTCCTTGCAGATATCTCTCTCTCTCTCCTATGTGAATTACACAAGTGAGTGTGTGTATCCAAATGAGGAGCACATCACTCCTATTTATACTTTATCTTCCACTTGACTTTTTCACTAACTAGGTCAGCCCCAACAAACATAACTGGACCCACTTACCTAGGAAGACTCAAAACAATATAATATTACTTTTTGGAGGGTTCTATCGACCTGACTTACAAAGGAGGTTTTACCTCATGACTCTATAATGACCAAATACAATAATAACATCCCAATGGAAAAATAAAACATCTACAAATAAATACAATAGAATATTCTTCAAAGTTACAATATTTTAACACCCCCCCTTAACAAGAAGGGTATTCTACTGACAACAGAAACATCAACTGTAGGAGCAAAGAGAGAGAGAGAGCATCATCAACAACATCAAGGTGATACATCTATAAATCATTGGAATTTTTCTTCAACAACATCAAAAACTGGAACAGTGAATGGAACATCTTCAACATCTTCGGTACTGGAGCATCATATTTTATAGCATTGAGTCTTCATCTTTGATATTCATCTTCTGCAGCACTCAATCACTCGATCGTCTATAGAAACACTTGATATTTCGATCATCAACATCATCTACAACAACACACGTGATCCAATTACAGGATGATCAATCCCTCTCACTTTAAGACATAAGTCCAAGGATGATGCAATCCTAACCACATCACTAAGACAAAATTATGAGGATCACTTTAGGACTAATGTCCATGAATGATACAATCCCAACCACATCACAGAGACAAAATTTTGTGGATCACTTTAGGACTAATGTCCATGGATGATACAATCCCAACCACATCACAATGAAAAAAGTATGTGGATCACTTTTAGGACTAATGTCCAGGGATGATACAATTCCAACTACATCACGGAGACAAAAGTATGCAGATCACTTTTAGGACTAAATTCCATGGATGATACAATCCCAACCACATCATGGAGACAAGAAGTCTGTGGATCACTTTTAGGACTAATCTCCAAGAATGATACAATCCCAACCACATCACTGAGACAAAATTTTGTGGATCACATTAGGACTAATGTTTAGGTATGATACAATCCCACTGCAACATCATCATCATTGCTCCCCCTTTCGAGGAAGTTCCTTTCAAACCACACCAAGCTTGTCATGGAAGTACTCAAACTTCACTCTAGATAGAGGCTTAGTCAACACATCAGCAACTTGCTAATCAATTCTCACATACTGAAGCTTTATATCTCTCTTCTGTACCAAATTCTGTATGTAGAAATACTGGATTTCTATGCGCTTTGACTTGTCATGGAACACTAGGTTCTCCTTCATCTTTATACCACTCTGGTTGTCATATAGAATCGCCGTGGTATCCAAATCCATATCAAATAGAACTGACATCAATTTTCGAAGCCATATGGCTTCACAACTAGAAGAACAAGCTACTATATACTCTACTTCAGCTGTGCTGAGAGCAACACTAGATGGCTTCCTGCTAAACCATGAGATCGTGGCGGATCCCAGACGATAACATCTACATGAGGTGCTCTTCTTGTCTGAGAAACTTCCATCCCAATATGCATCTGTATAACCATACAATCTGTAGTCATGATCTCCAATATATTATAGACCAAAGCCTATCGTACCTTTTAAGTACCTCATCACATTATTTGCAACTACCAGGTGAACACATCCAGGCTCAACTAGATACTAACTCAGGTTGTTCATAGCAAAGCATATATCTGGCCTTGTATTCATTAGATACATCAACGGCCCAATATTTTGTTTGTACTGAATCACATCCACTAACTTTGACGATTAATCAGGTAACAACTTCAGGTTGGTATCCATGGGTGTGTCCATGGCTTTACATTCCAACATATCATATATTTTTAGGATTTTCACAGCATACTTTCCCTGGTTGAGAAAGATTCATTCTAGGTTCTACCATACTTCTAGACCTAGAAAATAGTGCATCAATACAATGTCTTTAATCTCAAATTCTTCAGCGAGCTTCTTCTTGCACTCTACAATATGTTTCCCATTTACTGTCAATAATAAATCATCCACATACAAAAATAATATGGCAAGTTCATCATCCATAACCTTAAAGTAAAATTTAGGGTCAGCTTTACTTTTGGTACAACCCACACTCGTAAAAAAAACTATATATCCTTCCATACCAAGCTATAGGAGTTTGCTTCAATCCATACAGAGCCTTATTCAACTTGCATACGTGAGTCCGTCTGTATTCAACTTCAAATCCCTTTGGTTGTTCTATGTACACTTCTTCATCAATAACACCATTAAGGAAATTTGTCTTCACATCCATATGGTTTAAACTCCACTCCATCATGGATGCAAGTGCGATGATGGTTCTAATGGAAGTGTACCTTTATACTCTTGCAAATGTCTCTTCATAATAAATTCCCTCTTTTTGAAAGAATCCTCTAGCCACAAACCTTGCCTTGTATTTCTCAATACTTCCATTAGCTGCATGCTTTATCTTGTAGATCCACTTGCAAGATACCACACTTTTTCCTTCTAGTTTGGGGACTATATCCAAAACATCATTCTTCATTATTGACTAGCATTCTTCTGTCATTGCTTCTATCCATTCTTTCTTCTGTATAGCTTCTTCATAACTAGTAGGTTCTTGATCTACAATATCACACATCAAAGCCACATACTATGGAAAATGGCTTTGGCTTCTTGTTTACTCTTATGGAGCCTTATAGAGCTCCATACTTCTCTACATCTTGTATAATTTATCTTTCTGAAGCATACTTTATCTTTCATGAAATATTCATAGTGGGAGGTCTTAAGGTTCTAGCATATCATGGTCCATTGGTGTTTCATCTTCAGGGGAGGGTGCAGCTTCTACATTTCTGGGAGGTACATTTTCTACATATACTTCTTCACGTCGGCACTTCCTAGATCTCTTGAGAGATGCTTCATCATAAAATGTTACATCTCTACTAATCTCCATGTGATGGAATCCTGGAATGTATATTTTGAAGGCTTTGGATACTTCATAGTATCCAACAAATATTACATTCTTTCCAGAAGGGTCCAACTTGGTTCTCTTTTCTTTTGGTATGTGAACATATACTGGGAAACTAAATATCTTGAGGTGGCTCACTTTAGGCTTCTTTCCTGTGAACATTTCTCTTGGAGCCTTGAATCCAAGGGCACTATCGAATAATCTATTATGTACATAAATTGTCATCCTTGTTGATTCAACCTATAGATACATTGGAAAATCTTGATCATGTATAATTGTCTTCACTGCTTCCAGAATGGTCCTATTCTTTCTTTCCACAACACCATTCTTTAGTCTTTGTATCACTCTTCATAAATGGATTCTAGATATTCTTTCCTTTTGCACATCCTTTGCAAATGCCTTCATGATCGATCTTCAAATTTGGTAATCCCGTCACTAATTTGCTCACATGGGGTAGTGCTTTGTGTTTGATGTAAGAAATCCTCATATACCATAATTCACTTGGGCTAGTGGTGTCATGAACAAGGGTTATTTATGAATGTCCCTTGATTTTATATAAGCCTCCTTCTTCTTTACCAATGATAACTGCACCTTCAACTGATTTTAATGTGGACCACATAAGTACTTGTCCATCTATGAATGCAACCTTATATCTTGTCTTATCTAATGCTAAGATAGAAATTAAGTTCTTCTTCAAACCTGGTACATATAAGGCCGACTTCATCTTCATGGGGGGTCTAGAATCAAGATTATAGCTTGCTTCACCAATTCCTTTGATAGGATATTGATTGTCATCTCCTAATGATACATTTTGAGGAGAGTTATTCTCTTCAAGGTTTGACATAGTTTTCTTTTGTCCTGTCATGTGATTGGAAGCACCACTATCAATAAGCCATGTATCTTCTCTATGTGTCACAGACCCAAAGAGTGCAGAGAATAATGCATACTCTTCTGCATCTTCTTCTTTTGCTTATTTTCTTGAGGTATGTCTTCCTCTTCTTCTTCATCTTCATCTTCAACTAGTATGCATGATGCATTTTGTTGTTGTTCCTCTTCTTGTATTCTTCTTTCTTCAATGGACAATTTATGGCAATGTGTCCTAGCTTGTCACAATTGAAACATTGAAAATTGGAGTATTTTCTCCTTGTATTGTTTCCTCTTGTCCTTTGGAACTTCTTGGGAGGTTGACACTCCTTGTGTATTTCCTTCTTGAAGTTACATTGACTTCTTACTCTCTTTATATGGATGGCTTGGGCTTGATCGTCTTATTTAAGTAGAGCTTCTCTATTTGCTACTCTAGCCTCCTCTTGGATGCAATCTTCCCATATAATGTCGAATTTCATGCTTTCCTTTCTGGCACACATAGTCTAGATGAATGAATCCCAAGGTCTAGTGAGATCATTTAGAGCAGTCATAACTAGCTCATCTTCATCAAGGGAGTCTCCAATGGCTTCTAGTTTCTCCTTGAACTGAGAGACCCTTGTGAAGTAGTTTTGGATGGATTCTCCTTGGCACAGCTTGGTACTCTTTAATTGAGTTATCAAATTCATATTTCTATTGATGTTCCTTCCTTCATACATTCTGGATAGGGAATCATACATCTCCTTTAGGTTCTTCTTGGATGACACTTGAGGAATCAAGTGGTATTTAATAGAATCAGCAATGATCCTCTTTTCCCTAAGTAGGTCCTTCTTGTGCTTCTCCTTAGCTCCATCCTCTTTAGGTTTTGCAACTTCTTCCTTGATGTATTTGGAAAGATCATTCTCTTCAAGAATGATTCCAATCCTATATTTCCATGCTCATAAATTCTCTATTCCTTCTATCTTATCCTCGATCTTAGTGCATGGGGCCATCTTACCTAGGAGGTCACCAAAAAATGAAATTTCTCAAAATGAAAAACTGATCTTACCAGGAGATGCACATGACTAAGGTGAATTGATCAATACACTTGGTTTCTAGAGATTCCAAATTTTCACCTCTCAAAATTGACTTGCAAATTTCTTATCTGTAGTTTAAGCAGTTTTCTGGTCCAAATCCATACTAGGGTTTGAATTTCCCGGAGATCTACCCACTCAAAAAAATTTGATCTATGGCTCAATAGATATGCCCTAATGAGGCACAAAATTCTATGTAATCATATTTCTGAAATTCCAACTTTGGTAAAAACCCTAATTTCTTGTCGGAGGGAGAAGAGAGAAAGTTTCACCTTGTGAAAGTTGTCCTATTCAGCCTATCTCTGATACCATGTTGAGATTCAATATACTAAGATAGATAACATTAGTATTCAATTCAATTTCACAACAATAGCATATACATGATCACTGAAAGAAACACAATCATAGACACATATTTATCTCGGAAAACCCTCTAAGGGAAGATAACCCAACAAAACTTCCTCAATATAGATGATCAAAAGAACAAAGACAAAACCGCAAACAAGTTCTCATTCTCCTTGCAGATGTCTCTTTCTCTCTCTCCTATGCGAATTACAAAAGTGAGTGTGTGTGTCCAAATGAGGAGCACATCACTCCTATTTATAATTTATCTTCCACTTGATTTTTCACTAAGTAGATCGGCCCTAACAAACTTAACTAGGCTGGATTACCTAGGAAGACTCAAAACAATATAACATTACTATTTTTAGGGTTCTATCGACCCGACTTACAAAGTAGGCTTTACCTCATGACTCTATGATGACCAAATACAATAATAACATCATGGCGGAGGAATAAAACATCTCCGAATAAATTACAATAATAAAATACAATAGAATATTCTTCAAAGTTACAATATTTAAATAGGAGGGTTGTATAGGATTTCTATGGAGAATATCTCCTATGTCTTGGGGTAGATCACAACAGAGAGGATAACATTATAAACAAACACATTTCCAAGCATGCTAAATATAAAAGAAAAACTAACACTAAGGGACAAGAGGCATACCTTATTTCGGATGTTCGAAGTAGATATCCATTAAGATTTCAATCAAAATTGTACCGACACACTTCCCTAAACAACAACACGATATACAAGCATGATATATGTAAAGCATTAGAATCTAATATAGCATGTTATATTCCAATACATAACCAAAGTAATTACATCCATGGATAAAAAAATTATAATTACACATGCAATAGACAAGAAATGGATATTTCTATTAATATGAGCATAGATAAAGATGATAAAATTTGTAGACACCTCGTCGAAATTGAGAAACTGATCCCTCCACCTTGGCCTCCACCACTTCAATCCTCCGTACAAAGGAAAGCTCACAAATATCAAAGCAAGCTTGGGAAATATCACTAATGGTTTCTTCAAGGACAAAGGGATGCATACTCAAGTACATATGAATGGGGCACAATTACACTATAGTATCTTTTCTCTCCAAATTTCTCCTCCTCTAAAGCTTCATAGTAGCTCAATATATAGCCCCTCAATAGGAAGTGAAGGGTCAAAGTGGAGTGTTTCCTGACGTATGGAAGGCCAAGGGACAAGTCCTTCGTTACTTGAAGGGGGCAACTCCAAATATTGTTTTTTACCACATTTACCGTTGTATGTGGGTGATAGTGGTCTAAGCTGCATATACGCAAGTTGTAGACTTGTGACCCGCGTATACATATAAAAATGTTTTTTAAGGATTTCCACTGGAGCATCAAGGTCATAGTGTGCAAAAATGGGTAAAAAGATTTTGCATAAGGACAGGGATAGGCCATCAAAGAATGATGTATCGGGTGTGGAAAATCACGATATAACAAGGATAGTAAAGACATCACACATGAATTTATTCACAAAATCAATGTACCTATCATTCATAGGATGGAATATGACCAATTGAAGAAGGAACTGAGGCAACTGCTTTGGAAATTGATAAAACTTCATGTACAACAAGTATGACTAATCCATAAAATACTTCACATCTACAAAAGTAATAAACTATTTGTGTATCATATTAGTAAGGAATTGGGAAAAATCCGACTTGACATTAGGTTCATTGAAATAGGGGTCATCTCTAGCAAAAATCCTAACACTATTTCATTGAAGAATTTATCATTTGTATACCCCAAGATATGACTGATCATGTCCATTACTATCCTAGCTACTTCAAACAATAATTCAAACCTGTAAGGAGGTGCCTTAGTTGGTAGCTCAGCTACAGATGGAACAAAATACCTAAGGAGGCTTTATTTATCTTCAATGGAAAACACGTGGTATTTGATTCATAGTGCTTCATCCTCAAAATGTTTATGAGGTACATGTGGCACAATCCCAATTATTTGTTGAATTAAGTCTCTATTAATGGGGCATATGATCATCCCACTATGTGTCATCATTGCTTTTCTCTTAGGGAGAGTAAAGCTCTAAGAACCAGGTGACCAATTCGAGGAAATGGTGCATCTTGGGAACTACTACCAGGGGTGATTTTGACTCCCAAAGTTGTAGGTCATTGTGGCCGGCATTGAATCTTTCCTATGCATCCTTAAAGACTTTATTTGTATATGTTATGCACATGACTGTGTCAAAAAAATATGATAAGAAGTCCTCTAGGTGATCATCTGGTATAAAAGTGGTTGTTGAAGACTCGTGTGTAGATGATGGAGTCAAATCCATGGAGAGTTACTGTATTGGATATTACTAGCAAGCAAAGTGAGGAAACACATGCTCTAGAGTGGTGGGATGGAAGCAAATCGTGGGAGAGAAAATCCAGGGTAGCGCTCATGAGCTCTTAAGATATTTAAAATTTTGAATTATGTAGAGGCTGATGGTTATTTATAAGATCGAATTCGTGCAATAAATGGCGATTCCACATGAAAAAAGTTATTGATTGAGGTGACTAGACGTGGGGGAACTATAAATGCTATTAGCTGTTTGAGAGTGTAGACATGTGTTGTGATCTCATTGGCGGATGGGATAGGATTTTATGCGATGAGGAAGCAAGTGGTTTTAGGCTCGTGAAAAGGTGGTCTCGTGAATCCACTTTTAGAATCTTGAATGTCTGTGGAGGCACCATGCATCCCACAGAGTTTCATATTGGTGAGTCAATGTTTCTATGTGGATTGAATGGTGGTACATGCGGCTGAATTTTTTCTGAATTGTGGCTTTTTATCAATATTCTATCCACTTTGTATGAAGGAATCACCTTGTATTAGGGTTTCCTCTTGATTTTAGGTCCTTAGACTCCTCCATTTTCCTTGGTTAGTCTCACCTACCGAACCCTAGAAGTTGTTAGGTGATACCCTAGCTTGCAAATTCTAGAGGGATATTCTAAGAGAGGGACACTAGCCATGATCTCTCAAATCCCTAGGGATTGAGATGACATCATAATTCCCTTCTCTTGTCAACCTTTTGTTTACTCAAAATTTCATCATGTAATGTATTATAGTTAGGTTTCATTTCCATGTTAGTTAGCTGCATCTTTATCCTAAAAAAACCCTAAATCTTAAAATTTCTAACATTCAAATCTCCAAAAATACTTTAAATTTTGAAAATTTAATCCCACAACTAAATTCACCCTATGCAAATTCTCCACCAATATCAAAGGTTGTCTTGATTTGTCCTAGATTGAAGCCTTGAACCCCTAAAATGCAACATCTATTGACTGGAAAACTGGTTAGGGAAATGAGGATTTCCAAGACTGGTTTTTGCAATGACCTCGACCTAATTTGTGGTTGTCTCCTTTCACTTAGGTGAGGTTTTATTTGAGGTCTTGAACCCTTTTTAAGGTTGCTATTTATTGTGTTTTTCTGCTAATCTTTCCCGATGCCAAATTTTGATTTACCACAATAATTCATAAATGATCACTATTGGAGTTTAAAATACATAGAGCGGAGACATATTATTGGTGATTTAATTAATGCAAATTGACTAAGTCTAAATACATACTGGGAAGCAAAGTTGTTGATATATATTGTTGTTCCTTATCAATTATATGTATGTGAAGTATCGATTCTCTTTGTTGTTCACAATTGTATTGTTGCGTATCAGCGCTAAATTAACCTATACTGATATACATTGCAATTGGTCATCTATTTTTACACTAGGAGGTCACTACAGTATTGATACTTGTCCTTAGCATCTATTGGGTTGGACAAGTGGCCAATTGAATTAACTCTTTTATAGATCTAGTAGGTCTTCTTCATTCATTGCTCAACTCCATTGAAAGCACTGTCCTATGTCATAAATGTTGTTGGAAGGAATTTGTGTGCTTTAATTGACAAGTATCTTGATTAGGGCTCTCCCTTGGGTTAAGGACTTCCCAAAGAATTTGAGAGATTGAGATAAAGTGATAGTGGGTTTGAGTCTCTCTCGTGCTTTCCATTCCCTAGCATGTTTGTTATTCAGGAATAAACACCCTTGTAACCTAGGGTCTGGGGTTACCAACTTACTTCTAAAACTTGCAGACAAATAGCTTTAGATAAGTACATAAAGGAAATAGGAAGAAATACTGGATTCACCCAATTATCGACGGTTGATCCAAGCTTGATCTTCTTCCACTTTGATTCTCTCCAAAGCTTTTAGGGATGCACCTCCTTCACCTGCAAAGAGAAAATTCTCCAAGTACAATATTAGACATGTATATATGATAGGTTAGATAAACAACATATATAGTGCTTAATCAAATATATTCATCAACCCTAATACATGAAAGAGACTCAACACAATGTTGGAAGAAGAATTATCGTTATTAACAATCAGTGAATGAGATAAGTGTACAACCCAATGCCTAAGACAAGGACTCCTATGCAACCAAAGGACTCTGAGTTTTGCTGCTTCAAGACTTCTAAAGATATACTACCAACATAACTTTTCTCTCCAAAATTGATTGATTAATGCCCTCCCCAAGGCCTCTATTTATACTTTGGGAAATAGAGTAGTTTCGAAGGTTGAGGAGGTTGAGATAGTTGAGATGGTTAATGATTAGGGCTCAACTAATCTCTATTAATCATGATTTATCTTTTTTAATGTCGAATGGAGATGTACGTGACTATTAATATAGGAAACCCACATATGACATGTGAGTTTCTTAAAGGAAACCCACGTATAGATCTATATGCGGGTTGCAATGGAAATAGTCACATATAGTACGCGAGTTGTCAACAGGAATAGTCGCGTACATACGCAAGTTTCAATGAAGATAGTCGCGTATGAAAATAAACACTTAGAAAAATAAAATGGCAAGCTAGTTGAAGGATAAATGCATCTCATGTGATGCCCATCTATAGTGTTTAGGAAAACTTCAATCCTACAGTGTCCTTTTGTGTACAAACATATGTAATGTCGGCACTCAAATGGAGAAGTGCCATTTGGGTTGATAACAGATGCCCCCTAATGTGTGATGTCAGAGGGAAGCGAGGGCCAAAATACATTATAATCATTATCTTTGGATAACTCAGAAGGCCAATGGAGCAGAGGTAGTACCTGAAACAAATACATAATAATGTCATATACAAAGTCATATCTAAGGATGCTATGTTCAAAATACTGGAACACTAGCTCCTTTACAATATTTGAGTACATCATATAGTACGGGTATAAGACCACGTATATTACAAAGGTGGATCAAAGCCACAATATACAATAATGATGAATCTTCAAAGATCTAGAAGCTGTGTAAGGAACTACAACATAATCTTGTGCAACTTAGTCCATGGATGTGAAACTAAGGTCTTCATAAATAATCCCAAGGAACCAGTACAATCCAAGCCATGTCAATAGATGTTATTGAAGTCGAACATGGAGCGGATTCAACAGATTGTCAATCAATAGGTGATAATCGACAACTGAAGCAAAGGAATTCACCAATAATGAAAGTGAATCCTGAGGTATGGTCATCAAAACTCTAGGTATTCATCGTCAAAAAGTGTTGATGCAGAACCATACTGTGATAAGGAAGGAAATAGATCCTCCAATGGATCACAAGAGTGACTAGGAACTAGGTAAAGGAAGGGAGACACAAGTAGTAACAGATACAACAATGATGGAATCGGGATATTGATCAAACATAGGGTTAAGTCCTTGAACAGTGAGCACAACACAGAGATGACCCAAGGCATCTTTTAACTTTATAAATAGTACAACTAGACTTATCTATCATGTAGGAGACATGATCAGATTCCCCAGGTAGAACTAGCAAGAGGAGGAGTAAGAAACTCGAAGTAATACCTGAACTGAAAGTGAACATTGAGACATGAGTATCGAAAAATACGGAGAGTGATATGTTCAAGGAATACATGCTGCCACTAACTAAGTACCAAAAGAAAACTTCTTCCTTATCTTCCCTGTTAAATCTTAACGATTCCAGGAAAGTCAACTCGAATCTCTCTTCATTTTTTGACAAGCTTGAAGAGAAGAGGGAATAATGCTTGATAGTGTCACTGATTCATGGATTTTATGAGCCCGAACTAGTACCTTCTCACTTGGTGTTGTCATGTTTTAGAGAGTCTGAAAACTCCAAAGAAGACTCCAGGGGGGTCCTTTTTTGTCCAATTTAGTCTCCTGAGGCCAAAAAAGTATAAAACATACCACAAAAGAACTCTCTTAACTTCCATAGAAGAAAAGGTGAAACTTTTTCATACTTAGTCAGGGAGGTCCAAAAAAGGTTAAATTACCACCTACCCAACGCACCTTTGAGAGCAGCATATAGTTTGAGTTTTACGAGTGTCAAGGAAAGCAAGATCACTTGGAAAGATCCATTTGAGTACAAGAAATGGGGCTTACAACAATGAACTTGATGCTTTGTTCTTAGTGTTTAACGAGCATGGCAAAGACATAAAGTACACTCAAAATCTTTTTAATGTTTAGGTCTAGAGTACGAAAAAGAGAAAACTAAGCTCATACCGGGTGTTCCTTTTCCATAAATTTAGTCCCTCGGGTCCAGAAAAGTGATAAACCTGTACCTGAGAATACTCTTCTCAATTCTGTAGAAAAGAGAGTGATCCTTTCTCATATTATTCCACATGGGCCAAGAAAGAGATAACCTACCACCAATGTGGATGCCCATTCATGTATTCTTAACAAGCTTGAACAGACAAGTTTACTCGGCAGTCAAGTCTATTTTAAGGAGTTAGACCTGGGCCTAAAGAAACTCCGTAAGGGCGGGGAGTCCTATAAAAGGATAACTTGTAAAAAGAGACCAAAATGAGGCTCAATTTGGCATGAAAAATAGCTAAAAAGATTCCCTTGAACCAATGACAGCTACAATATGAGTATCAAAATAAAATAAATAGGTTCTAAATGAGGATACTCATAGGAGGAAGGTCCTATCCACGAAAGAACAATGGTAAAGACAAGGAGCTACTGGTTAAAAATACCATAGTCTGTGGTCAAAATGTTAATGCTAGGTATAAATGCAGAATGCATATGAAACAACAAAAAACCATCCTATATGAGCAAAAACACCTTAAAAACGATGATAAACCTGTCACATGGAAGAAAAGATATGATATTAGTTTTAAAAATTATGAACTATAGGGAAAAAACCCACTTGAAAAATAAATTTTCTATAAATAGTTCAAAACATAAATAAAACTCACCATTTTGATTTTTAACCTTAAAAGACAATTTTATACCTTTACCTTCAATTGCTCGGTGTGGACGATCTGGTAGACCATTCCCAAATCCGCAAGTGTCAGGTAAAACTACACTCCATGCTCTTTCATTCGATCCAAGCAATTGTCAAAATTGAGCCCTAATTTCATGTTTTTAAACGCCTTCAAAACAGCAACATTGTGTACATGGGTTTGGTATATTAAAATTCACGTACACACGTTTTGTACGTGGTTTTCCTGAAAGACAGTCGCGTACAGTACGCGGCTTGCCTTAAAAGACAGTTGCGTACGCTGCGTGAGGTGAAAAAATAATATGTAGGGTGAAAATTTTCAAATTTTGTATGAATCTGATGGTTGGCAATTGCTTGGTTATTAGGTTGAAAGATGGTGCTTGAGTGGAGGGAGTGAGAACATGAATACATGGACCAAGAATCTCTTTAAGATGCCCCCACAGTGAAATTTTTACGTCAAAGTGGGTTATTGAAGTTTTTTTGTACCTCACCTATGCGAGCCAAATTCCGCCTCTTGGAGTTTTTGATAAATTATTGGAATCATGATTTGGGAATGTTTGACCTTCAAGGTGAGTCTTTGGAGATTACTTCGAAGGATTTCTATTTTATTGTTGGTTTATCATGACGGGGAGCTCCGGTGAACTTGGAAGGCACCAACAGAGGCGGTGACCCTCTAAGTGTACAGAACTATATTGATATATATTGTGCACCAGGCACTCAAAGGAGGGGTAGTTGCATCCCTATTGTTCACATATACAACCTTCATTTATAGGTGTTGACATGTACTATAGTGAGGGTTGTAGGGTCATCATCACTTCACCTTGCAACTCAGAACCAGATGAGACTAGCAGTAGATTGTATGCAGGGAGCCCTATATGACTGGTGCTTGGGAGTGATCCCAATTATGAGAAAACAGCTCTCTGACTGCAAAAGAGGCAGGAGGAATAATTTTGGTTATTCCAGCATACTAGTAGCCTTCTTCTTTGAGAGAGTGTTGGGATTGAGTCCTGCAGTACCCTTGCTAGTTCGTTCTCCTTGTCAGCCAAGGCTGAGTAGATGGGGAGATATCTTTCTCTGCCAGGGAGGTGGTGGTTGGGTCCAGAGTGTCTATGATAACGACTTCTAATTTTGGTGGGAGCGACAGTTACCAGCTTTGGAGCAATTTTCATATGCTGGAATGAATTTCCGTGGTGATACTGACCTCATCCTCCCTCCAGGAGGATCATGGGGAGAGTTAAGTATTTTTTATTTTCAATATTTTTAAAATTTTTATGTATTTTAAATATAGAGATATATACATATGTATAAGAGTTCTAATGCTTTTAAAATGTCAAAATGTAGATATTAGACCAGTCAGCCCCGTAAGGCATCCATGCATGTATGTGTGTCCTGTCTTAGGAAAAGACCAGGGCTTGATTAGGGTTCTTGAGGGGAAGCTGGCCAGGATTACCCAAAGAGTACCTACCTTACGGATTGAGCACATCACAGCCATCATGCAGGAACTAGTGGTTGATGTACCACCTATCTAGATACACTTTCGAAGGTGGGTAGCCAGAGCAGTACTGGTATATATAAATGTTGTTGAGGCTGCTGAAGAGGCCAGAGTGTAGGGTGATCGGGGGGACCAGGGTGGTCCAGCTTAGATATAGGAACATTTGATGGACTTTTATCCATATTTTGTATATTTTTTATATATTATACAGTTATGACTGGATCTAAGGATCAGAGACTCGGCCTATCTATATGAACAAATATTCACACACACACACACACACACACACACACACACACACACACACACACACACACACACACACATATATATATATATATATTGTCGGTTTATTTACAAATGTTTTTTATGTGTTTGTTGTATACTTTTATGTAAAATGTGTTAAATGCCAATCCAAGATGTAATTAGCATATGGACCAGTTAATGAATTTTGATTCCTTGGAATATGATTGAATGTAATGAACTCAAAATTTCTTTCCAATAACCTAACTTGCATAAACTGACGCAATAGAAAAGGGTTCCACACCTTATAAGCTCGATTGAGCTAGGAAACCACTAGTTGAGAGTCCAGTCGAACTTCCAGCTGAGTGATAACACATGACAAAGCATCCCATAGAAGCTCAATGACAGCCCTATATTGAGCCACATCATTGGAAGCAGAACCTAAGCAAGCACCTCCTGAGGCAACTAACTGTCCTGAGGGTGAATAAATCACCCATGTAGCTGAAGCTAGATTATAAGTGTGGCGACTAGCGCCATCAGCGAAACCTACAAATATCTCGAAAGACATCTGAAACAACCAGCAGATGGTATAAAAAACACAAACTGATGAACTAGTGTACATAAAAATACATACAATAAAATACAAGAAAAAGTGCTAAGCCTAAGCATAGTACTTTTTTAGGTAGAGCCCATTTCTAGGCTCAGGTAGCTTATTCCCATCAACATCAATAAATTCATATGTGCCCTTATTTAACACCTTTGACATGACATACGGTCCTAACCACATAGACTTGAACTTTCCTGCCCCCAGGGGTTCTTTGTCTTGGTCCCATAGAAATACAAGCTCCCCTTCAGAGAAAATTCGAGGCTTGACCGACTTATCATATTGGCTTTTGACCCAATTTTTATGCGCTTACTTTACTGTCAACGCATCTCTACACTGTTCATCAAGATGTTCTAAATGTAATAGACATTCTTCAAGCTCAGTCGTATCAGGTAACACATGAATAGCAATTATTAAGGACGAGATCTCACATTCAATCGAGGTGATAGCTTCCACTCCATGAACGAGTTGAAAAGGGAAAAACCCCGTAGCAATTTTTACATTGGTTCGATATGCCCAAAGTGTTGGGTATGGCATGATATGCCAGTTGGAACGGGCCGCACTAATAGTACGTTTGAGGATAGTTTTCAAAGTTTTATTGACAGACTCGACCTGACCATTTGCTTGAGGATAGAATGAAGATGAATGTTCTTGTCTAAATCCTAGCATAGTGGTCAGTTCAGTCATCATGCTATTTTGAAAATGACTGCCATGGTTAGTCACAATCACCTTGGGTATACCAAATCATGCTATAATTTGATTGAACACGAAAAAAGCTGTAGTTTCCCCATCAGCTCTAAAGGTGGGCATTGCCTCTAACCATTTTGTAAAATAATCCACAGTGACAATGATATATGTGTGCCCCCTAGACGAGGCTGGGTTACACGTCACATAATCAATCCCCCACTTCATGAAGGGGCCCACTGAGATAATGGGAAATAATGAAGCAGGATGCGACCGCATATTTCTGGTGTAAAGCTGACAAGGATGATAGCGCTTCACGGCTTCTAGACAATCTTTAAAGACTATTGGCCAAAATAACCGGCACGTAATATATTCTGGGCCGTTGCTAACCCAAATAAATGACCCCCACATGCTCCACTATGGGCATCATTTAGGACAATCTCTGCTTCCTCATGGGTAAAACATCGATGCAAAATAGAAACTACCCCCCTACGGTATAAAGTATCTCCTATGATGAGGTAGTTCTTGGCATGTAGGCATAGTTTACGTCATTCTTCCCGCGAGAAAGCTAGAGGATACTTCAAAGTCTGGAGATTGATAAGTATATCTCCGTACCAAGGGTCATAGGTGGAAATCAAAAAGATGTGCTCATCTGGGAATGAGTCTTCTTCAATATCTACATCTTCTTCTATTGGAAATTCTTCGATAAGCTCAGCAAAAACTAAGGATTTTTTGAATTTGGCGGACTAAAAATCCAAATCAAACTCTTGGAGAATGACTATCCATTTGTTGAATTTGCCTCCAACTATCCGTCAAGACAAAACATATTGAAAAGGATTAACATCCACCACTACCATCATGGTCCTTAGTAATATGTAGTAACGTAACCTCTGAACAGGATAAACAGCTTCTAAGGCCAACTTCTCGATGTGGGAGTACCTGAGTTCAGGTCCAGCTAAAGAACAGGTGAGATAATAAACAACATGCTCTTGGAGCTTATCGTCCTCCTGGACTGGGAATACCCCTATGGTTGACTCAGACGCGGCCAGATACAATATAAAATCCCTATAGTAATCTAGCGGACGCAATAATGGTGCTGACAACAAAGCTTTTTTCAATGCCTTGAATGGGAGTTGCGCAGTTTCATCCCATACAAATGGGGTGTCCTGTTTTAACAAGTGCATGAAACTCTTAGTAATCTTGGCATAATTTACAATGAAATATCGAAGAAAATGGGACTTCCCCTGTAGGCTCTGAAGTTTCTTGATAGAACGAGGAGGAGGAAGATTTATAATGGCCTCAACTTTTAAAGGATCCACCTGAATGCCTTTGTTAGAGAAAATGAATCTGCGCAGTCTCCCTGACTCGACACAGAACACGTGCTTGTGGGGATTCAAGCAAATTTTATAGTATCTGCATCATTCAAAAATCAAAAGCAAGTGATCTAGATGATCGATCCTCTTACGAGAATGTGCAGGAAGATCATCAAGGTAAGGTTCGACAATGGCTTTAATATCATGAAAAGAAAAATTCATTGCTCATTGAAAGGTTGTCCCAGCATTTTTCAATCCAAAGGGAATTTTTTTGTACACAAAGGTATCCCAAGGACAAATGAAAGATGTTTTATGTTGGTCTTCCGGTTTCATTTGAATTTGATTATATCCCGAGAAACCATCCATAAACGAAAAGACTTAACTTCCCGCTCAAGCATCAATAATTTGATCTATAAATGGCATGGGATAGTTGTCCTTAGGACAGGCTTTGTTTAAATCTCTAAATTCAGTACAGACGCATATGGTCCCTTGCTTCTTATCAACAGGAACAGGGTTGGATACCCATTCCGTCAAAGCTATGGGATAAATAAAACTGGCCTTCAGCAGTTTTTCCACTTCAGCCTTCACTGCCGCCACTTTATGCGGGTTAACAGGTCTCAACTTTTTTCGAATAGGTTTATTGTTAGGGTATGTTCAGATCTTGTGCTTGACTATAGATGGATCAAATCCTGGCATCTCCTCATATGACCAGGGAAAAACGTCGCGGAATTCCTTAAACAAGGCGGTATAGATCGCAATCTCCTCAAGAGAGTAGTTTGCGCCGATATGTATATTTTTCACAATGTCAGGATTTACAGAGATGTTGATAGGGATGGTAGTAGAAATATTTTCCATATTCCCCTCAGCAAACATTCCTTCCCTTGGTAAGGGATTAATGGGCATATCAACATCATCTGCTAGTCCCATATGAAACTCTTGATTCTCTATCATGCTTAACTCTGGAAGAAAATAGGATTGATGGTGAAGATCTTCACAGATCTTATCTCATCCACACATGGCTTCCATAATGGCTTCATAAGAAGGTAAAACCATATCTAAACAATCTGTAGAATGCAAAGAGTTTTCTGCCCAAGCAGGCAAATAGACTTCTTCCAGTTCCTCTGAGACTGTGAGGGGGACTGGAATGGGATCAACAGTGGTTTGGGTGATATCTTGATAAGCCACTTACATTGTCGATAAGGGAACTTTAGGTTCATGGTGGGAAGGGAGAACCCAACGATTAGTCCTATCAACAACTATAGTTATGGAATTCCCCACACTAGTATAACCTATATAATTAATCGGAGCTGGAAGATCAAATGTGCCCATCAATGATGCGTACATTCCAGCCCCTAAGCTCTCTAAAACAGGTTTGACCTGATCAACCAAAGGACTCTGAGTTTTTTTGCTCAAATACTTCTAAAGATATACCACCAGCATAACTTTTCTCTCCAAAATTGATTGATTAATGCCCTCCCCAAGGCCTCTATTTATACTTTGGGAAATAGAGCAGTTTCAAAGGTTGAGGAGGTTGAGATAGTTGAGATGGTTAATGATTAGAGCTCAACTAATCTCAATTAATCGTGATTTATATTTTTTAATGTCGAATGGATATGTACGCAACTATTAATATAGGAAACCCATGTATGACACACGAGTTGCTTAAAGGAAACCCGCGTATAGATCTGTACACGGGTTGCAATGGGAATATTCGCGTACAGTACATGAGTTGTCAACAGGAATAGTCGTGTACGTATGCGAGTTTCAATGAATATAGTCGCGTATGGCAATCAACACTTAGAAAAATAAAATGGCAAGCTAGTTGAATGATAAATGCATCTCATGTCATGCCCATCTATAGTGTTCAGGAAAACTTCAATCGTACAGTGTCCTTTTGTGTACCAACATATGTAATGTTGGCACTTGGATGAAGAAGTGCCATTTGGGTTGATAACAATGTTCTTTATATCGTGCTTCATGCCTGGACTACTAGTTTGAACGGTAACAGACCCTAATTATAGGCTCTTGGGGGAGATGCTGGACACTACTTTTTACACCTATTTTATTCCATAATCCTTCAAGTCATCTCCTTAACATTTTATATTTCATCCATTAACCCTCATTTTTCATCCATAAGGCCTTGAAATTCAATAAAATAAGGTATAATTGTTGTTTCTCTTAATGAATTGAATTTTGAAATTTTAAAGGCATTTAAATTTCAATTTCAATAAAATTACAGAATTGACTAACTTCCCGTAAATGATCCTAGTTTTGGATATTCGCGGGATAGTTGGGCACAATCTGAAACACTCAGAAACCACCTGCACTGCCATTAAGCACAAAACAGGGTCGTTCCAATTTTGCATAGATTTTTCCTATCTTCATGTATTTGGAGAATGAGCTCAGGGATAATGAAGATAATGGTGATATGGCATTAATAGTTTACCCAGGATTATAGAATTTCTAGTTTTAAACATTATGTATAAGTAATTAAACTTTTGATGTAATTTCCATCTGACGAATGGTGAATATATGTGATTCAAATAAAGACTTCATATTTCGAATAGTTGTATGTGTTCATTTTTATATGTTGTGGGATCGACTTAGGTGTTAAGAGTTTTGTGAACCAACCTATGTGTGTAAATGAAGTAGTTGAGGGCTCCCTTTGCCAAGCTGAAACATTCACTTATTCCATTATTACACATTAGTATGTTTTGATTTTTTCTGTAGTGTTCCATTAAATATTTCAAACTACATTTTAAAATCAAATTTCATTCTGTGTGATGCAAATAGGTTTTCGTTGATTGAAAGTATTATGTGTTTTTGTTTGATTCTTGTAGCTTGTTTCCAGCTCTATTTTTCATTAGAATATACACTTAATTGTTGAAGTATTCAAACACATTGTGATATGATTTCTTGTAAAAGAATTCAATGTCTTCCTGCTTTCAGCAATGAAGTAGCAATGTTGTAGTTTATTTTTATGGTTTTGATGTTTTAGTTTTAGAATATTTTATAATTTAGGTGCTGATAAGTTTAAGAAATATAATGAATACACTTTATGTAAGGGATTTTATTATTTCTTAGCTTACAACATTCAAATAATTCTAGGTTCAATTCCAAACCATAGTATGTTTTAAACTAGTCTAGATCTAAATTCATAGATTTTAATGTGCTTCTAAGTCTTGCGATTTTGGATTGTAAATTAAAATTTATGCTCTAGTTTACAACAATAGATTGGGCCAATATAGGTATGAAGTCCTTCCACTTCGACCAAAACCTGTGTCATTCGACCAATAGGAAAGACATTTGACTAATTGGATAAACACAGCTGAATAGGAGACCATACTAGCCTCGAGTTTCCCATGCTTTCCAATGTTTTTATTGTTAGAATATTAACATCTAACCCCAAGTCAAGTATGGTAAAATATGTATCATTGTCACTTATTAGAGCATTCATTCGCAACTCACGGTCAATTTTTGGTGCTTTACTAATGTGATTAACTTTTTTCTCTAGTCGTACACTTTGTTGAGGTTCTTCAACTAGAGCCAATAATTCTCCCACAACATCCTTATCTCCTATAAGTACTAAAAAACTTTTAAATAAATTCTTCAACTTTCTTACCTTCTATGTCATAGCTTTCTTTGGAATAACTGATCAAATATTTGAGGCATTTCCAGGATTGGTCCATCATCTAATACTTGGAAAGTAGTAATTGTCAACACCTATTTTTTGTCGATGAACTCATCACATGGATCAAGGAATACTCCTTTTTTTATTTTTGGACATCAAACAATACTTTATTTTGTGTTTCGAGTGAAACTCTTGGATTTATGCATGGTGTGCCTTGATCTCCTCCAGTCATAACACCTCTTCTTGTTACGACACCAATATTAGGTTCTCGAGGTTCGACATAAATCTTATATATATTTTGATTTTCATTTTGAGGTTGCTTATGGTTTCCCATGTTTCTGGCATGCCATTTATCAATTAGCTATGGGAACTCTTCGACAATGTGGTCTAATGATTTACAATATGAAAACGTCAAAGTCAGATTAGTACAGTCTCTAGAAATTTTTCTTTGTTGTCCACAATTATAACAAATAATTTGGCTCCTTTGACGACCAAATCATCCTCCTCATTCTTGGTCGAAGTCCCAAATAGAATGAGTCAACAATTACTTGATTTCTTTTGTATTTGCGATACATTGGGACTCATTTTTAGGTTTCTTAAATTCCTCAATCCGTCCGATTCGGATATGATCTAATGACTTCTGAGGAATCACTGCGAGAACATTTTCAACAGAAAATTTCCTATACGATTCAAGAGCATGACCCCAAAAGCTTGTGATCATATGGGATATTTTTATAGCCTTTTGGATTTATGCATGGTGTGCCTTGATCTCCTCCAGTCATAACACCTCCTCTTGTTACGAAACCAATATTAGGTTCCTGAGGTTCGACATAAATCTTATATATATTTTGATTTTCATTTTGAGGTTGGTTATGGTTTCCCATGTTTCTAGCATGCCATTTATCAAGTAGCTATGGGAACTCTTCGACAATGTGGTCTAATGATTTACAATATAAAAATGTCAATGTAGGATTAGTACAGTCTCTGGAAATTTTTCTTTGTTGTCCACAATTATAACAAATAATTTGGCTCCTTTGACGACCAAATCATCCTCCTCATTCTTGGTCGAAGTCCCAAATAGAATGAGTCAACAATTACTTGATTTCTTTTATATTTGTGATACATTGGGACTCATTTTTAGATTTCTTAAATTCCTCAATCCGTCCGATTCGGATATGATCTAATGACTTCTGAGGAATCACTGCAGGAACATTTTCAACAGAAAATTTCCTATACGATTCAAGAGCATGACCCCAAAAGATTTTTATCATATGGGATATTTTTATAGCCTCATCCTAGACTTGTCGAACTCTCTAGATAGATTCATACAAGAACCAATGTTTTCCAAGTTCTTCCAACTCATTCCCATTGAATATAGGTAAATTTGTGTAACTCCCATACATTACATGTACGTGGGGTATTTCTAATTTTTAATTAAACGTTCCACTAGTAGGAAATCTTTGACTACTACTATCTCAACTATTACTACTACTATGATTTATAAAGCCATACTTCGATGCAAGTTTAGGTCTTACCCTAGTTGCTATAAATGTACATGGGGTTGTGGGTGTTATCTCCCAAAATAAAATAAATTTATTTTTCATAGTATGAAGAATTTAAATGATGTAATGAAGGATATGAAGATCACTAACAGTTTTGAAAACCTCTATTTTTTATGCAAATTTCACAAAGTTGTGGCTTCGGCAGCTTGGGCGAGGATCAGAACATCTCATTAGCCACCGAAAGATGGAAGATAAATAATAGGTGGAAGACCCCTTTGGCATTTAGGCGTATTGCTAAAACATTTACTTCCATCGAAACACTTTTTAACAATGATCGGAGCTTGAAAATATAAAGGATCGATGAGTTAGTCCACTACAACGCCGAAACGGCGGAAGACTTCTAGACTACGGCTTCCGCGATAAGAGGAAATCATTGGCAATTGGAAGGAATAAATACAAATCGTCAGAGAGTTTAGAACCAAGCAGCTCCACGACAATCGAAAGTTTTAAATACTATAGATCAACGAGATAAAGCTAAAGGTTTCCGCAGTGTTGGCGTTGAAACTTTAAAAGACTAACGATCGACGAGCTAGTTCCCTAGGGAGCCGCAACGGTGGGAAACTAACTGACTATGGATTCTGATCGATGACAAGGAACATTCTGATAAGCATGACAATAGATGAACTCTTCGGTGATTGGAAGAACTGAAGACTATGTAGTGGAGGGACAAGGCCAAAAGATTCTAAAAAATCGGTGATGTGAAGAACTAAATACCGCCGAAGTCAAGAAGCAGAAATCAAAACTTGGAAACACTAATTGGCGGTGAATTAGTCCACTAAGTAGCCACAACGGCGAAAGAAAAATAAACTACGGGGTCTGTGAGCAGATGAAACTTTAGCGTCGGAATGCGAAATCACTAGCCGTCGGTGAGATAATGAAATGGGGAGCCACAACAGTGGAAGAAAAACAGACTAAGGCTCTCGATAAATAAAAAAGTTTACAACACTCCAATAAGCACGAAAATAAAGGATCATCGGTGATCGAAAGGCATACAGACTACGGATCGGCGAGTTTTCAATGAAACATCTCTATAGTGTTGGCGGCATAGAGGACTAATGCCCCGATTCCGTCACAAATCAACTTCCAGTAGCAATACAATGAAATTTAGTTCATTTCACCTCCACAACTGTCGCAACAATGAGACTTGGGGTGCTGATGGAACAGAGGAAAAAGCCTCCGATCAACAACCACGGTGGTAAACTGCGGAGAAACAGAGACTTGGAGCGCTGAAACTACAGAAAAATAGAGACTTGGAGCACTGAAACTGCAGAAAAATAGAGACTTGGAGCACCAAATCTGTGGCGACAAGATAAAGAAAAATCCAGCGGATTAAATGAGGAAAATCACTTCAGTTAAACGTTGATACACTGGTTGTTGGCAGAAATTCCACAGCGAACCAGCAGTGGTGGTTATCAGCTACTACTTCAGTCATTAAAATACTACTCAGTGAAATAGATCTTCACAATAAATAAACAAATAATCAGCAAGGGTTTGAATCCCTAATCTAGAAAAACTATTACTTCCAATTATTTTTGTGTAAAACAGATCAGATTTTCAGGATCTGTAAATTTTGTAAAAGGCTATAAATCCCATGATTATTTGATTAATAAAGGTTCGACTCTAGGGATTTATGAGCTTGTTCCATTATCAAGTGTCTCATCTGGTTTATTCTAAGTATAAGCTCTTTTGTTGTGATTTGTTCAGCCATGTCTTTCTTTACTATGTTTATTGCTTGAATGTACATTTAGGTAATTTTCAGATTTATTAAAGGGCCGATAGCTATCATCCTATTGGTTATTTAGTGATATTTGATTTATAAACACCATCCTTAATAGGATTTATCCATTTATATGCATGTGTTATGTGTGTAAGTCTTCCATCCTGGTGAGTTCTCCATCCCTGCACCTTTTTGTCAAACTACTGAACAAGTTGTAACTAAAATCCTTGTGATTGAGTGAGAATCATGCATGTCTTGAGAGTGAGAGGTTATATAGGTTATCTGGCTTGATCCAATTCAGAAAAACCCTAAAAACAATTTAAGTTACCAGGCATCCTTGAGCTACAACCTACAGGAGTTTCCTGGAGTGATAACAAAGTGGCGTCGTTGCTGGGGAGAGGAGATTGACGCTCAGATTCCCTGGGAGACGACATAGATCCATGCTTTGATGATAGACAAGGCTTGGACATTATTACGATTGTAATCATCTATCTGGTGACTCCATTGATAAAAGGTGGCTTCAAGAAGACCAAGTACTAGAGCAAACCCAAAGGGGCCACCAGCAACACCCGTTTCAGATCCAGAAGAAATCTTGAGGAAATCTAGGGCTTTACTAAGACAGACTAGCAGTGTTGCATAGAACCCTACATCAGGTATTTCAAGAAATATTTCTGTTGTTATTTCTTCTGCTGAAACTCTTAATTCCCAGAAATCTTTTATATCAGAAAAATCTAGGGCTTGGGCATCTTCAAGCATTGTTGCTTGTGAATATCCAATCCCTAGTGACTCCACTGGGATAAGTATACCACCGCCTTCTCATCAAATATTTTCATCAGTGCTGTCTTCCACAACCCTGTCCATACCCATTTCCAATATGGCTGCCCCTCAAATGACCAATATGGAAAGGATCCTAGTAGCTAGGTATGCACCCCTTGTTTTGCCAAATCCTCTTGCAGCCATGCCTACCAAGGATTACCTCAAGTATATGCCTAAGTTTACAGGGGAATGGGATTTCACTGTTGAAGAACATCTAGAGGTTTTTTATAGTTATTCTGAAAATATAAATATAGAACAAGAAGATGTATGGACCAGAGTTTTTGTGCAAATCCTAAATGGCTAGGCTAGAAAGTGGTTTAAGGAACTTCCTGCTAGGTTAGTGGCAGTCATAGAGACCCTAAATGACATTTTCCTAAAACATTGGGGAGAAAGGAGAGACCACCTCTACTATATCACAAAATTCAACAACCTAAGAAGAGAAAATGGTGAGTCTATCTCCAATTTTACCAAAAGATTCAACAACATGTACAGCAAGATCCCCACTAAGATTAAGCCCACCAGTGCCTCAACTATGATAACTTATGCAAATGCCTTTGACTCTGACTTCTACCTACTTCTCAGAGAAAGGAGGTTTTCCTCCTTATCACTCATGCAGGATGCTGCCCTAAAGGTAGAGTCAAACATTCTGGCATCTCAGAAGGTCAAAGGGAAGGTAGACAAGGGAAAGCAGCCAACAGACTATGGTGGGTCTTCTGCATCAGAGAACAAGATTGAAAAAATGACCAAACTCTTGGATAACCTGACTACTGAAATCTCAAAACTGAAGGACCAAGGACATATGCCAGTGAGGGGTAAGGGGCCAAGTGACTTTGCTCATCGAAACCCAAATTTTGTTCCTTATAGAAGAGGAAACCCCCCTGTTTAGATTCTCAGAAGGGAGAGAAATCAAGGGGAAGAATAGAGGATAAGAGCTCCATTTCATAACGTTGTATTAGAAGAAGAGCCAGAATTCATTGAAGACAAAGAAAAAGCTGAAGACAATATCCATTGCATGGAGGATGAGGTGGACTATTCTTTTCTGACCCAGGCAGAATATGAAGAAGCCCTGATTGATGAGAATATTGCTGAAGAGGCTGTCTATCAGGCTGATAGTCAGGAAGGTTACCAACTGAGGTCTAGGTTGGTTGCTCCCCTCAAGAAGAATGTTGTACCTATCAAGCAGTCTGCTGCACCTGCTAGAAAGGTTGTTGTTTTACCAAAGAAAGTAGTTGTCCCATCCAAAGCATTGCATAAACCAGTACCTTCAGCCACACCTAATCAAGTCCAACTCAAACCTACAGCTCAAGAGGTAAGATTTCCAAATAAGTTGCATTATTCTTTCAACCTTGAGTCTGAAATTCAAAAATTGAAAATCTCGTTCCCTCTAATCGAGTTGATGAAGAACGATGCATTTAAAACCTCCATTCTAAATTCCCTTCAGCCCAAGGTGCACATAGACACTGACTTCGTGAACCTACAAGATGAAAAGCCTGTTGTAACCCTGGGCCCCGTGATTGAAAACCTAAAGGACTCCTGCTCACCATTCTATATATCCTTGAACATCCATGATAAAATCCTCCATAACTTTATGCTAGATTCAGGAGCCTCTCACAACCTAATGCCAAAAGCTGTGATGGATGAGATCGGCCTCTGCATTACCAAGCCCTACCATGATTTATTCTCTTTTGACTCCAGGAAGGTAAAATGATTGGGCCTCATCAAAGATCTTGCTGTAAACTTAACCCAGCTGCCTTTGAAAAGCATAATAATGGACATCGTAGTGGTCAATATTCCCCCAAAATTCAGCCTCTTACTGTCCTAGTTGTGGAGCAAAAGATTAAGCGGCACCCTCCAGATGGATCTCACATATGCTACCATTCCCATGTTTGGAGGGGAAACTAAGCAGCTGTACAGAGAAAATCATCTAGCCTACATCATAAGCAAAGAGAGCTGCTCAGTGAATCACCCAATTTACGCCGTGGACACTGATTTTGGATCCTATATTTTGCAAATTGATGATAATCAGGAGACATCAGTTCAGCTCACTAATCCCACCCATCCACGGCCAGAAGAAATCACAACAGTGATCTAGACCATGTATTTCGATGGGGAAAGCGCTCAGAACTCAACAGGCACAGGTATAGTCTTGATCTCCCCAGCTAACAAGAACATTCACTTATCTTATAATCTCGATTTCAAGACCACGAACAACATAGCAGAATATGAAGCCTTGCTGCTGGGAGTTAAAGCAGCCAAGGAGATGGGGATCATGTGTGTGAATATTTTTGGGGAGCAGGTCAACAGCACTTTTCAGATGAAAAAGTATCAGATTGAAGGCCTACAGGGACAAGGTATGGAAACTCAGAGACTCCTTTATGTTTTTTGAACTTGGCATATATTCCTAGGGATTTGAATCACCTAGATGATTCCATGGCTATCTCTGCAAGTCTGTTTATTCCCCCTTTACCCCCTAGACTCAACTATGATGTTTAGGTCAAGTATAGACCCTCTCTGCCAGACAATGTAAAATTTTGCAGGGTGTTTGAAGATGATGGGTAGCTTAGTAAATTCCTTCAATTAGTAGGTGATTTCTCTGACATACACATAGACCAGGAAAACCTTAACGTGGAGGAATCCAAATGGCTCAAGTTAAAAGATAAAGTGACTGAGCAGAATATAGTCCAATTGCCCAGCAACTACATGCCCTGAGGTCTAGTACCATTGGAAGAACTGTTTGACCACAATGACATCCCTTTCAAGCCTGCCAAAAGGGAGCTAGATCCTACCATCCAAGAGCTGAACATAGGCAGCCAAAGCCATCCAAAAATGATAAATCTATCCATTGGGTTGGCTGCTAAACAGAAGTCTGAATATTGGAGCTTGATAAAAGAGTTTTCTGATGTCTTTGCATGGGAGTATAGTGACCTAAAAACATATGACACCAACATCATCCAGCACAGGATTCCTTTGGAGAAGGACACCATTCCTTTCAAACAGAAGCTGAGAGCCATTAGCCCCCTTCTATTACCAGTGATTGAGAAAGAGATCCACAATCTCCTCAAATCCAAGATCATAATCCCCATCAAATATTCCAAGCGGATTGCAAATCTAGTAGTGGTGAGAAAGAAAGATGGAGAAATCAGGTTGTGTGTGGATTTTAGAAACCTGAACAAGTGTTCCAAAAAAGACAACTATCCACTGCCCAAGATGGAACATCTGCTACAAAGAGTCTCGGGGGCCATGGTCATGTCCTTCCTTGATGGCTTATCTAGATACAACCAATTTTCTATGCACCCAGATGACCAAGAGAAGACCACCTTTACCACTCCTTGGGGCACCTTCATGTATGCTAAAATGCCATTTGGGCTAATGAATGTTGGGGCTATGTTTCAGAGAGATATGGATCTAGCTTTTGTAGGGATAAAAGATAAATTTGTGCTGATATATTTGGATAACTTAACAGTTTACTCTCACAGCCATCATTATCACTTGTAGCATTTAAGGAAGGTGTTTCTAAAGTGCAGAAGGTATGGAATATCACTGAACCCCAAGAAGTCCCAGTTTGCACTCAATGAGGGAAAGCTCCTAGGCCACATAGTCTCAGCTGAAGGTGTAAAAATCAATCTACTAAGAAGCAATTCAGCAGCTGTCAATACCAAGGTCAAAAAGAGACATTCAGTCCTTTTTAGGCAAGATAAACTTTTTCAAGAGATTCGTTCCAAATTTCTCCGAGCTGGTAAAGCACATAACAACCATGCTAAAAAAGGATGCACAAATAAAGTGGACTAACCACGCAAGAAATTATTTTGAATACATTAAGAAAGTCATTATGGAGGCCCCAACCCTGATTAGTCCTGACTATACCAAGGGTTTTTACATTTTCTCTTTTGCATCTTATGACACAATGGCAGCTGTACTATTACAGAAGAATGATGAAGCTATTGATCATCCAATTGCTTTCTTTAGCAGAACCCTCAGAGATGTTGAGATGAAGTATGACCCAATTGAGAAGCAGGATTATGCTCTCATAAAATATTTGAATAACTTCAGAATCTACATTCTCCATGCAAAGGTCATTGCATATGTCCATTCAGCTGCAGTAAAGGATGTTTTGACTTAGCCTGACATTGATGGGAAGAGAGCTAAGTGGATTGCAAAAGTCATTGATTTTGATGTAGATGTGAAACCCACCAAGCTGGTAAAGGGATTAGGCCTGGCCAAAGAAAACTATGAGCTGATGGGAATAAATTTCACATGTGTCAGATCAGCAAAGGTGCAGACTATGGTAGCAGCTGAAACAGAAGTAAACCAAGATCAGAATGGCAGTCCACCAGTAGATGAGAACATATCTTCCTGTGAGTGGTACTCAAGTATCATTAAATTTTTACTTAAATTATAAGTTTCTCCTAATCTCACTTCTAACCAAGCACGAGCTCTTAAGTTGAAATGTGTTAAGTTTTGCATAATTGACAAACTGCTATACTGGAGGGATCAGTCTGGGATTTTGTTAAGTTGTCTAGATAAAGAAGAAGCAGAGCAGGTCATGCATCACTTTCATTCCAGTACATGTGGAGGCCACCACTACTGGAAAACAACAACCCACAAGATCTTAAAAGCAAGATACTATTGGTCAGCCCTCTTTGCTGATGTGTACACTTTTGTAAGGGCCTATGACCAATGTCAGAGATTTGTAGGAAAGCAGCAGCTCAAATCCTTGCCCCTTAGGCCTGTTACAGTGAATGGGCCTTTCCAGCAATGGGGTCTACATTTCATAGGTGAAATAAATCCATCTTCCAGTGGACAGCATAAATGGATCTTAGTAGCCACTAACTACTTTTCCAAATGGATAGAAGCAATACCCACCAGAAATGCCACTCATCAAGTCATCATGAGATTCTTATATGAGAACATCTTCAGCAGGTTTGGTTTCCTGGTAAGGTTAGTAACTGATAATGTACAAGCCTTTAAAGCTGGGGCATTGGTTAAATTGTGTGAATCAAGGGTATTCAACTAGTGCACTCCACATCCTATTACCCACAAGGCAATGGCTTGGCTGAGTCATCCAACAAAAGCTTAGTCTGGATCATTAGGAAATTGCTAGAGACAAATCAGAAAAGCTGGGATTCAAAGCTTAAGTTTTCCTTATGGGCTGATAGGGTGACAAATAAAATATCCATAGGGACTTCTCCATTCAAACTAGTTTATGGCACTAAGGCCATCTTTCCTATCCAGCTCATCCTTCCAATGGCAAAGTTCTTTCAGGAAGAGGAAGATGAACCAAATGATATGATGAGAAGGATGATGGATTTGGTGGAGTTATATCAGATCAGGGAGCAAGTGGTAGGACAATCAGAGGCTCATCTACAGAGGATAAAGGGCAAGTTTGACAAAAGAGCAAAGGCAGACAACTTCCAGGTCGGAGATTGCGTCCCCAAGTGGGATGCTGTCAGACAGGACAAGGGGAAACATGGAAAATTTGACTCTTTATGGATTGGCCCTTTTGTCATATACCAGGTATATAAAAATAACACCTTCAAATTGTAGAATCTGGAAGGTGAAGAGGTATTCGATGGCCCAGTAAATGGTCGGTTCCTAAAACTCTATTTTATTTGAGGCTCATAGGCCTTATGATTGTAAATTAGTAGATAGTAGGTTGTTTTGCTTTCAGAATAAGACTCCATGCCCAATGGAACAATAAAGAATAGTGTTAATTTACTTAGTTACTTTCAAGGAAAGGCAATTTGGTCTGGGGTTCTTGGGACCTCACAGGGAGGTTCCCATCCCCGAGTAGGAGCCAGATGTTATCTCCCAAAATAAATTAAATTTATTTTTGATAGTATGAATAATTTAAATGATGTAATGAAGGATATGAAGATCACTAACAGTTTTGAAAACCTCTATTTTTGATGCAAATTTCATAAAGTTGTGGCTTTGGTGGCTTGGGAGAGGATCAGAACATCTCATTAGCCACTGAAAGATGGAAGATAAATAACTGGTGGAAGACCCCTTCGACAGTTAGGCGTATTCCTAAACTTTTTACTACCATCAAAACACTTTTTAATAGTGCTAGGAGCTTGAAAATATAAAGGATCGGTGAGTTAGTCCACTACGGCACCGAAATGGTAGAAGACTTACAGACTACGGCTTCCGCATGAAGAGGAAATAATCAGCGATCGAAAGGACTAAAGACAAATCATCGGAGAGTTTAGAACCAAGCATCTCCACAGCAATCGGAATTTTTAAAGACTACAGATCGGCGAGATAAAGCTAAAGGTTTCCACAGTGTCAGCATCGGAACTTTAAAAGACTAACGATCGGCGAGCTAGTTCCCTAGGGAGCAGCAACGGCGGGAAACCAACTGACTACGACTTCTGATAATCATGATGATAATCATGAAAATAGATGAAATCTTTGGCAATCAAAAGAACCGAAGACTACATAGCGGAGGGACAAGGCTGAAAGATTCTGAAACATCGGTAATGTGAAGAACTAAATACTGCCGAAGTCAAGAAGCAAAAATCAGAACTTGAAAACACTAACTGTTAACACCCAAAAATGGTTAACTACCTCATCTACCCCACTACATGGCTCATTTGTCCATTTGCCTACCATATTTCTCTGAAAATCCCACTAAAATGCCTCCAAAAGGCCTAAAATGCCTCCAAAAGGCCATAAAACCATCTTAAAAGGCTCCAAAAGGCCTAAAATGCCTCCAAAAGGTCAAAAAACCCCTTTTTCCTCCAAAAATAACCAAAATTCCTCTAAAAATAGCAAAAATCCCCAAAAGGGAAGAAAAGGAATAAAAATAATGAGGAAAAAGGAGGAAAACCCTAAAAACAACAAAAACCCTAAACAAGCTGCCCTAAACCACATGGTTTCCAAAACCATGGGCCAGCACTCCACCACTAAAAAACTATAAATAAGTGGTGGAGCCCCCTCATTTCAACATCCACAGTCAAAAGCATCCTGCCTCTGTCGAAATTATTCTCGAAACCCTAGCTTACCTTCAAGCTACTTTCACCATTGAGAACCCTTTTGGCCCATTTCCACCACCGGAAAAGGAAAAGAAGCAGCTTGGAGCTCGAAGCCACCGACATCGGACCAGCGCAACGGACTCCATCAACCTCCTCATTGGAGGTAACATTAATAAAAACCATTATACATTTCTTTACTGTTTTTTGCTTCAAGTTATTTACTGTTTACCGTATTACTTCATGAATGTTTAGATTAGTTTTATTTCCGTTTAAACGTTATTTACTTCATATATCATTGAACTGCTACTAAGGAATCCAGATTCCTTAGTAGGTGCTCATTCGCACAAGCTAGGGTGAAAACCCTAGCTACAGTTTTGGCGACTCCGCTGGCTCTTTTTATTGTTATTTTGCTTTTTGTACTGTACTTTCAGCCGTCGTTTTCGGTCGCCGAAAACCGCGTTTTTTCCTTCCGCAGCCGCGGCCCGACCGCACATTTCAGGCCCTAACCCGCGACCAGCCCGCCGCTGTCAGCATTTCTCCCTGCGCCCCGACCGCGGTTTTTCCGCCCACAGTCGCGATCCGACCACGCATGTTCATTACATAGGCGCGCTCCAACCACCGCTGTCAGCCCGAAACCCGCGACCTAGACCGCGCCTGTTTCCTTCGAACCCACGATCTGCGCGCGACTGTTGCCTTCCAACCCGCGGTCCGACCGCGCGAGTCCGCCCCATACCCGCGGTCCGCGAACTGTTTTTGACTTTGTTTTCGCGCCGAAACCCAGCCTC